>CM075766.1:43899068-44376568 GCA_037974665.1 Ehretia macrophylla
ACACTTCCTCAACAACGCCTTATACCTTTCCCACGTTTCACACAGAGTTTCTCTTTCATGTTGCACAAAATTATTGATTTCAATGCGCATTTTCGCTGTTTTACCAGGTGGGAAAAATCTTGACAGAAACTTGTGCACCAAATCTTCCTAAGTAGTGATTGAATCCGAAGGCAGCGAGTTTAACCATTCCTTAGCTTGATCCCTCAAGGAGAAAGGAAACAAGTGAATGTGTAGAGCTTCACCAGTGACTCCATTATACTTAACAGTTCCGCAAACTTCTAGAAAATTCACGGTGTGCTGATTAGGATCTTCAGAAAGTAGTCCATGGAACTGAATATTTTGAATCAACTGTAGTGTCACTATCTTCAACTCAAAATTATTCGCTTGAATCGCTGGCCTTCTAATAATAGGTTGAATTCCAGTAGGTGGCGGCGCATAATCTCGCAATGCTCTAGGTGGATTTGCGTGATTATTTCCTTCTTGTACTAGAATAATTTCAGCCATGGTATCTTGAAGATGGTGGGTAGTAACTCTTTTATCCTTTCTATTCTTTCGACAAGTGTGTTCTATCTCAAGATCGAAAGGCAGCAAAGTACCACTTCCCAACTTTCGCATGCACGTAATAGAATATATTCCTAAAACACACGTAATGAAAATAAGAAAACAAAAAAAAAAAAAATCCAAAGTAAAATTAAAGGTATTTGGTATCGATATTAATAATTGACACAGTCCTCGGCAACCGCACGAATTGATTTAGCTCTAATTTTATTTGGACAGTACTTGTTGTGTGATTTCTAACGCAAGTACACGTATCACAACAAGTAATAAAGTGATAAGTAAAGATCGTTCCCACGAGGACTGTGATTACTAAGTACTGAAATTGATTTAGCTCTAATTTTATTTGGACAATCACGAATTGAGAATTTGTAACTAACGACTAAAGAAATTATAGAACTTATAAGAAAAATAACAACTGACACAATTACGAAATTAACAAAAGATGGTAATTCAATAATTAAAAGACTCTAGGGATTCCAATTTCACCAAAATTAATCTTATTTGAAACTAGTGATTTAAATCAATTGACGTCTATTCCCTACGTTGCCAGCAATTTTGCTAAGGTAGATATTAATCTTTATCAAATATCAATAGCCTATCCCAATAAGCAAGCTAACTACATCTATGTGATAATTGTGAACTTATGGAACGCATTAAACCCTAGAAATTCAAATGTTGCACTAGATCTCATAACTATCTCTAGCTTATGATGATTTAATGGTGTTTCACACGTGGTCTAATTTAGTTATCACTTCTCAATCTCAAACCAAATCACGAATCATGTAATTATTGATCAGGCAATCACGAGCATTAAACTTAGCATGAAATACTTAACGCATATATGGAATAGTTCATCAATGAATTAAAATCAAAGGCTTCAAGTATTCATAATCCGGCTACATCGTAGCCTTAGAAAAATAATCTAGAACATCATAAAGAAATTAAATAAAATCTCAATTGTAACGTAAAACATGATAAGAGAGATAGAGAAAACTAGGTGTTGAGGTTGGGAATCTCGCAGTTGAGGTTGGACTGCTATGCCTGCCGAGCTGAACTTTCAGGTCGGCCTCCGAGCTGAACTTTCAAGTTGGCTGCTTGACCTGCACAAGGAAAGGGAAGGAAAATACGGGGTGATGACCCAGATTTTCCCTTCGTGTATGCGAATGATTAATATGTCCGAGCTGGCAAGGTAGCTGAAAGCATTAATGACGAGTTACCTCTCAAGTGAAGGGGTGGAGCTCTATTTATATTAAATCCAGATCTGACAACATTCAATGCGACGCAGCTTTATGTCTCATCAGAGTTTTATGTCCCATCAGAACAATTGGTGCATAGGTCGGGATTTTCTTGGGTCGGGTTGTGGTCGGATCAGTATCCAGGTTGAGCATTGGCTGAATACGCTGGCTCTGGCTCGGGTGGGCTTGCCTCAGCTTGGTGTGGGTATCTTACCTCATCTCGGGGTCCCCCTCGTCAATCCCTCCCCACAAGTCAAGATCGAGAGGGTGAGATCTAGATTTGAGAGTTGTTCCCGAGCTGGAGGTACCCGATCCTGGCGGAGTGAGGATGGCCACGTCAGCAGAACATGCCCTTCAGATGACTGACACGTCACCTGGTAATTATGACGAGATGCGACGTTTGGGATTCCCGAGGCAGTTACAAGAGTTGCTTATAAATAGAGCCTTGACTTCCGAGATTAATTTCTCACTTTGCCTACAAGATTTCAAGAGCTTTACGTCGGCAACCGGAGTGGTCGAACACTTTTAGCTCGGCAATCTACTCGGGGGTATTCAGCTCGGAATCCACTAGCTTGGAGTCAATTAGGTCGGGTCATCTTTGACAGCTAGAACCGTAGGTACGTCCCGACTCCCTTTGGATATTTCCGTACATATATTTTAATTTGTAAACAGGATAGGGAGGTCGGAGTCGGAAGATTCCTAAGTGATGGAGGTGAGATCCTATGGTGGGGACGAGAGTCCATCAAACTCGAAGTCCACCTCGAATGGAGGTCAAGGGGACAACAGCACCGACGTGTCTCAAGGGTCTGTCCGATGACCTGAGCCTACGGAGAATGATGATGATTGCCAAGTCATAGAGGTCAGGCGGGTACAGGAGCAGGCTGATGAAGATATTTTGGCCAACCTATGAGAAATGAGAGATAAAGAAGATGGGTCGCCCTTGAACCGGTTGGAGGGGGTCGAGATACCGTAGGAGTACTTAGGTAGAGCCTCCAAGGCAGAGCCGATTGAAGCAGTCCAGATGAGGGTAGTCCGACCCCAGAGCTTGGCTACAGCTAGTGGTTCGTCGGCTCGGGGGAAGAGGATTGAGCAGCTGTTTGCCTGTTGTAAGTGCGAGTGTCATTCTACTGTGCAGATGGCCAATGCCAGGCTAAGGAATTGGTTGGTGGACCGACACCACAAGCTGAAGGTTCCAGGTCGGAACGAATTCGCCTGCTATCCTCTACCCGATCACTTCACTATCTACGACCTCGCATTTGATGTCATCCGGCTCCTGCTTCCTGATTTCATCACCAGCATCTTGAACTCCTTTGAGCTTAGGCCAGGCCAGATGTCACTCAATGGTTGAGCAGTAGTGGTGGCGTTCTATGTATTCTGCCTCGAGAAGGAAGTAGAGCCAGCCATGCGCCGGTTTAGGCAGTTCTTTATATGCAAGCCTAACTCGAAGCAGCCAGGGTGGTTTCATTTTGCAGCTTGGGCCGGCAATGCCATATTCACCAAATAGTACTCCTCTAACAAGGGTTGGCACAATGACTACTATTGGGTGGAGCCGACTGTGAACCCGGGGTGCAGAGTGTATTAGAATCCCAGTTTGAAGAAGAATGTGAACGGCGACCCCAAATTTTTAGACGCGAAACTCAACGAGGTCGGGGTACTGAGACCCTAGCCGGGAATGTTGATAAATATTGATAGCGTGCTCAGGTGGGACAGGATCTAGGAATTAAGGTTATTCGGGAGAGAATCCGACCTCTCAAAGAATCATCCCCACTTACTTCCCGAGCCCGAAAAGGATGCAGAATCCAGTTCAGAAGAAGGTCAGTTCGCAAGATCAGCGCCCGACTTCCCCATCATCCCGGCAGTTGTTACCATTTTGGATCGGTTCTCGGCCATCTCTTACTTCTTCTATTTTCTTTTGCAGATATGTCGGAGGCTGGAAAACTCGCTTACGCCCAGAGAATGAGGAGAGCTGAGGCCAGCGGCAAAGTCTTGGCTTGGTCCGGTTTGGGTTCTACCGTTCCTCAAGAGCAGAGGCAGCAACCCAGTGGCTAAGTCCGGGAGGTCGGCGCTGAGGTGACCTCGAGAGGGCCCTCAGAGTCCCCTTTGCCAAAGAGGCCGACCTCGAGGGTGGTGATCTAGGAGCATTCGGCGTCTTGCCCTGAGAATAAGAAAAGGCCCCGACCCAAATATACCGAAAATTGCAAAGCTATCGAGGTGGTTCAGCATAAAAGGGATTATGTGGACGCGACCTCGGTCGAGCGCGACCCCAAGCTGGCAAAGGTTTCGGCCGAGCAGCTTTCACTTGACCTAAGAATGGTCATGGCTACGGTGAGTTGAGCTCAGCTACTAATGCATGATTATACATTTTAGCTCGGCTAATCATATTTGTTGCCTTCTTGTGCAGGCTGAGTCTATGCCCTCACAATTCCTAGTCTCCTCACTAAAGCCCAAGCCCACTATGTCGAGCTCGAGCAGCGATAGGCTGACGCCCGAGCAGAGCTCATCACTCAGAGAGAGGAGGCCTCCAAGATGTATAAGGTGGATGTGGACGAGGTCAGCAGGCTGAAGGCGGAGCTCGCGACTAAGGAGAAGGAGCTCGAGAAGGAGAAATCTCGACGCCAATCGGAGGCCAAGGATGTAGAGCGCTACAAGTTGGAGAGGCGTAAGGCCGAGGCCGAGGCGAAGCTCTAGGAACTCCTGGATCGGGTCGGGCCTTATGGAGAAAAGACGATAGAGGCCTATAAGTTCAGTGAGGCGGCTATGGACTGGGTGGCCACAGAAGGTAGGATAATGGCCAAATACGCCAAGCTGGAGTACTACTTCCGAGGCCAAGTCACAGCTCGGGAGGGAGTGAAGACCTTCCTTCCCACCTCCAAGAACGATTACATCGAGATCTTGGAGGCCCCACCGCTAGAGTTCTGGGAGGTCCCTGAGCTTCCAGCCGACCTCAAGTCCCAAGCCCAGGAGGTGATGGACTTTGTCAAGAAGGGCATGGACCAGGTCAGGGAAAAAGCCGATGCCTCTACCCTTACTCCTAAATGATTTTTGTAATCTCGCCCGGGTCGGGCTTTTGTAACTTTGTACTTTCAATTTTAATGAAAAGAATATTTTGTTATTTATCTGCCTATTGTTTGAGTTCGTACAAGTGTACTTTTTTCTTCGCAATTTTTTTAAAGTAAGTGGGGTCGGACCAATATAATGGATATTTCAAACTTAAGTAATTGAGTTAAATATGAAGAACCGAGCTGGACGCGATTAATGAACAATCATCTTAATCCGAGCTGATTAACTGGACAACCATTATTGTTGCCGACCTGGACTCGTCAGTCCAATTTGAAATGGGTCAAACTAATGTTGACTAATGTTGAGTTCAAGTTTACACCCAAACTAACATGCCGACCTGAAACCGGTTAAAACTGCGTTGGACTTTAATTCGAACTAGTAACACGAACCAAATTGTTATTGATTATAACCGAGCCGGAACCTGGTCCGAGCTGGTTTACTTGATTGTTAGCTCATAATTAAGCGTGGCCATCGCGTTAATCCGAGTTGGCAAGAGCTAAGGAGCTAAGGTGCTTAGGCCCAGGTCGGGTTTCATACTGGTTCACAAAATGCATTGTATTGAAATTTGTACATGGAGTACTTGGGTTCGGGCACCAATTACAAGAGATTCCGGCTTGGGGGCCGTTACAAGAGATTTCGGATCGGGGGCCTTTACAAGAGATTTCGGCTCGGGGGCCTTAGACGAAATATTGTTTCAGGTGCTCTGAGTGCCATGCATTCTTCAATTGTTTCCTGTTTCTGTTGTGGAGGTAGAAGGTCCCAGGTCGGGACTTCTTTCACGACTTCGTACGGTCCCTCCCAGGTTAGGAAGAGCTTGTTACCCGAGCGCGGCAAAAAGATGGCCTTTCTGAGGACGAGGTCGCCAACCTTAATAAGCTTGGGCTTGACCTGCTTGACAAAGGCTCTCTGCTTGGCAGCTTTGCTGGCCAACATCCTGATTTGAGCTTTAGCTCGAAGCTCCTCGGCGAGATTAAGCTCCTTATGGATCAGGGCTCCGTTTATTCTCGGATCATGATAGAGGGTTCTACTAGTAGGAGACCCGATCTCCACTGACAGCACTGCTTAAGTACCGAAGGTCAACTCGAAGGGAAATTCTCCCGTTGCTGAGCTAGTGGTGGTTAGCTGAGCCTATAGTACCTCGGGGAGAATCGATGCCCACTGGTCTTCCGCTTCCTCCAGTTTGGTTTTCAGGCCCTGCAAAATGATTTGGTTAGTCCTTTGAACTTGACCATTACTTTGAGGGTGAGCAATAGATGAGAATCTGAGGTCGATCCCAATCCCAACACATTTGCCTCGAAAGTATGCACTGTCAAATTGCTTCACGTGGTCGGTGATGATGACCTTCGGCACCCCAAATCAACAAATGATATTCTTCCATACGAAATTCCAAGCTGACTTTTATGTTATTCTAGCAACACATTCAGCCTCGGGCTATTTGGTGAAGTAGTCTACAGCCACGAAGGCATGCTTCTTCTGGCCAATACTAGTTGACAATGGGCCGATGATATCTAGACCCCATTGATAGAATGACTATGGGCTTATCATCACCGTCAGGTCTACCGTTGGCTTCCTCTGTACATTGGCGAACCTCTGACAGGTGTCACACTTTTTTACATACTCTTTGGCATCTTGTTCTAAGGTTGACCAAAAATAGCCTTGCCTCAATGCTTTCCGAGCCAGAGCCTTGCCACCCAAGTGGTTTCTACATACCCCTTCATGGATCTCTCGGAGTACATAGTTTCCCTCCTCGTGCCCAACACACTTCAAGAGAGGCCAAGTGTAGGCTCTTTTGTAGAGCTGCCCAGCTATTATGACAAACCTTGAGGCTTGTTTCATGAGCTTCCGAGCTGCCTTTTCATCCTCCGGGATCATTTCCTCCTCCAAGTAGTCCACGATTAGTTTGGTCCAATCTGGGCTTAAATTGAGCTCGGCTATGGCCTACCTTCCCAATTGAATACTTGGTTCGGAGACTTCTTCTACATGGACCAATGTACGTCGGCTCTCACCCAAGGCCAACCTGGACAGTGCGTCCGCCTTCATATTCTCCTCCCTCGAAATTTGCTGTATTATAAACCTCTTGAGCCTTGAGGTCAAATCCTTAACTTTGTTAAGGATTTGCTAGCATAACATTATCCTTGGCTTCGAATTCACCTGATATCTAACTGGCGACCAATTGAGAGTCCGTACTTAGGTCAACTGTTTGTTCCCCGAGCTGAGCCATAATTTTCAACCCCACGATCACTGTTTCGTACTCAGTCTCATTGTTGGACGCCGAAAATGCGAACTTGAAGGAATATTGGTGCTCATGCTGGGTCGGGTTGAGGATGACCACCCAGGCTCCGCTTCCTAACTTCCCTGATGCTCAATCCACATTTACCTTCCACACATCCTCCGGGTTATGCTCGGATCGGCCAGTACATTCCACCATAAAGTCGGCGATGACTTGGGCTTTGATGGCTGTTTTGGGTTGGTAGGTAATGCCAAATTGGCTCAGCTCAACTGCCCATTTCAATAGCCTGCTTGACGCCTCCGGCTTGTGCATGATGGATTTAAGTGAGGCATCTGTCATGACCTTAATTGGGTGAGCATCAAAGTATGGCTTCAGCTTCTTTGCCGCCGTGATGAGTGCGATAGCGAGTTTTTCCAAGGAGGAGTACCTCGCCTCCACCCCTTGTAAGATTTTGCTGACATAATAGACCGGTTTCTGTTCCTTCCCTTCTTCGCAAACTAGTGCCGCCGCCACTACTGTCCCCTAGAATGCTAAGTATAATACCAGCTCCTCCCCCACCTCAAGTCGGGATAGCAAAGGTGACGAAGCTAGATACCTTTTCAGCTCTTGGAAGGCGTTATGGCATTCTGTAGTTCATTCAAAATTCTTAGGATTTCTCAATATCTTAATAGAGGAGCACACTTATCGGCCGACCTGGACATGAATCTGCTCAACGGTACAACCTTGCGCGCGAGCACCTGGACGTTTTTCACACAGGTCGGCAGTGCAAAGTTCGTAATCGCCTGAACTTTCTCCAGGCTGGCTTCTATTCCCCGGGCTCTGACCATGAATCCCAAAAATTTTCCTGCCTTGATGCCGAATTGGCACTTTTCTGGGTTTAGCTTTATCGCTAAGTGCGCCATTATGGCGAAGACTTTAGCCAGGTCGGTCGCATGGTCTTCCGCCCTCTTGCTTTTGACCAACATGTCATCTACATAGATCTCCATGTTTCAGTCAATCTGCTTTTTGAAGGCCTTGTTCACCATCCGAGTGTAGGTAGCTCCAGCATTCTTGAAGCCAAAAGGCATGATCTCATAGTAGTAGAGACCTTTATCAGTGGTGAAGGCAGTTTTCTCCTTGTCTTTGGGAGCCATCTTGATCCGGTTATAGCCTTTGAAGGCATCCATGAAAGAGAGTAACTCGAACCCGAAGGTGGCATCCACCATCTGATCAATCTGGGGTAGGGGAAAGCAGTCATTGGGGCAGGCCTTATTGAGGTCGTTGAAGTCAATACACAATCTCCATTTGCCCGAGGACTTGGCCACTAACACCACGTTGGATAGCCAGGTTGGGTATTGAATTTCCCTTATGTGGCCGGCGTCCACCAACTTATCAACCTCTTCTACTATGATCTGTTGCTTATCATAATGAAAGTGCCTGCGCTTCTGTTTTACTGGATAGTGATTTGGATCGGCATTCAGGTGATGCTCAATCACTCTTGGGTCGATACTTGTCATGTCAGAAATAGACCATGCAAATATGTGTTCATTTTTCAAAAGAAATTGGCTTCTACCTTTCTTGAGGTCACTAGAGAGTTCACTCCCGATCTTCGTTCTCTTTGTTTTATCGGAGAGCTCCACCTCTTGGAGGTCTTCAGCCGGACTTTCTCTCTTGGCATCCCTCTTCCCCTCGGGCAAATCTGGTCCCCAGCCAACTTGATATTTGGGGCAGAGGGAGTTTTCATAACATTCCCGAGCCGAGAGTTGGGCTCCTCGGATGGTGGCCATGCCACCTGAGGTCGGGAATTTTAAGGCCTGGTGGTAGGTTGAAGGAACGACCCTAAAATGATTGAGTGCTACCCGCCTTAAGATCCCATCGTAAGTGGAGTTACAATCCATTACAATGAAGTTGGCTTGCATCGAAACCCGTTTGTCTTCGTCTTCCAGCTTCAGTGGGAGGTTGATGACCCCTCAGCTCAGTGGGAGTGCCCGGTGAAACTAGCCAAGGTGCCCCTCAATGGTCTGAGTCGGCTCTTGTCCAACCCCATCTGGTCAAATGTACTCAAGAATAGAACTTCTGCTGAGCTCCCAGTGTCCACCATCAGCCTCTTTACAGTGAAATTGGCTATTTCAGCGTTGATCACCAATGGGTCATCGTGGGGCAGTATCACCCCCTCCAAGTCTTTTGAGGAGAAAGTGAGCTCCTCTATTTTTGGGACCGGACCTTGCACCGACTCGTACTCTCTTCCAGCCCAAACATAACCCTTTCTACTAGACGAGGTCTCACCACCCGATGCCAGTACTCCCGCGATGGTCTCAATCACAGCCAAACGTCCGCCCCCGACCTGGCGCCTGGGTGGACTTCTCTCCCTCTTTCTCTGATCATGATTCCGGGCTGGCTGTTGATCTACGTACCTCCGGAAGTGACCTCGGGCTATCAATGTCTCGATCTCCTGTTTCAAATCTTTGCACTTCTCGGTGGTGTGGCCATAATCCATATGGTAGCCGCAATACTTGGTCCTATTGCGCTTCTTATGTCGGCCTTTCATTATCAGTGCTGGAGGTAGGTGGTTCTGATGCTGGATCTCTATCATGATCTGCTCCCTTGAGGTGTTGAGGGGAGTGAACATGGTGAACCGAAGGTTCTGCTTTGGCTACTGAGGCTGCTTGCCTCGGTTATTTCGGGTCTTTCCTCTAGGTTGACCTTGGGAGACCCCCCCTTCTTACCGGCTTCCTTCTCCTTGTCGTCGTCCCTCTTCGCCTGATGGATTTCTTTCGAGTGTATGTACCCTTCTTCCCGTACCATCAGCTCGACTACAGTATCCACGGGGTTGATGGCCAAGGAGGATGTGAGGCGGCCCGACCTGAGCCTACTTTGGTAAGCCATCAATGCCATGGAGTCCTCCAGGTTGGGGATTCTGAGGGACTCTTCATTAAATCGGGCTATATAAGCCCTCAAAATTTCTCCTCTGTGCTACTTCACTGATAGCAGCGATGATGTATGACGGGTTGCACGTCGGCTCCCAGCGAAACGGGACAGGAAAGCCTCCGCCAACAGATGAAAACTTGCAATAGAGCCGGGACGAAGTTTTTGGAACCAATCCAAGGCATTGCCAACCAGTGTGGTCGGGAATATTTTCGTCTTCATGAGGTCGGTCATGTCATGCAGAGTCATGTGTTGATCAAAGTTGAGCAGGTGGCTGGCGGGGTCTCCGTCCCCATTATAGACTGCCAGGTTAGGCATCTGATTGCTGGTTAGCAACGGTTTGGCCAATACTTCGGGGGAGAGCGGGCTTACACCGAGCTGGTTAATGACCATGGCTATGGCAGTCGCAGTCTTGGCCTGCTCGGGGTTGGCATGTGCTGCCTTTTTCCCTCTCGCCTCTTCGGGTCTCACATCCGGCTCCAGGAAGCCCTCCTAATCTTGCTCCCGTTTTTGCCTTGGGGCTGGGATGTGGAACTATGGATGCGCGGGCCGCGACGCAGCTACTTGTGGTACTGGGGGATCCGCAGCTAGCCGGGCTACCTACTCCTTAAGTTTGTCAAACATCCCGAGCATCATCCTCATCTCCAGTGACAGGCTGGAGTTGAGGTCTCCATCTGTAGAGGGGTTGATTTGTGAGGCTAAGTGTATGCGTTGGCCCTTTCCAACGTCGGTTTGGGTTGGGTTCTGGCTAGGGACCTGCGTGGTTTCGAGGTCCCCTTCCGAGCTGGGTGAGTCCTCTACTGGTGCGTTGTGGCTTCTAGTTTGTACCATGATGGTTTCTCAATGGGTGGTGAAAAAAATGATAGAAAGAATTTTGATCCCCACAGACGGCGCCAAACTGTCGAGGTTGGAAATCTTGCAGTTGAGGTTGGACTGCTACGCTTGCCGAGCTGAACTTTTAGGTCGGCCTCCGAGCTAAACTTTCAGGTTGGCTGCTTGACCTGCACAAGGAAAGGGAAGAAAAATGCGAGGTGATGACCTGAATTTTTCCCTCGGGTGTGCGAATGATTAGTATGTCTAAGCTGACAAGGTAGTTGAAAGCATTAATGACGAGTTACCTCTCAAGTGAGGGGGTGAAGCTCTATTTATACTAAATCTGGATCTGACAGCATTTAATGCGACGCATCTTTATGTTCCATTAGGGCTTTATGTCCCATCAGAACACCTGGCGCAGAGGTCGGGGTTTTCCTGGGTCGGGTTGAGGTCTGATCAGCATCCAGGTTGGGTATTGGCTGAATACGTTGGCTCTGGTTCGGGTGGGCTTACCTCAGCTCGGTGTGGGTATCTTACCTCAGCTCGGGGTCCCCCTCATCACTAGGATTTGGAGAAGAATCGTGGTAGAAGTCTGTATCCTGATTGTTCTCCGTCTTCAACTCACGAATCCTCTCTTTTTCTTCCTCTGGAACGTTACTTTTTCTGCAAAAACCAGCTGCCAGCCAAAAAGCCCCCTCTCAAACGTGTGTTTCTTCTTTTTATCCTAAGGTTCTCTGCTTTTTGCGCCATTTTACAAAATTGGCCTTAAATTTTTTGCGATGTTGCGCAGCTGCGCTATGACTGCGCTACTTCTATTTTTCTTCAATTTCTCCACAAATTGCACGAGAACTAATCATTTGTCATTTTTCTTCATTCTTTGCCTCAAAACTCAAACTTTCTCATGGAAATTACCTACATCGTAAATCAACCACAAAACCAATCAAATTGCTCATAAAAGAACTAACAAAATTTAAATAAAAGGTGCTGAAATAATATATTAATAATACACCCAACAACTTGTCTCTTTTTATCAGTTGCTGCAATCGTTGGATCTGTAGTTGGTGTCATCTTTGATCTCGAAACTTACAAGCCCTTCAAAACTAGTTACTGAAAGGAACTTAGCAGAGTTGAAGACAAATAAACATACTCTTTTTTTTTTTGGTCCAAGACAAATAAACATACTCACCAAGCACAAATTTACACTGAAACAGAGACATCCATCTAAAAAGAAGTCAAGAATTGCAGATAACTGCTAGAATTCCTTTTAGAAGACAGCTTGGTGCTATTTAGCCTTGTATTAGGGAAGCCGTAATTTACTAATCTATGTCTGTGTGTCATAAATTTGTGAGTATACGTGCATGTCTACACGTCTCTAATAATGATTTAGATCATTTGATTATAACTGTATTATTAATTTATTATGTTATGAAGGAATTCAAATCTCTTAACAATAACTAGAGATCTCTTAGGGATTTGAAATCTCATTATAATAATTATTCACTACGCTACTCGTACGACTAACTGTTGATGAAGATAAAATTACCAAACATGCTTTTTTTTCTTCTTTTTTTTTCTACTTTCTCTTTCAGATGGGACTGCTGTTTTTCCGGGTTTGAATGCATATTTGTAAATAATTATTCCAGGTGCCACTAAAATATGCTTCGAGTCCACTGCTATAATAATATTATAAGAAAAGCATGCTACACTCTATCAAACTATATTTAGAAAGTTACAAATGGATAGTCTAACCATTAGAAAATATAGAACTGAGAAATTAGAAATCTCAAATCTACAAACTCATCCATCAGCCAAAATCTAGTCATCAAACTCACATTATAATCGCACTGCTCTATCTCAACTTTGAAATCAATGCATATATTTACGTTTTACACTATTACACAAACAAGGGCAGAAGAATTTTCACTATACAATCAGATCCAGAACATTAAAACAGAGTGTCAACACAGCAACACGAACTTTGCTATATATTACCTTATTTTTATTATTCAATTATTACCTTTTATGTAAATATTTGGTTTTCATTCTAAAATGACAAATCATTTTATTTCTCTATCTTCATTTACTATGTCAACTAAGTATTCACGAATGTAGTAATAAATGAGTGATGAAGATGGGAATGGCACGTAGCTTTTCTGTAAACATTATACGTACTGTTAACATACCCTTTACTTAGCTAACACAAAAAGGAAGAATCTTGGATGTTGAAAAATAAAACAGAGAGTGTAAAGATCACACCTTTTTCCATCCTCTCCTTCAAGAATTCATCACCCCACTTTATCCGACAGTAACACCACCACCACCACAACCAGAATATCCCCATCACCACCTGCCCAGACCTCGCCGCCATGTCCCTATCTAAATACGGTGTGGTAGTCGAATGAAAGGTAGGGGTACTTTGTGTAATTCTGAAAGCTCCTTTTTTTGTAATTTCAAGTATTTAGATAAACGGTTCGCGTCCGAATGATTCAGCGACTGCAATGTCTCACGGTAGGAGACATGAGATGAGACTAGTAGTTTATAAGTTAACGTTGTGGGTTGCAGAAAAAATTTGGATTAATTATTTTAGACTAGTGAATTACAGACTCGGGATTCTGGGACTCGGTCACATAAGCCTGACCAGTACAGAATCCTAATAGCGCAATTAATTCGGGTTTTGTCAGGAAAAAAGAAATAAAATAACTGTTTATTATAATGTTGACGAAATTTAAGAGTGGCCCACTTGCGAAATGGCTTGCTAAGTTGTTCTCATCAGCCCAAGTTGGCAGTGTTAGTATCGAGTCATGTAACTACACGAGAACTTTGAGTGGCTACTTTAAGGATGGAAGAGTTGAAGATGCAGAGAGGATATTCGAGATAATACCTGTGAAGAATGTTGTAGTTTGGTCAATTATGGTTCATGGGTATGCTAAGACTGGCCTTTATAGAAAATCTGTGGACTGCTTTACCCAAATGAGACATTTTGGTTTAGTGCCAAATTCTTTCACCTTAGTTGGTGTTCTTGTTAGTGTTTCAGGTCTTAGGAAATTGATTCTTGGTCAATGTGTTCATGGATTCATTTCGAAGAGTGGATGGGAAGCTAATTTGATTGTGAGTACTGCCCTGATAGATGCTTATGCAAAGTGTGGAAATGTAGATGACTCTAA
The DNA here is from genome assembly GCA_037974665.1 of Ehretia macrophylla. Classification (NCBI taxonomy): domain Eukaryota; kingdom Viridiplantae; phylum Streptophyta; class Magnoliopsida; order Boraginales; family Ehretiaceae; genus Ehretia; species Ehretia macrophylla. The sequence goes on from CM075766.1 coordinate 43,913,033, forward strand.
TAAGATTTTTCAGAATATGAATGATTTGAATATGGTTTCGTGGAATGCCATGATTGCTGGATTCTTATATAATGAACGATTTGAGGAGGGTTTCATGCTGTTTAAACGATTTCTGAGGTGTGGTTTCGCGCCCAATGATGCAATGGTTTTGAGCCTTACTCGGGGATGTGCAGCTGTAGAGTCTGAAAGACTTTGTGACTCGATTTATGGCTTTATAATTAAGTTGGGTTTTGTTTCTAAATTAGTAGTTAATAATGCAGTTCTTTCAATGTACTTGAGTTTGATGAATTTGGAAGCAGCTTTGAAACTATTTGATAGCATGGAGTGTAGAGATATTATCAGCTTGACAACAATTATTGGGTTGTTCGTGCGCCTTGAGCATGCCTCTGATGCTGTAAAACTCTTCTGCCAGTTGAGGAACATCAGAATGGATTATGATTCAGTACTGCTTATGAATCTCATTTTAGCCTGTGGACTTCTAGGAGCCTTAAAGATGGGGAGATCAGTTCATGCTCTAGCTGTCATTAATGGATTTGGATCACAACTTAATCTGACTAACTCCCTGATTACTATGTACTCCAGATGTGGTGAATTGGATTCTTCAACAACTGTCTTTAATCATGCGCCTGTGAAGAGTGTGGTTTCTTTCACATCTATGATTTTAGGATATGTACAAAATGGACGACCAAGAAAGGGACTAGATCTCTTCATCAGAGTAAGAGCAAAAGAAGATTACAATGACGATTCAGCAATATTACTAATCACTCTAACTGCTGCAGGCGAAGTTGCTCATTTAGACCTCTGCCAGCAGCTTCATTGCTACATTTCTAAAGCTGGGTTTCAACATCATAGATCGATTCAGAACACTCTCATATCCATATACTCAAAATGTGGAAATGTCGAACTAGCGCGTTATGTTTTTGAGCAAATGGGGGGTCTTCGTGATAGAGTTACATGGAATGCACTTATAAATGGCTATGGGATCAATGGCTCTGGAGAAACTGCTGTTTCCCTTTTCTATGAGATGAGGGAGAGTGGAGAAGACCCTGATGATGCTACTTATCTATGCGTCTTGAGTGCTTGCAGTCATTCAGGTCTGGTAAGTGATGGTTTAATGGTTTTCAACCAAATGATAGAAAAAAATAGAATTACGCCTAGCCAGGTGCATTATGGTTGTGTAGCTGACTTGCTTGCTCGAGCCGGCTACGTATCTGATACTAGTAAGTTTTTGGAGGGACTAGGTTCACAAATTTGGAAGGCTTCGATAAATGGTTGTCTGATACATGGTAATGTAGAATTGGCAGAATTTGCTGCAAAAAGGTTATATAAGGAGGGTCTAATAGAGCCTGGTCAAGTAGTACTTCTTTCGAATCTTTACGCATCAGTAGGGAGGTTTCAAGATGCTGAGGCGTTGAGGTTGGGCATGGACTCGAGAGGGTTAAATAAAGATCCTGGTTTAAGCTCTCTCGTTGGGAATCCATATGATGCTGGCTGAAAGGTGCTTTTTAAATCTCTTATCTGGGGTTTCCAAAGTCCAATAATCTCTCTTGATCTCTCCTAATTTACTAGAACTGTGTGTGTTCTAGCATGAACATCAGACAATGACCAAGAATTCTTGAGAAACTGCTGTTGATATTGTATATTGGATAAATAGTACCACAGTCCCTTATAGTTAAGCAAAAGTGCACAGGACCTCTGTATTTTTAAAAGTGTACCGAAACTCTCTTTGGTTTTAAAAATGTAGCATCACAACCCCCCCTCCGTCAAAAAAATTATTATTTTTAACAAAGAGTGTGTTACACGCGCGTTTAGTGCGATTTTTCATACTTTTTTTACTTAAATTATTATTTAGTTGGACAAAAATGCCCTTATTTTATATATATATATATATATATATATATTTCTTTTTTTTTTTTTTTTTTCACTCAATGCAATTTTCACAAAAAAAAAAAAGAAGAAAAAATTAAAGAATTAAAAAAAAAAAAAAACAAACAAACAAAAAACTCATCATCTTCCTCCACCCCACCCTACTCACCCCCCACCCCCCCCCCCCCCCCCCCCTTCAAAAAAAAAACAAAACCCAGCAATAATTTATGAACTCAAATTGACTTCAAATGAATTGAATTGAAATTAAAACCATCAAATTTTTTTGTCTTCATTTTCATTTTGCTGTAACAAATAATTATTCTTCACTCAGCCATGTCGCCAAATAAGTTCGACTCCACTGTATGAACTCTCCTCTCTTTATTGTATTTGTATTGTCTATGTGTGTATCTGTGTGTATATATATGTACACACGTGTGTGTATATCCAGATTTCTATTGCCTCTAACTAATATCGTAATTAGTAATTGCTCTCATTTCCGTTACAATAACTCCACGGAAAAATAACTTCAATAATCCTAATGATCAAGAAGCATTTAGAAAGAAGTCGGTGGCTGCGGCATCGACATCGGAAACAATAGGGGCAGCACTGTTGCTCATAAGCTCAATCATGGCACGGTGAGGGTTGCTTTTCACTATGTTTATGTATATATATTGGACTAAATATATATAAACAAAAAAGAAAAGGAAAAGAGGAAAAAAAAAAAAAAGAATTGAGGGACATTTAAGTCTTTTTACACAATTTACTTAAAGTTGTTGACGGAAAGTCAAGAAGGGGGTGCGTGTGCACATTTTTAAAACTATAGAGGTTCCAGTGCACTTTTGAAAACACAAGGGGGTTCTGTATATTTTTACTTAAATATAAGGGGTTGTGGTGTTATTTACCCTTGTATATTTTCATTGAGTCAGATATAACATTGTGCTCAATCTGACTTTAGAAAATTGTAAGATTTGCAAGCCTGAGATTACTCAAGAGAGCTGTAATAGTGTTTCCTAGAAGTGTGATGAGGGGAAAAAATATACTGACTTCTTGATCACCAACAATTCAACAGTCTCCAGATTGTAGAAGCTTCGAATTGTATTGTTGCCTATATTTTGACATATTTTAAGCTCCGCAAACTTGAGATTACTCGAGATCTTTTGGTACTTAAATTATGAGACTATATATTTTAAATTATCACATATATCTTTAAGTCGTTAGAGAGTAACTAACACAGATGTCACTTTCCTCGTACATTTCTGCTGCTCGAATGGTGAAATTTTGATGAACGTGTCTGCTTCTAAAAGAAAAATAAGTGGCCTCACCCTCACCCTGAAAGATTGATAATTAGAAAACTGAAAAACCTGTTATACCTTACCCTTATTGACTTTACTCTAGGAAGATGAAGGTTCACCACCACAAAGAAAGCGATAGGTTCTGCGATATTCTATAAGCAACCAACTCCATATTATGTCCTGTTGTTGTTTCCAAATCTTTGAAATCCAGCTAGCCTCATTAAATCAATCATACACAAATCTCAAGTGCCTGGACAGTTCGGTACCAGCAACTTCCTCTCTCCCTCTCTCTCTCTCTCTCTCTCTCTCTCTCTGTATGTATATATATATATATGTCCTTGTTTATTATGTTTATGTACAATTTATAATCTACATATGCTTTTCTTAAAGCTTTAATGGTGTGCCCATGAGGATATCTGATTTTATAGTTTCCAACTTGAGCTACATCTGGGCTACGATTATTATAACCTTGAGAATCTTACAAGCGTTAGGCTCGTTTTCTTTGTTACAAGGCAGCTTCTCTTCCCTAGTCATTCTTGTTCTTTCTGCTGCGTCTACTTTCTTGCTCGTCTTTCTGGCTCTTCTGTTTGACCTAACAGCAAAACTTCATTGCCCATCAGCTGTTGTTCGCTTGAAGAGCTGCAAAGGTGGCATTTGTTGGCATAACTACAATTACTGCTACATTGTTCATGATTCTATCGGTAGAGTATCAGTATCTTAATGTTATGGTTCCCGGGAGCTCTTCAGTCTCTCACATGGTTTATTTGTGTAACATACAAAATTTCAAAACATCTATAATTTATTACCCTCTATGTTACGAGAGGATCTAAAGCCGTGTTGCTACTGTTCAATGCACTCATGGCTGTTATGCTTAATCAGCCTTGCCTAAATAATCAATAACACGCAAGTGCTTGTAGTTGGGAAAAGCCAAAAATGTTGCTGCCTATGCAGTCACTTAAGATCCAAAACTGACATCATTAGATACAAAGTGCGCGTTATGATTCCATTTACTGATGGGACATTAATCTTATCATAATTCAAGTTTAGCAAGATGCATTGTTATGAATATTTTACACTTGATCCCAAGTGCAATATCACCATAATCAACATGAGACGCGCGAGAATTGAATTGTCTCTGATTATATTAGTGAACTTAAATTCGAAAATAATTTGTGTAATAAGTTCTTGTTTAGCTTAGCTTAGAAATAATAAAGAGAAAAAGGATTATAAGTTCTAGAATTTTTAAATCCAAACTAATATTATTGGAAAATAGATAAATGATAGTTATGCCAATTTATTGGTCAAACTAGTTTTTTTTTTTTTTTTTGGTGGGTCATGTCAAACTAGCGTAAACTTTAAAAGATTATAAGCACAAATAAAAGCAGACAAAGTAGAGAGGTTTTTTATAATTAAAGTAAAATCTCGATAAATGAATGTTTTGTAAAGTAATAACCACGCTTAGATAAGAAAAAACTCCAGTTCTGACTCGGATCTCAGGATTGAAATAATAATTTCTTTTAATGCATAAAATGATAATTTTTTCTAACTTTCCTTTAGGCTCATCAAATATATAAATTAACAACACATTAAAATGCATAAAAAATAGTACACAAATTCATAATATATGACGGTTTTTTTTGTTTTTTTTAAACACCCAACCTTATAAGATTTGAACCCTAATTTTACAACTGCCAGCGAAAATAACCCACCACTAAGTTATTTTTAAATCTCACATATGATGGATTTTTTACCTAACAACTTTAATTTTTCTAGTTCTAGGAATATGTTGTACCTGTATTTTTAAAACCGTTTTATTTTCTTATTTTTAATGTCCATTAAAAGTTTGACTAGTACATGAATTTATGACTATGTTTTCATGAGATGCAAGCAGTACATATATTAATGTTGTGTATTTGTTTTTAAAAACAAAAATATTTTATAACTTAATAAAATATTAATTTATTGATAAAGAAAAAATTATTCATTTATTTTAATCCTACTAAGATAATAATTTAATTCTGTTCCGAATAATATTCATTTATAGAGGTATTACCGTAACCACTTTTTCAACTCATTCATCTTACATCTAATTATGATAAGGTTCATGTCAAGTCATTTCCAATTTTTTTTTATTTTTTATTTTTTGGTTGGCTAAGTTGTCATTTCCATTGTTCTCTATGATTAGGCATATTTGTTGCCACATAAAATCAATCAAAGAAGTAAAGAGTATTAAAACCTAAGAAAGACATGACTGACTTTATCCTTTGTACTCGGTAAGAAGACCAAACACGTCATTAAATTAGCACAAAGTCCACAAAATACAGTAGCTATTGCTACAAATTAGAGGATCGACCTTTACCTCCTCCACATCTTAGAAAAAGGAGATGGTATCAACAAAGAAACACATCTAAGTGTAGACGGAATTATTAATTTAAGGAAGATGCCAAAACATGATTTGATGTTTTTTTCTAGGTGTATCTTATTTGGCTCTATCTTTAATGATGTCGATTCCCATCTCTGTTGGATCTGTCGCTTGGACTTCATAGTGGATGCCATCTAGCACTCTTCTTAATCCATCTTTTGAAGTTGCGTACAGTATTTTTGCTCTAATTCTTGACTCTGCTGGAGACCTGCATAAAAATTAAAGTATATATTACTACGTGTTTAACTTATTAATTGTGCGCCACTTACAATTATAATATTTGTAATAAATTATTACAATTAATTTTCAATAATATAACAAATAATAATTAATTCAGACGAGACGACAAGTAAAGTCATGGTATTACTCTACATATATAAGAAGTTTTCATGTGTACAACAAGAAGTGGTGGAAGATCGACATGGCTATGGAATCCTTTCTTTTCTTTTCTTTTTTTAAAAATATATTCTCGATCAATGCTATTAAATAATAATTTATTATAATAAAAAAATTATTATATTAAATTACAATTTCGGACTCTATTATTTTTATTTTTATTTTCTAAAAAGAAAGGGGCAAGGTTCGAAAAACGGACCATGCAATGAAGAAGATCTTGCTCATCCGACAATTGTCAACAGTAACAAAGTCAAAATCGAAAACAGCATATCGGCAGTCATCTTTGGGCAGCGATGCAGCTAGATCATCATAGCCTTCAGCAGCTCCACCAACCTTGTCCACCATAACCAACCTAGACTTCTCATCAATCTTGAACACTATGTACCTGTGCACCTTCTTCCATTTCATCTCCATGAATGAGTTCTTGCACTCATCCGTTACCCACATGCCTGTTGTCGCCTGTATACCATGCATCCACAATCATAATATATATATAACAAACATATCTCTCACATGTGATACTCACAAATCATGTTTGAACAATTTGTATAGGCATACACATGTACATCATGTTATATATGTTAGAACATGTTAAATGTCAATATCTGTCTAAATTGATGGATACTGAATTCAAAGAAATCAAGAGATGAATTAAGAATTAATTAATTTGACATGTACCATCTTGAAAGCCATCGCCATGGTTGTTGTTACAAGCTCGGATGATGTTCTTACTTCTTTGCTAAGCAAAGTGTTCAAGTTTGTGGAATGAACAATGAAGTATGAACAGCCTGGTGGGGAGAGGGGGTATATTAAATAAGATTCAGTAACTTAAAGCGATATTAATGTTGTTCCCTATGACGAATTGATCCATAGAGATCTATCTATTTATGGTGGATGTAAATGACCAGTTGGGCCATCAATTCGAGGGACATGATTGTCTTGGGTTCTGTTGCACCACTGACCTCTCCACGGGTGAACTTTTGGTTTTTATATTGTATACAGGAGAACCATCAATTCTTTCTAAAAAGTTACGTTAGTATATACCTATAAGTACAGGACCATTAATCAACTGGAATAATGCTTTATTTTGTTCTGTGATCATTGACGCTAAAAAAATTATTATTACCGTGTGTATTAATGTTCTTGCTTTACGTGTTAGTGTTGGTATAAATATTATTGTTTTATACGTTGGTGTTATTAACACATACAAATAATGTTGTTGTCATTACCGCTAACCCTAAATTAAATTATTTTGTTTCTTTTTTATTTAATTTAGTGTGAATCCCTATCAATAGTAAAGTTATTGTCTTCGTATTACACCAAACATTATATGTGTCAAAGCAGAGGAATGTGGTGGTCCGGCCGATGGTCCATTCGAGGACTGCACACCCACTTCCGCGTATCTCTTTTTCTGAGTCCTTCAAATAGCCTTGGCGTGAAAGCAAAGGAGAAGACTAAAGAGATGATTTGTCACCTTATATGGAAGATTAGCTTAGTGAAAAAATTGGAAAGTAAATCTTCTTGGATCAAACCATTTTCACCTTCATGTTCGAGTTTTCCCATAAAGATGTCGAGGAATGCAGTAGATGAGAGCATTACCCTCATTATTGGATCACTACATATATAGAGCTGAAATTGATGTATAATATCTAATAAAAACAGTGCATGACCTTAGTGATTGTGAAAAAAAGAGAGAGAATCAAGAAATGTAATGTGCGTACAAACACTTGAGTCTAACAATGTTGATGAGAGCAAATGAACAAATGGATGTGGATGAGGAAACATGTCTATTACTATATAGTTGGCCCCTCAGATTGCAAAATATAGCCATGCCAGGTGTGGTTATGGATGAGTAACGGCTCACCTGCTTCGGCATAGACCCTACTCATCTACTGTTATCCTCGGCTTCTTGCTGGTGGAAGCACTCAATCTGGTGGTGCATTTTCATCCATTTGAAGTAGAAGGGCTAGTTTTACAAAAAAAAAAAAAAACAAAAGTAGAAGGGCTAGTGCATGTTTCACGGTTTGGAGAAAAGCAATCTTCCTTCAAAACCTGATAAACATGTACAATCTGAGCCACAATGTGAAACAGCAGCCTATTTCACATCGCTATCTTCGTGCTCGCTCTAAGGAACTTGAGCTGCATTAAGGGCAATTGTTGTACAAGGCTCTTATCTGATTGCGTTTTGGCACCTTTCAAGAATATACAACTGAAAATGTCTCGAGAAATTAGACCACAAGCACTGACAACTAACTACAGTTCATGAAGTTACATAAGAACAGATCTTCCTCGAACCTTATTAATTTTGATTCTTCTTCTCAATCTGCATACCTATATAAATCAGACTTCTTTTGGAGTCGCTCAACATTTACTGGCAATAAGCTTATTAAATCAATCCTCTACTTTTGGTTTGAGATACGTAAGATCAACACCCTCCTTTATAAAGTTTTTGATCAAATAACAATACCAGGTATTTTGATATGGTGATTTGTCTTTGAGGAGTTTTAACCCTTTTTAAACTGTTAACATGCATAGTTTGAATCAGCAAGTGAAGTTTATTTTGGCACAACAGATATGACTAGGAACTAACAATGTATATATAGTTTTTTTTCTTTTTTTCCAGAAAAGTCATTTACATGTAAAGAGATATGTTATTAACTGAAAAAGGAGGGAATAGCAGAATAGTTAGAGCTCACCGACTTAATACTGATGGCAAGTGTTTGTATAATCTTGGGAAGGTTCTCAGATCCAAGCTCTGCCAGAACTCATTGCCCCTGTAGTAAAGCACAGAGGCTTCACACTTTCACTACGAAACAAACTCTAAATTCCAGGAAAAGGAAGGGTGAGCAAATTACAGGATTCAATTATTCACTGCGTGAAGTAAAACAAGAAAGTATTGCTAAACACCTCCACCCCAAGTAAATCTTCAAAAACGAACAACTTATGCAGCACAGAAAATAAAATCTCATATGGCTCCTCAGAATGATATTGAAGAAATTCTTTCAAGGTATACATAGGGTAGAGGTGTCTAAGATGTCTGACCTGTAATCTGGTAAAGAGAGCACTGCCTTGAAGTTTTTCCTTCACATGGTGGCTCGACTTGATAACTCTCGTACTGAACCCAATGCATGCCAATCATGAAGATTAGACTTTGATTTCTGCACAAACAAGGTAGATTTGGTTCTGAATATTGGACGATGAACGTGTATATACCTTCAATAAAAATGAGAACAATTTAAAGTCTTCCGCTTAGGAAATTCGGAAAAAACTGAATAGATAGCTCAACTGTTTTGTAATTTGAAATTGAGGGCCAAGCAATACTTAGCACTTCACTGCAAATTTCTTATACATACGAGGCAGAGACACAAGTAAAGGCAGTGGGGGCTCCAAAATTTCATCTTTTATTGAACAAACCTCAGTCGTACAAAGATATTCTCGATATGCACAAAATCCGTCAGGTAATTATATCCTTTAAAGTAAAAAAATACAAGGAAAATACAAAATATGATTCAAAATTTGTTATACAACAAGTGCCGTTCTGACACCAAAAGCTGCTCTATGACTCCTGCTGATCGGGATGTGAACATAAACCTCATGAACCTCTTGTTTGCAGACCTCTCCTCTGTCCCTGTCTATGGCGTAGCACACATACACTGTATCGATAACATTATCCAGCACATGCACAAAGAAACCCAGCACCACCATCAACAGCAGCCATGCCATAACAGCCACAAAATATGCATCAACTCCAAGATCGCTGACAGCCCTTAGTATAGCAAAAACCTGCATGTTAGAAACAAGAACATAAGGAAATTAACCCAGCTAATCACAAAAATGTAAACATAGTATGATCAGCGCTTAACAAATTTGATCCTAACAACTCTAACATTAAATAAACTCTGCCAACCTCCACCTTCCCACAACCAACCCAGCCACCACCCCTCACCCCCCACCCCCCCCCAAAAAGAAAAAAACCCACACCCCAACCCCCAAGAAAAAAGAAACCACAAAGGGAAAAGAATACACACATTTAAAAGAAAAAAGAACTCTGCGTGAACTTATAAATGTTTAAATGCAGCAATAATTAATACACACATCAGGAATGCTTAATTAGTAATTCATGTGTGATCTTGTAAATGTTTAAATGCGGCAATAATTAGCCTCTGAAGGCAAAATTCAGACGTTAAAGTGGAATTGGCTACGTTAACACCATAATGAACCTGATAGAAAAATTGTATGCCAGATTCCCCAAGTAGCCAATAACATCAACAATATCAACATTCAGGGGCCAGAAACCACCCAGTGGTGATGGCACTAAGGGTCCTCCTTTTACTCATTTTCCTTCCATTTTCTTTCCCTCGTCTCTTTTAGTCTTTGTAGAAAGGTTGGGCTGGTTTGGGATAAAGTGGGGCCAATTGCCACAATAGTTTCCCATCCTCAGAGATTCGGCTTACAAAATGAAAACCATTCCACAATATAGATAACAAAATTTCTGGCAACAAGAAGACTTACCACTATCGCGTATACGGCTGCAAAAACAAAAATAATCCCAGCCAGTAAACGAGTGGAGACAGTCTCCACAAAAACTGCAGATAGAAGGTTACGTTTCAGAAGCTCATATGTCATCCTTGCAGAAGTGCAGTAAGTTTCGCCAGTTATAGCTGCAAAGTTTATAGTGAACTTATTTAAGAAGTCGACTGCTGCAAGTAGGGTATTAACGCAGCACCGTAGAATGAGGTTCACAATTCCAGAAGCATCCTCTTCCCTTGCACTATCAACTATAGCACGCACCACACGAACAGCACAAATTAGTAATCCAGACAAGCATATTGTACCTGACAAGGGGCCAAACGCATTTCTGCAAGTATTACAAGGAGGGTAAGAAAAGAAAGGTCAGAAGTCTTAGAATAACTGAACCAAACTTGTAAAAGTAGTAGCATATGAATAATAGAAATACACTACCTAATGATGAAAAGTTCTCTACCTGTCATCTTTAAGATGACGAAAGATTAGACAGAGCATGATTACGCGTTAAGTGGCTATGTTACTCTATTAGATTTTAAGTGAAAAGTAATCAACAAGCTAAACAAACACATATTGAGTATATATATTTCAAGAAGTACATGGACTGACATGGTCTAAATACATAGCATCAATGGTAAATAGCTGCCAGAGCCATCAACTCTCCTTGCCTGAAAGAAAAGGAATCACAAAGGGAAGAATGCACAATTGAAAAATAAAATCAAAGGGACGTGATGGGTTAGGGCTTATAAATGCAGACAATTTGAAGTGTGTGACATAGCCGGTTTTCTTAAGTAAATTCAAAAGGTAATGAATACTAAAACCACAAGTTCAAGAGCCACTAAAAAACTATCCAAATTGCATGCTGGGAAACCGTCAGAATCTCGCAAACTGTCTACCTTACTACTTTAGGCAGATTAACAACGTTCCACAGTTCACACAAACTTCATCCAAACAATTGAGCGCTTAACAATTAACCAGAAGAGGAGGATCAGGAAATTACCTCAATGACCTTCTTATACCCCGCTTTGGACCATTATCGGACTTTGAGAAATACCATTGTGCAATTGTGTCACTAATCACATAAACCTGCGCTTCCACCATCGCTGTGGCAGACCACAGCATTGTCAAAATGGCCAAAGCATAATATGCCGGCACCCAAGTATCCTGTTTCCAAACACAATGGTAGTGCCCATCCTGCTCCTTAGGTACAATCTCACCATTCAACCTTGCAAACACCAAGAACACAATAATTGGTGCGTAATACACGAACAAGCCCAAAGTCAATGCCGGAAGAACCCCAAACAACCCCAAATTTCGTGACAATGAATTTGAAGCAACACGAATTATCCTGACAGTTAGCTCAATTCTATGCCCATTCACTATGAAGATCCATACAATCACCCCGATAATCAAAAACACGAAAACGAGCACTAAAATTCGATAAGCCAATGGGAAAGCATCACTACAGGTAGAGCTCACAGTGCAAGCAACAAACCAATAAACATTAAAAAACACAGGAACTAAAACAAAGAATGGCAATGAGATATAAACAATCTGCTTAGTGTAATTTTTCAGCAAATGCAGCACAAATAAAACAGAGGGTACACTTAAAAGTAGAGAAATCACAAGGGTCCATATCAAACTCCTCAAAAGATTTGATTTTGATGAGTTTAAATAAGTGGGGTTAACCAAAAAGGTGGATTCTTGAAAGGTCCATATCAAACTCTTAAAAAGATTGGATTTTGATGAGTTTGAAGATGTGGGGTTAGCATAAAAGGTAGAATTTTGAAGGGTACAAGTTGAGGTGGTTGGGTTGAAAGCAAAGATTGAAGCTTGGCCATGGTATAGGTTTCTATTAAAAGAAGCAAATATGCCAAAGCCAAAAGTTGAGAGAACAAAAAGAATGAAGAGGAAGAGGAAAGCAAGGTCTTTGAAAGGGCGTGGGCCATAGTTGTAGGAGATTTGTAGGAATTGTGTTTGGTCTTCTTCTTGATTTTCAGGCTGAGAAGTGGTGGCGCCGCCGTGAGGGTAGTGGTGGTGATGGTATGCGGTTATGGGAGGGTATGGTTTGGAGAGGAGGGGTTGGGTAATGGAGGTGGCGGTGGGGTCCACCAGGGTGGAGGAGAGCTTGTTGGGATCATCACTGTTGTCCATTTTGGTATCTTCGATTTTAATTTTTGGATGGGGAGAAGAAAAGGTGGTGGTTAGTTTTGTGATGGTGTTCTACTCCATTGTAGTGGTTGACTATCACAAACACAAACACACACACACACACACACACACAACTGATCTGGAAGATGATGGATTGATGGTGGTTGATTAATTAGAGAATCATAACGATTAATGACTGCAATTATGTCTTGTGAAGTTATTAATTAACAAATCTGGCAGAATATGAACTCGACAAGAAAGGTACACTGTTTTAGTACTAAGCTTTTTGTTGTTCTTTTCTTGCAGTGATTTGGAATGTTGCCTAGTCGTGCTCAAAAATACTTCTCATAATTGTGATACTTGAGCATATGCCGAATAGTTTAGCTTTTTCAGATTTTCTTTTTTCTTTTTTTTTTCTGAATAGTTTAACCAGCGTTTGCTCATCGTGTTCTTTCTCTATATTAACGTATCACACATCCACATGCATCACAGCAAAGCGTTTCTGCCCGCACGTGTCCAAAATCAGACACTGTACATGTGGAACTGCTTTCAAACGCCAGCAACATTCATGCAGCCACTAGATTTGCCTAACTGGACGAAAGAGTTGGTCTTTTGCCTACGATCCTCCGATCGTCACACACATAACTTCACGTCATGTAAAACATTCTATTTTATTTCATGGTTGAACAAGAATTTTTTGAAGGCAAAATTCTTGTATACCAATGCGAACATTAGTCAACGAGGAATTAATGACACATTGGTACTATACTAGCAAGTTTGCACTCCTTTTAGCGTAAGCAATTAACAAAATAACCCCTACAATGCCTCTTTCAGAGAAGGTCATATGTTTAAAGATATGAACCCTAATATGAGCGGAAGGACTTCCCATGTGCCCCCGGTCATCACAAAGATATCAAATCTGAATAGGAAACTTAATCACATATTTTGATTTCTCTACACTAGACAGCTATGTACCAGTATCGTGAACCAAAAGTTCACATGTTTCTGCAAGACAGTAACCTTAACTACGAGCTAGTACAATTAGAATAGAATTAACGGAAAAAATGAATGCTAATGGAAGATCTATGTCACAATCTTAAGCTCGTGCTTCAAAACTTGCTGTTGTTATGTACTTGATAAACTTGGGTTGTCCTCATCCCACTTGCTTTTAGGTATCTCTCCAGAATCAGCAATTATTACCTTCTTCCTAGGTTTCCCACTGTAGGTTCCTGCTCCACCTTCTATTGCAAACACTATGTCCATGCCCTCAATAACTTTGCCAAAAACAACATGCTCCCTGTCCAACCTGGGAAAAATATTCACAAACATATGAAACATTTTGTTACAGTTGGACCCATCCGGCTGAGTGTGGGGGAGGGCCCCACAAGCGCGTGGTGTCCATTCTCCACTCAGCTGGATCAAAGTTTCGTAGCCTTTCCCTTTGAATTCAACAAATAGACTTCCAAGAAACTTAAAACACACAGGTAAAATAAAATATAGCAAGACAACAATAGAGTACTTTGCTTCAAGCAGTTCTCAGTTGGCTCATATTCTTGGGTCATGCCACTTCTCCCTGGGAAAAACTCCGCACCAAAAGCACCCCACGAGGGATGAGGCTAACCAGGAGATCCAGGATTCTTGTTTTTCCATATCATAAAATGACGAAATCAAAATGTAAATGTACCTATGACTTAAACCGTAAGTCCAAGTTGGAAAAAAACTTTCGAGATCAATATAAGCAAATGATCAGGCAGAATTTCACACATTGATTCTACTAGTCAATACATGAGCGAGGACTACGAGAGACACAATTTCACAAAGGATAAGCAACTCTGAGTGTAGGTGAAGGCTTTATCTCTTGGAAGATTGAAAGTGCAGGGCTCTGTGAATAAGAGTTTTTAGGACAACTACACCCAGCTCCTCTAGTTTCCAAAGTATTGCACCAATACGAGCACTTACCAGCTGGCCTTAACTGTGGTGATAAAGAACTGCGAGCCATTTGAATCAGGTCCCGAGTTTACCATAGACACAACACCTGCAAGAATTACAACTCCAGAATAACTCAAGATGCTGGAATCAGTAACAGAGCTTTAAGAAAGTTCTACGCAAGCAACATAGGAAAGGTAATAGAACATGGTCATAGTACAAACAGTAACGACCTGCATGGGAATGTTTGAGCTTGAAATTCTCATCAGGAAAAGTGCCACCGTAAATTGACTCATTTCCCTTTCCATTACCATAGGTAATGTCTCCTCCTTGAATCATGAAACCAGGTATGATACGGTGAAATGGTGTTCCCTTATAATGGAGGGCTTTGCCATTGGAAGACTTGCCCATCTCCCCTGATTTTAGCAGATTACATGCAGCAACAAGACAGATCAAAAGAGCAGCATTATATAAATAGAAGCCATGATGCTAGAAGATTACAACCGTTGGAAGACTCCATTTATTATGAATACCTGTGCACAAAGCCCTGAAATTCTCTGGAAAGTAGAAAGAAAAAGTAGTATTAGGAACCATATGGGAACAAACCAAAGAACAAACAACCAGCATATTGTTCTTACAAAATGTGAAGCATGGAGGGGAGACTAAAGGCATACCGGCAGTTTTTGGTACAACTTGACCATACAATCCAATAACAAGTCTTCCTGCAGAGGATCAAGAGTAAGTTCCAAAATTAAGTATACAGGAGTAGAAGCATTAGATGCATAATGTAGTGACCAGATACAAGGTTATGTATGAACTATCCAGATACTTCTACACATTTTTTTCTTTTTGTAAACCTAGTCAAGATTTTGAAGATCGAAACAGTACGTAAAATACTGATTACACTATAAAAAGAAAAGAAATAGAAAAAGAACATCCAACACTTGGCATGTCCATCTGCTTACTTTAAATGCTCTGATATGTAATCCCTTATCCTTTATTATGTACCAAGTAATCATAGGAACGATGGCATTCCATTAATTGTCGTACGAAAATAAAAATAGTGATAATTATCATATCATAAAATCAAAAATATAATTTATATCAGGTTCACAGTGAAACAGATTAGATCCAGTTAACAAAAAGTCACAAAAGGTCCATACCTATATGTTGTTTATCTATATCAACATCCAAAAAGACCCTGTGGGTGATTTCATGTACCTCTTCCACCTTCTCTTCCTCCTGGACATTTAAACATAAAATGAACAAACAAATATGCGAAGACTGGTGCCAGTATAATTATTACACATGTAATAATTGTGGAATACTTCAAGATGCACATACTGAAAATAATCGAAACAAAGGTGAACAAGAAAGTGGTAGGGAGTTCAAACACAGAATCACGTCTTCCTTTTCAAATGAGCATATCAAGGACTTCAACTATAGTAAAAGAAGAATCAGTATCTTCGACTTTATAAACCTGTAATAAAAGCCACTGAATCCTCACCAAGTAAATGAATCAAAAGCACACTGGGAACGAGAAAATACACAAGGTAAGGTTTGATGACAGGCAGGTGGTGGGCCCGTGGGGGGATCAAACAAAATTGGAGATATATGCAGGGACAATGTGTATGTATTTTCAATTGAACACTTATGAAGAAGAAGGATCTTGATGTTGAGCCAGGTACAACCAACAAAACAATTATTTGACACCCAGATACACATATTTCTTCACAGACCTCTTGACCCACCACATATTGAACTTGCACAAGTTCTAAAGTGAACACATAAATAAATTGGACTATGTTGTATTAATTCCGGGAGCCCTAGATACATCGCAAATAAACGAGGACTCCTCATTGCACCTCTTAATGGCGCTTTGGTCGTGGAATGAGATATCTTGAACGAGCAAGAGGAATCCCAAATCAATCTAGCAATTTTTCAAATGTAAGTAAGAAATGCTCTTCTAATGTTCTTTGCTTCCAAGTTCCAAATCATCCCAAAAGTGGATACCTACTTCCTATTACACAGAGTGACACAAGTCATCCATAACATTGTTTTAAAATATATATATACTATTTTCAGAAAGAAAACTACGGCTCTCAAATCTCAATGAATCGGCCGTCTGTCATTTAATCCTAGTTAACTATTGAATTCTTGAAATAAATCATTCTTTGCCTCTTTAGGAAGCATCTATGCTGCATTCATAATGTCCAAAGTCATCGTTGGAAACTCTAAACACACTCAATTGTGATACTCATTGCAAACCACAAGTGAAACTGACTACCTTATCATCTCCCTAACATGAATAAAGATGAAATCTTTTGCTATTAATTAGTGATGCAAACTGTAAAACGAACCAAAAGAAATAAAAAATAAAATAAAATAAAAAAACAATGCACATTCAATCACTACCCAACAAACCGAAATTTAATGCAGAAAGACAATTGCTTTTTACAGAATCTACGATATGAGACAGACATTGCAACATAAATTGAAGCTAGTTACCTCTCATGTCCCTAACATGTATAAAGATGAAATCTTTTGCTATTAATTAGTGGTCCACATTGTCAAAAAACAAAACAAAAAAAAAGAACAAACACACAGACACACAAAATCCAACCAATACCCAAAAACCGAGATTTTATACAAAGTACAATTACTTTTCACAGAATCTACCAGAAACCAATTAATCGTAGGCATGAAAATTTCCAATCCCACCCTTAGATCCATAATAACAAGCAAGCAATTCCAGTACTAAATGTAAAGCAGATAATAATGCAAAGCTAAATGAAATATACCCAATTGACCCAAAAAAAAAAAAAAAGAATATGACCTGTTGAGAAATGGAGAATGCGAAGAAGATGACAAGCAAAGCCGCCACGAATATCACAAGGCACCGTGACCACGGCCGAAGCAAATCCGACATCTCTCTTCCCATCATATCTTCTCTGAACATTCAACAGTCAAGTTTTGAAGAATAATGATACATTCTTGGCAATAATTTATTTTTTTGTCTAAATTGTGTAATAAATAAGCTTAAAAAATTAATATTTCGTTAGAGACACTTTTGAGACCCTAACTTGTTAAAGGGGTCTGAATTTCATTTTTATATATGTGAAAAGAAGTATAAATAAGAGTCTCATCTTTGGATCAAAGCAAAGACGACCCGAGAGAGGAAATTGTGTAAACTTCTTTTTTTTGGGTAAATAGAAATTGTGTGGACTTCCTTTCAATTTATTATCAGACAACGTTCAAACTTCTTTCAATTGGGCTTAATTGAAGATGCTAGTGCAAATAAAGGCCCACACGTTTAATCAAAGTTTTATATATAGCAGGCTCAACTCTCATAGTTTTACTAGTTCCTATAGTCCAATCAAGTTCAACGCGCATAAACTAATCCCCCTACATGAAGCAGCTGACTGGTCCATCGCAACATATAACGCAAACAGATGCAAAAAAGCTAGGACACTAAATTAACCACACAAAAAAAACTAGGATACTAAGCTCCCCTTGCATTGGCGAAATCCATCTTAGATAAAATTATATTAGATCTTTCTTAAGATGACAAATTCTATTGTGAAGTTGCGTATCTCAATACATACTCTAAATCAATTATAGATTAACAATGCTCATGATCGAAGGATATAAATTCGAATTTAAAACTTAGGTTCTATTTGGCTTAACTTTTAGACACTCAACAGCGTTTTCTCTATGAGCTAAATCTAACATGTTTAGCCTATTTTTAAAAGTGTTTTTAGGTCAAAAAAAGTGAAGTTAAAAAAATTAAAAAACAAGAAGCTCTAAATTGGCGAAACTTTTCAAAAAAGGTTTTTACAAATCTGTTTTTACATAATGTGAAAAAATTATTTTTCTTTTTCGTTTTCAAATATACTCTTCCATATATTTGAAAGTCTAATGTTGTTCTAAAAAGTTTTAAAAATCCAATATTACCCAATATAGTCCAAACAGTTAACGGTTTTTATTCAACGGTACTTCTAATCAAAACTCTACTACTAAATGTCTGTTTAGAACAAATGAATTCTATCAAATTTTGTGGAATTCATTTGCAAATTCAATTTTTAGTGTTTAGAAGCACCCTTTTAAAAAATTAGAAATTTAAGATTTGTAAATCCTACATTTCCTTATACTTTGTCCTAATCCTTGCTCAAGAGGTGTAATTTGTAAATTCATATTTTTTAAATATGTTGCTTATCTTCTGAGAATAAAATTGTCCCTAGGATTAAGAGATAGACTTTGGTTAAAGTACAAATATATAAATAAAAAAAAAATATATATATATATTGCCTCTTCCCCTGTTTCTCTTTCAAAAAAAAAAAAAAACAACGCCTCTCTCACCCTTTCTCTTAAGATTATTTTTTCATATGGTTGAATTTAAATTTATTTTGTCACGTGAAATGTAGGTTTATTTTGTAATCTTGAATTGATGGTTGAAGTTATGATTATTTTGTATTGTTTAACTTTATTGAAATTTTTTATTTTTTTGGACAATTTTATGATAATAGTAATAATTAATAATGGGATGAGATGATAACTTATGACAAGCCTAATTTCAAAATAATAAATAGGGCATTAAGTAAAAAAGAAGTATTAATCTGATTCTACATGTATTTTAAACACAATTTGTCTTTACAAATTTATAACCGAAAAATACTGGTTTATAATTTCAAATAAAAAAGTTCATTTGTAAATATAAATCATCGTAGAATTTATTTAAAAATCAAATGAATTCTATACTTTAAATATTTTTAAATATTATGTAAAAACTTTACAACTAAAAAATTAAAATTTTACAATTAGATTAACTAGAGGCTGAGGCTGTGAGGCATTCTCATGTTACGGTGCCGTGCAGAATATGACCACTTCAGCGGTATCAACTAGCTGTAGTGCATGTTCAGTCTTAACGCAATGTTTGTGGTCCAGTATTTATACTCAACGAAGAAAACAAGATATCATTTGTATGACGACAGAAATCGATTTGATGGAGACCATTTGTTTTTATTTTTTAACTTTATTTAAATTGGTAAGACGATATAAAATTAACTTATGACGACTTTCAAGATCTTATATCATCATATTGCACCATCTAATTCTTCCGAAAAGATTTGGTGAGTTAGGTGGGAAAATAAAAAATGACGTATTTTTTTGAACGAGTTCATTTTATTTTTCTGATTAATCTACGTGAGAAAACAAATGTATATTTCAATAATTGATTGAAGCAACAGTGGGAGTCTCCTGTATTTATAATTTAATTGTTGTGTGCTTGTATTGCATTTGGCGTGAAAAATTATTTCTTCTAAAATACTGATATTAAGAGTATATTCAAGGAAATATACTAGGCTCCTTTTTCTTTTGGTTTGAAAAATACTAGGCTCCAAACTAGCTAGTTTGGAACGCTCTTCGAATCTTCTGACAAGTCTTCTCCACAAACTGTAATGTATTCAATATATAAATGAGTATCTGACTTACACATATAATACTTGTATTTTATGTTTATTAATGGAGTTTGGTTCATCACAGAAAAAAAAAATGTATTGTTTAACTTATATCATGTGCAATATATATTATATTACTATGCGTTAAAGTCTAATATATACTATACATGGCAATATATATATTATATTACTATGCGTTAAAGTCTAATATATACTAGACATGCCATTACTAAACAATAATACATATTTTATTTTTATTTTTTCATTTAACTTGAGATTCTATCGTAAAACTAATTGGTATTGGGTGAAGTAATCCAGAATTTTATATATTGATTTTGAATGTCCTCATTTATCAATGCGAGATATTGGATTCTCCAACACCCCTTTTACGTGTGATTATGATTAATTGATTAACAATATAGTAGAAGAAGCAACAAATGTGATCCATGGTTATTTGATTAACATAGTAGAACCAAAGTAAATTGTTGAATGCGCAATTAATGAATAATGTGATATAAAAATTGTGTGTGCCTAAAAGACGCAATAAATGAATAACGTGGTAAAAAAGTAGTGAACACGAAAACTGCATACTAAAGTCAACCTCTTAAGTACAAATAGGTTGGGCGTGAATAGATAATATAAGACAAGCCGCAACTCTGATAATATTATATTAGTTAACCCAAAGTTTCATCCTAAAATTAAATAGTGTTAGGTGGAATAGCCCACAATATTTTATACGTGTCTTAAAATGTCTCAATTTATTCATGTGAGAAAATTAATTTCTTCGATACTTCCTTTAAAAAATTTGAAAATTAATAAACATACTCTCATTTTCAAAGCTCAACTCTTATATATTTCAAGCACATTGAAAGCATAGATGTTTACAGGTTACGTGTGGTTGATAGTAACTAAGTTATTTTTATTTTATTTAGCAACCATCAGACATTGCATTTCCATCACGTGGAAAGCTAATGGCTTTGCGTTTATTGGGTTTCATTAGGTTGCAATTTTTTTCTTCCTTAGGCCTGAATTTTCTGTCATTAGAGAATATATTCAATGTAACTTTTAAAATGAATGTTGGAGGGTCATGATCTCCCATGAAAGGAGAGGATAAAGCGTATTAGTTGATTGACGAATTGAGTATACTAATTGAAGTTGAAAACGCCATGTTACAGACAAAAGATCATTGAGGTAGCCATGTTCTATATAATTACTGCATGTGAGAAGATTGTTAACAATTGAGGGAGAAGACAGATAAAATTGTTTAAAGTTTAGGTGAAAGCGAGAGAATATCTACAAAGCACTTAATTGGTGGATTAAAACATTGGTTTAATATATTTAAGAGTTAGGTAAAATAATCGAGTAATAACAAAACTTTTAAATTTAAATTACGACTTTAACCTCAATTATACCAAAAAACAAAAAAACTATGACCTTAACCCCAATTATACCAAAAACCAAAAAACAAAAAACAAATAATTGGCTCAAAAAAAGAAACATGTTAAGTAGGAGACCAGTCCCCAAGTTAGTATTTTCCAATGGAAGTTGATAAGCATAAATCTTTTATGCTCGCTTCGAGCACAAAACTTGTAAAATAAAAGAATCACAGAGTGTTTTTTTGGGACCTCTTCTGACGTTCAAATTAGTTAGAATATCTAAGCAAAAGCTTAATACAATAAGAATTTAGAGAGTAGATATTTTGAAAAAAAACGAGTTACATTTTTCAGTGGACAAGTGAGATATTTTATTACTTTAGGAAATATTTTTTCAAATTTTATGAGATTTTGTAGGTGCTCAACCTGTCTTTTTCTGAGATAAATTAGGTCTCAAAAATGATCAAATAATCAATTTTTTTTTTGGTTAGGTCAGTCACATATCCAATCTGCTCTAATTAATGTGGATCTTATAATCCGTTTCAAGGATAAAATCAATATTTTACAACAGATAAAGGAACACCGTCGAGAGTGTTCTTGTAGGCCCTTGCGTAATTTAGTGGAGTTATATATATATTTTTGAGTGAGTGTATGTATATATATACTGACAAAAACATGAACGGCCAAGAATGAGCACAGGCCACAGGAAACAGGCAACATTCATGCCGAACAAATATAACTAGGTCAACTTTTCGTCCCGTTTTTATGTAAAACTATGCTTAACATGCCCACAGATTTAGAAATGTTGGTAAAATTTTCTCAGTTTTTATATTACTAATGGCGACTTCTTTGAAGTCACAGTTCATCACAAACCCTGCGGACACTGCCCACAGGGTTTCATTTCAAACGTGAGGATCTCCATTTTTTTGTTTTATTCATATACAACAAGTTTAATTGAATGCTCAAAGAATGAAGAAAAATATCTAATTTTTGCCTGCAATATTCAGCCTTCAGGGGTCAGTGGGGGCTGCAATTCTCACTGATCTAGAATAATATTAAAAATTTTATGTATTTTTTTTTTTAAATTAAAAATTTATGTATTTTTTGTTAAAAAAATTAATTAGCCCCCACTAGAAAAAAAAATGTACTCATATACTTAAAAAATTATTTATTTTAGCCTCCAAACAATCTCCACTGACCCATAATAACGTTAAAATTTTTATGTATTTTTTCAAAAAAAATTTAAATATCTATGTATTTATAATTAAAAAAATTAATTAGCCTCTACTAAAAAAAATTCATATAATTGAAAAATTATTTATTTTAGTTCCCATTAAAAAAAATTTATAATTCCGCCCCTGATAAAAGAGTTGTACAAACTGTTTGGAATAAATGAATTCCACATAATTTTATGGAATTTATTTGCAAATCCAAGTTTTTTTGTTTGGTTGCACCTTTTTAAAGAATTACAAATCCAAGATTTACAATTCTTAAATTTGTACAAGTCTTACTCAAATCCGAGCTCAAGAGGTGGAATTTGTAAATTCACGTTTTCTAATTCTGCTGCTAATATTTTAAGAACAAAACTACCCTTAGATTTTTGACTTTGATAGGAATAGTCAAAAACTAAAAAAAGAAAAAAATATACTTCTTTTAAATATGAAAACTTTTAAATATTTGTCATGCAAGTGTTTTATATGCTTCGCAATCATTTTTATGCTAAGTCAAAATCATCTTTCTTCTCATAACACTTCTTTGTAGACTTTTACCATATCTGAAATATGTGCTATCTTGGCAATCTTAGAATTGGTATCTTCTAGTACTATTGCCTTGTAATATTTTGTCTTAATTTATTTGATATAAACCAAACTAAACTAAACCAAGCATTTAGATGGGATATCTTAATTCATTTGATATACTTATAAAAAAATGTTGTATAGTTATTTTTCTATGTAAACTTACGGTTGAACTTAATCTTATTATGATTATTTTGTAATGTTTAATTTTTTTGAAAATATTTATTTGTTTTGTTATTTTTTACTTTTTCTTTTGGATTTTTATGATAGTACCATAAATTAATAATAGATTGAGAAGATAATACTTATATGATAACCAAATTTTAATTGAATAAAAGAAGGCTATTTAAGTAAAATACAAATATTAATTCTAATTTTACATGTGTTCCAAACACAATTTAAATTTATAAATAACCAAATTGACTTAATATTATTTTAGATTTTTAAACAAAAAAATTTATTTGTAAATGAAGTTTTCATAAAATTTATTTATAAATGAAATAAATTTTACACATAAATTACTTTTAAACACTATAGTAGTATCTTAAAACAGCGTGCCAAATATGTATCTCATTCTCAGCGGATGGTAATAGTTGCTGCAAAAGTTATGAACGAAAAACATAGCCACTCAATTACAAGTTGAAAATCTTTATTAATTTGTCAAGTTACAAGTTGAATCAAATCATTAATAATCTGGGCCAGATCTAGAGTATTAGTTGTGCAGCATCAGAGACCCAATGAAATTGTTTAATATTTTTCAAAACTTATACTTTTATTTACGGTGTAGAATCATTGTGTCCCTAGTAAATTTGACCCCAAACTCACTTCGCTCATACTTATTTATAAATATTCTATATAAGTCTCAACTTTTGATTTGATGCTAATCAGTCAGGATTGACAATACTTTTACGGTGTAAAATAAGAACAGGAAGGAACCTGGAAGACGGCAGCAATAAAAAACAGCAAGTTAGATGTATTACAGCTGGTACAAGTTCATTCCAATATAGTAAATGGTCTGCTTTGTGCCGTCTTAATGTTCGACATTAATTTATCTCATTGTCTTAACATCGCGTAATAATTAATAAATCATGGTAATGTAAAAGACACATGCAACTTGCAGCTAACAATTTAGTAAAATTGATAGGTAAACCACTCTTCTCTGCCTGTATGCCTTTTCGCATCCACTTGGGCCATTAAGAAAAAGAAAAAAAAAAAAACAAATCAAAGTAGTTCCCGAAATGGAGAAATCCATTCAAAACGATAAAATAAAGGTTATAAATTAAAATTTTTAATCTCTTATTATAAATAATGATTAATTTTTAATTAATTTAAAATATTTATTAAAATGCATTGATACGTCAAAAAATTTATATAGCCTTCAAATAATTTAATGTATTTCTAACTATAATCAATTCCTTCTTGACAAAAAAAAAAAAAGAAAAGTTCCTTAAAATCCTCCCTAAAAGAAGTCTTGTAGATCAATAACCAATGTCGTACTTATATCTTGCCATAAAGTACCCTCAAGCATGTTTCGATTTTGAGCCACTCGTACTTGAAAAATATCGTGAAGGTCTCTGCAGCATTTGTTTGTGTAGCTTGTCCTGTCCCAATCATTACAGCTGGTACCTACTGCGTACCGTACGTATAACCACCTCAATGAATTACATTGGATAAGAGAGCCCATTCCAATGAAGATGACCTCTTTGGAATCTTATGAAAGTCGATCACCCCTGTCTAAATTTGAATTGGGACGAATTTATAATTTCTTTAGTGATATGAAATTTGTCTTGGAAAGCTTTTTCACAACTACTATATATGATATCGTTCAGAGGTATTAAATTAAAATAAATTATTTTACAAGAATAAATTAAGGCTTTTGAGATTGAAATCTTAAAATAATCTACCTAACATTAATTTAATTTAAGATAATAATTCAAATTTCTCAATATGGTAAGTTAGAATACATGAAATAGTCCATTATTTTGATATCTTTAGTGGTATTCTCTAATAAGATAAGGTATGATCTAAGTTATTCTAATAAAAATACCTATCAAAATTGACCTAAAAAATTGAAGCAAACAAAATAACATTTTTGTTTGTAAATCGTATGGTCGTCTATGTCAGATTACTAATAAATGAGAGATGTCAAAAGTTGTTGTACAGTTGTAAATTCATTCTAAAATGATATATAGCTGATAAGGATAAACTTCTTACTTCAGTCCGAGCTCGGGATGCACCTGCGAAAGAAGGTAAGAAATTGCAGGTGTTATGACCCGCGATTCTTCTCCGATATGAAAATCAGTTAGTATGCTCGAGCTGAGATAATTGCTGAATGTAGATTGTAATTAATTTGTGTTCAATTACCTCATATGTGAGCATTGAATGAAGTATTTATACTAACATTTAAGACGGACAACATTAAATGTTAATTTGGCGCTTTACTGTTCATGTATGTCCCTGACTATCATCCGCTGGTCAAAACTATTACATATCGATTAATCACCTTTAAATTCCATCAGGCATTTAATGTGAGGTCGGGTGTTGGTTTCCGTGTTAGGTATGGGTCTATTGATGTTGAGGGGCAGTTCGGATCGAATTCATACCCATATCAATAGCATTGTTTGAGGATGAGATCCTTTATTATGCACAATGATTAGGATCCAAAATTTAGACTATTCGCTTGTTTAATGAAAGTGAAGAATTTTTTCCTTTTTACGTTGATTTTAAGATGCATTCATGTTCATTTAGATATGTTATATGCAAATCGAGCATAAAAATATTGTCCTATAAAATATTGCCTTTTGCCTTTGGCAAGAGGATTATTTTGGTAGTATACCGATGCTATGTAATGTATATTACCTTTTACAATTCCTTTCATTATGTCTTCAAACTTTCATAAAAATATCTTGAAGATTCACTTGTGAGCAAGCTCACCCTATATTAAAGTGGCATGTCCCATGACATTTTAAAGAGTTTCTTTTCACGTTTTTGTTTTCGTAACCCGTTCGTCTTACCAAAAATCATTGGCCACAGATTCGAATGTGATAAGCCGATGGGCCTATAAAACAAAGTGTTGTTATCTAATTAAGGTCTTATCAATTTATATAATCAAGGTGGGTTCCATCCTTGTCTAATTATAAAACCACGCGATATGTCGTTTTTGTTTCTTTTTCTTCACGCTTTTTCTCAAGAGTGGTAATTTAGTCATAGCCTTAAATACAAAATTGACTCCCATAAAAAAATAAAAAATAAAATAAAACAAATGGAAGAGGGAGAGAATTTTCTACAGCCAGTAATTGATATATGTGGTAGACAACGCTAAGGAGCTATAATTTGAATCATTGCAAAGGTAAAATATGTATATCAAATGAAAAGAATCTTCTTATATTCTATCTTAAAAATCAATTAATGTTAGAAATAATACATGAACTGATATTAAAGTTGAAAATAAAATATAAATTACACGTGGATAAATATAATTAGTATAAGAGTTCAGTTTTAATATCATCTTAAAAATCATGAAATTTTATTTTAAAAATAATTGATGCTATGAGAATTAACTCAAGATTTTTCTAATTAGGTGATTAAAAAATCGAAAATAATATATTCTAACAAATATCACGTTTAATATTTATTTTTTTAGCATTTAATTCATCTATATATAAGTGCAGTTTTACATAAGGTGACTAAGTAGACGAAGATTCTCTGACAAACGCAAAACGATCTATGATCTTAAATATTATATTGTTGTAGTAAGAAATCTGAATACAGGCTCAAAAAGTGGAGAAAGATGCTTTAAATTGTAACTTTTCATGACATTTTTTTAAAGGGTAAATACTCAATTTAGTCATGTATTTTTATTATTTATTTTATTTTAATTTTTATTTTTTAAAATATATTTTTTTAGTCTCGTATTTTTACTATTTATCTTAATTTAATTATTATCTTTTAAAATATACTCTTTTAGTCTACTATTTTTGTCATTACGATTCATGTTAGTCTCATAATTCTCTCAAATTTTATTTGGATAGAAAAATAGTGGTAGACTAATGTAAACCATAATGACAAAGATAGTAGACTAAAATGGTACATTTTAAAACATAAGGATTAAATTGGGATAAATAATAAAAATATGGGACTAAAAGGGCACACTTTAAAAAATAAAAACTAAATTAAGACAAATAATAAAAATACATGACTAAATTGAGTATTTGCCCCTTTTTTTAATTTATACTTGATTAACTTTTAATATAACGTACAATTTGAACTGAGTGGAAATAACGTGGAAACTACTCTGCATTACATGTTCCCTATTGTTTCATAGAATAAGTCAATGTAGAAGTTAGTCATCAACGCAGTGGTATGTTCTTCGCTGTAAATGTAAAATAATATGTGTAATACGACTTACATATCGATTTATTGAAAAAAAAAAAAAAGTTAGTTATAAATTTCATGTTTATAGCTTTAAATAGAATAAGAATGGTTGGAAGAGTAAACGTATAAGAAAAATAAAGAATTTGTGTAGATTTTAAGAGTATTATCGTATATTATTCTTTTATATTTTTATCTTTTTTTTATATAGTAAAATTTGTATATATAAAATACTTAATATTTAATATAGAAATTTTTATCATATGACGTTTTCTGATTGTAGGTTTGTGTTTCCAATGATGTTGAACATAGCCAATCTGTTTTCTTCAACTTGCTCAATTAGAAATTCATCAAGCAATGAAGTTCATCGATCGAGTACGTCCAAAGTAGAAATTCACTTTACTTCCCCTCATATATCATAATACTTATTAAGAAGCACGAGATTCAACAATTAGAGGACCTACCGTACTCAACATTTGACGTCCAAGAGAAAATGACAACATAAACGGCCGACATATATTGCCGTTTCCGCCTACCCTCCTTGAAAATTTTCCCACATTTTCTTTTACGTTATTAATTAGCGAAAACCAAAGAACTGAAGCTGAATTTCACATACGTCCACTTGCTGGAAAAATGACGCACGGAACCAAGAATTTGATGTTTCTTTTTTTCTTTTTCTTGTCGGAGAATTTGATGTTTCATATTGTGGTCGGTCACTTCCACAAACCGCAAACCTGTCACCTTATTCAATGCGTTCCAATTTTAGATCGTGTTTATCCAAAAGTCATCGTTCATTTTCTATCATATAACCAGACCAATAATCAGTTGACATCATCTCAATATGGCAATTTTTGTAATTTAACATCAATGAGATAAGTATTAAGTGTGAGATATATAAGTGGGATGTGAATTTAAGTAATAATTTATGTTAATTATTTTAAGTTAATAGATTTAAGGTAACGTTTTGAATTTGAGACGTAACTGAATTGTATTCAAAATGAGTTACTAATCAAAAGTGTTATATTTAGTAAAGTGTTACACTAAGAAGGTGGGAGCAAAAAAGACGGTGAAAACCATGCAAGGAAACAGAGGTTGTATAATGTCCCACATTAGTGTTGAGTATGTAATCTATAAATACGTGTTATGTATTGCTTAAATTTATAACACCAATTTTGCTTCCTGGTCTAAAACATTGGCCTAAAACATGAAAACTATCACATTCCTTTACACGTAACAACATATAACACGACCATTCAAAATGATTGTCGTTTTAATGATTTTTCTCACCGTAAAAATATGCTTGGAATTAGTAAATTAGAAAATGGATTAATTAGTCACAAACGTTTACTTGTTTGACATTTTGATCCCAAATGTTTCAAATCGGACACTTTAATCCCAAGCCTTTTAAATATGAGACACCGTTAGTCCATTAACTCATTTATGTTAAAATTGCTCTGCTAAGATCGGATGATTCACATGCCGCGCGTAATAAAAATAAAACTATACAAGGTTAAATTAGTCTAAGAAAAAGTTCAAACTCAAGACCTCCGAACTATACTGGATCATTTTTATTATTTAACTTTGTATGTTTTTTTTTTTTACGCACAACATACGAATCATGCGACCTTAACGAAGCAAATTTAACAAAAATGAGCTAATGAACTAACGGTGTTTCATATGT
The DNA here is from genome assembly GCA_037974665.1 of Ehretia macrophylla. Classification (NCBI taxonomy): domain Eukaryota; kingdom Viridiplantae; phylum Streptophyta; class Magnoliopsida; order Boraginales; family Ehretiaceae; genus Ehretia; species Ehretia macrophylla. The sequence goes on from CM075766.1 coordinate 43,942,287, forward strand.
AAAACGTTTGGACTAAAATGTTCAATTTGAAATCTTTGGAACCAAAATGTCATAACAAGCAATCGTTTAGGACTAATTGAGTCATTTTCTTTAAGTGATAACTTAATTTAACATTTTGACCTAACAAAATTGAGACAAACATTAAATTGGTTAAATTTATAACACCAATTTTACTTACGAGTCTAAAACATTGGTCCAAAACATGAAAACTATCGCATTCATTTACACATAACAACATATAACACTATCATTCAAAATGATTGTCATTTTAATGAATTTTCTCACAGTAAAAAAATGCTTGGAATCGGTAAATCATCGTGGTCCAAGCAAATACCTTATTAGCCCAAACATGTTGACATTAAAACAGGAAAAAACACAAAACAAGAAAAAAATACCACTCATTAAATGTTTAATTACATAAAAAGCATTGTGTGATCCCGTTTCGTGATTCCTCAGGTAATCTTTCATTATTCTTCTTTTTGCATGAAAATTAAAAAGTTTAAGGAACAATCAGAAAAATGAAATAGACCATCGCGATCCACACAGGGCGGTATGGGGTGACTTAGGTCAACTTCAATTCATTTCTTACATTTTCATCTATCTCACATTTAGAGACTTTGTTAAAAATATTTCATTTTTAATAGTATTTTTACAATTATCTCTACATGTAAAGATTTCCACATTATGCTTTCAATATTTTTACATGTAAAGATATTAAAAAAATCTCTTTAAGTATTTCTAAATCTAATTAGAGAATTAAAATAATATATTTAATTAAAAATCAATATAAATAATTAATAAATATAAATAAAAAAATTTTAAATTAAAATAATATATTTAATTAAAATAACAATAAATTTTGGAGTAAAATAAAAATAAGAAATTTTTAAAATAAAAAAATAGTTAAAGTAAAATTAAAATAAGGATTAAGATATTAGGAAACTATTAAAATAAAATTAAAATTAAAAATATTTAAATATAAAAAAACAGTTCAAATTCTATACAGAGAAAAAAAATAGACAAGGAATTAGTCTTAGAAGTCCTCTCTAAATAGTAGGTGTCATTATTAATATTAATACATCACCGATGTGACCCCTATTAATCTATTCAAAAAATGGGCCTTTATATTCTCGGCTACACGATCCCCAAAAAGTCACCATTCTCTTTACTTCACTTGCACTGGTTTCAAAACCATTTGCTTTACAGGTTCAAACTCGTTAATGGGTTTCAAAGTCTCTCCAACGTCTCCTGCCGGTAAATGGCTGGGCTTCGTTACCGCCGTCTGGGTTCAAGCTATTTCCGGCAACAATTACACATTCTCAAACTATTCTGACGCCCTTAAATCCCTTATGGCACTCACTCAGCTCCAACTCAACAACCTTTCAGTGGCTAAAGATGTTGGCAAAGCCTTTGGCATACTCGCTGGCATAGCATCTGATCGCCTCCCCACTCCCGTCCTCCTTCTTATTGGTGCCATTGAAGGTGTAGTTGGTTATGGTGTTCAGTGGCTCGTCGTTAGCCAACGTATCAAACCTCTTCCTTACTGGGCTGTAAGTATATATGGTTATGTTTGTATTTTTTTTTCCATATTGGTATTTAAGCTACGTTTTATATTTATATGTTCCTAAAACAAGCGTATATTGTAATGCTTATTGGTCGACTTTTAAATGCAGATGTGCATATTTCTCTGTATGGGAGGGAACAGTACAACGTGGATGAACACTGCGGTTCTTGTTACATGCATACGGAACTTTCGGAAAAATCGGGGTCCGGTGTCGGGGATTTTGAAGGGCTATGTGGGTTTGAGCACGGCCATATTCACTGATCTTTGCTCGGCCTTGTTTGCTGATGATCCAGCCAAGTTTCTGCTAATGCTAGCCTTTATCCCTCTTGTTATTTGCCTAACAGCAGTATTTTTCCTTCGTGAAATCCCACCATCATCTACCTCCAGCGAGGAAAAAGCCGAGGTGAAATACTTCGGGATAGTTAACGTTGTAGCTATTGTTATAGCCCTATACTTGTTAGTGTTTGATGTTTCTGGTGTTCATGGCCGTGTGGTTTCACAAATGTTTGCTGCTACACTTTTGGTTCTTTTGGCTTCGCCTTTGGCCATTCCTGTTTACCTTATGGTTCAGAATTACATTAGGGGGTCTAATTCAGATACCAAGATTACAGACGTTGAAAACAGTGTAAATGAACCATTGTTGGTTGAAGAAACCGCGCCGTCGTCTGAGGCGGAGATAACGGCTGCTGCGGTGGTGGAGAAACGCCGGCTGGTACTCGGAGAAGATCACACGATATTTGAGGCGATGAGAACAGTGGATTTTTGGATCTTGTTTGTGTCATTTCTTTGTGGTGTTGGGACAGGTATGGCGGTGATGAATAACATGGGGCAAATGGGATTGGCGCTTGGATACGTTGATGTCTCAATCTTTGTGTCCCTCACTAGCATTTGGGGATTTTTCGGACGCATTCTTTCGGGCACTGTTTCAGAGTACTTCCTCAAGTAAGTTTCTTTTCCCACTTTCACTTTTTTTTTTTCTTTAATGCGCTGTTGCGTTGCTTAAAGTTTGGCCAAGGATGAGGTTATAATGACTGCTACGAGTGCTTAACGAAAAAGTCAATATTATACTATTGAAAAAGAAGCTTTAATTAAAAGAAGAAAAAAAAAAATCTTGCAATTGAAGAAAGATGCGTCTATTGTCGTGACCCTGATTAAATTTCAACTGCCTTTTCTCTAGTTTCATATAATGCTTACATTTGATGGCACTGTACGCTGATTTGATACTATAACTGCTTTTCAACATACCTTCTGGATTGAGAAAAAAATCGTAGATTTGTTTAAATTGACTTATCAGATATTATTATATTGATGAGATTTATGCATATGATCTTTAGTTAGTTTATTTATATGACGCAATAAAGTTATCAGAAGTTACGGGGAAGGGGAAGGGAATTGTTGCCAACTTTAAGAAAATGACTTTGCAAAAAAGAACTTTAAGAAAATGGTTGTCACTCAGAAGTTACTTTGGTGCTCCAATAGTACGCATACGACAAATTTTTATAGAATTATATTTTGAAGAAGGAAAAACAGCTGCTTAGATTATGTCTAAGCTCAGTCAACTAATAGAAAGTGACATAATAATAATAATAATAATAGGAAACAAAAACATAGCCATATCGACCTTTCCTTCTTCACTAAGATTCGTATGTCTCTCTCTTGGTAAAGCTTTCCACGAGCGATAGGCTGATCTCGGAAAACAATTTTGTAGGGTGAGTGGATAGTCTAGTGTGTCTTAGATGAGAGTTTTCTTCACTAAATTAAAGAACTGCAGTAATATTTTGTTGGCTTATTTACTGGAGTTGTATACAATTTCTAGCCTACCTACTTGGCATGTCTATTTAATGCTATCGCAAGGGATCACAACCTCGTGGCTGTTCTGACTTTCTAATTCAATCTTTTCGTCCCTTCATCTCAGTAATTTTTTCCAAATGACTTGTTTAATAATTCTCTGCTAATGCGGGGTCATGTCATGCAATATATCTAATCGTTTTACAAAAGCTTGATTTCAGAAACAACTATTTCTTTCAACTTTTGAGAAGGTTGTATCTATATATATATATATATTTTGATGGAGACAACTCATACTACTATTATATTATTCAGTAATCTAAATCGACTTAAATAAGAAGGGAGAATTGGTGGGAATTTAAGACTATGTAGGAACAAGTCCTTTTTACATTTCTCTTTTATACTACTACTAGTTTTATGCATCTGTGGTCACCAGAAAACTTCTCATATTTATTCTGGTAGGGGGGCCCTTTAAATGTCTTTAATTGCTATACAATCTTTAATTGAAGGAGCAACAAACAAGTAGATATTTCTGCACATACTGCTCATGAATTGACAAATTGATCTCGTAAAATCGATGCTCACAAGTATTCATGGACACCTTACATAGATGCACTTTTAGATTTCAACAACGAAGTAGATATTTTCCCACATATATTGGTCATGAATAGAGTATTAATGGACAGCTAACATAAATGCAGTCTTAGATTTCAATCTTGGGTTATCAAATGAGAAAATTAGGCATATCCCGAAATTGATAACTTGACAAACCTTAGGGGCTTTGGATCGTTCCATCAACAATTATAATGTTCTCTCTCTCTCTCTCTCTCTTATATGAATATCAACGTTTGTTGATCTCAGGAAAGCTGGAACACCAAGACCAGTCTGGAATGCGGCTTCCCAGATTCTAATGGCTGTTGGATACATCCTGATGGCTATGGCGCTGCCTGGATCGCTCTACGTTGGCTCAATAGTTGTTGGTATTTGCTATGGAGTCCGTCTTGCTGTCACAGTTCCTACTGCTTCAGAACTCTTCGGCCTCAAATATTACGGCCTCATCTACAACATTTTGATCCTCAACCTTCCCCTTGGCTCCTTCCTCTTCTCTGGTTTGCTTGCTGGTCTCCTATACGATTCTCAGGCCACAACCACTGCCGATGGCGGCAACACGTGTATCGGCGCCCACTGCTACAGAGTTGTGTTCATTGTAATGGCTATTGCCTGCATTATTGGGTTTGGTCTGGATGTATTACTTTCCATTAGGACCAAAGCCATTTATTACAAGATTCACGCAAGCAGGAAATCTAAGAAGTCTGCCTCAGTTTCAAACGGCCATTGATCCCGGCAGCAAGTTCGCCGCCAACAATAGCAGCATCATATCTCAAAATTTGTCCCTTTTTAATGCAGTTACCCGGTTGAACATGGGGGTTTTGTTTGAAACGGCCATTGATTGCCTAACCAATATCTGAACAAGATTACAAGAAGACCATAAATGTAGGACTGATGGGAAAAGATTTTCCCAGTGATGTTCTATTACTGGTTGAGAAATGGCCAAATTTTAGGTGGCTTGAGAGTCCACGTATAAAGTATGAATAGGTTGTGTGTATTGATTACGATTTTTATTGATTGTTATGGTCTAGTTCTAATTGTATTCATAGTTTTTTTTTTCTCACAATTCTAGTTTTTTAATGCTCCTATTATTTGTTAGATTTGTACCCTACGAGATTGATATATGTTCCAGTCAATACAAAATGTCTCGTTTTTCTTTCTTGTGGAAACAATCTCGATGTTACTAAGCCTTAGCAATTTCTGTAATGAATAATAAATCTTTTTATGCTTCTGTAAAGAATTGTAATTAAGCTGATGTAAATTATAAAATCTACAATCAAGATAGGAGATAATGTAGTAAAAGATTTGCTTGCAATTCCCGCAAAGGAAGCCTTTTTGAAAACATCAACCATCCTCCACCCACATCCAAATTTAGCTGCCTTTTTTGTTGTTTATTCTATGAATTTCTCAATGCTAATTAAGCATTTTCTCAAATTGGAGAAAAGAAAATTCAATGCGAACCTCAAAAATAGATTTATGATAACAAAAAAGAAGCATTATATTTACGCATTTAAAGTTTTAAAATGAAAAGGACTTCTACTAACTAATAAGTATGTGACAGAAAACGTTATTGTTTACTATCAAGAGGAATTTGACAACTATCTTAATAAGGGATACGTTTTCACAATAGTAACGGTTGAAAATTCACTTATTCTCTGCTTATTTCCAAGATAAGAAGGTAAAAGATGCTCATAACATAGATATTCATGTTTCTGATAGAGGAAAAAACTTATTTTTAATCGTTTATAATTTTATTTTGTGCTTTTTTCGAAGCAATTCTCAATTTATCGTAAATTTGGTGTTTGTAAGTATGTTATTTTAAACAAGTTTGACAACGATATTTATACAATTACTCTTATTTGATAATTGGCAATACGCAATACAAGTTTAACTTATAAGCACTCATTTATGAAACTAACGCAAAAAAACCTCTTGTATTGCACTTGATTGAAGTTAGCTAACAGCAACAACCTACCCCGAATTGAAAAGTTTCCACAATCTAATAAAAAATCTTTAGTTCAGATGTCACGCTTGTGAGGTCCGAAGAAGATAAAAAGTTCCCCATGGTCTAATTTCATAAAGCTTGGGTTTAGCCCCAATTTTGATCTGTTTATCTTGTACATGGTAGGGCCTTCTCTTTTGACAAAAAAAAGAAAAGAAAAAGTAGGGCCTTCTTTGATTCTACGCGAGCAGAAATAAAAGTAGGGCCTTCTTTGATTCTACGCGAGCAGAAATAAAAGTTCCATTCGACCACTTATTTTGAACAACTTGCAGACGATAAGATTGCAAAAATTGGACCCTATACAATGTCCCCGGCATTTTCCAATACTTTATCGAGAAAGATTAAAAGTTGAGTTTCAAAACTGGTGGCTAATCAGTCTTTAGCATTTTTCACACTTTCATAAAAGTTGATGCAATAGTGAACTTTTATTTCCCTTTACGAGAAAATTGAATTTCAAGAGGTCTTTTTTTTTTTTTTTTTTTTTTTTCCTGTTCTAAAACTAATAGCTACTTTGAGATAAGCTTAAAGAAAACATCATTCAATTCCAATCATATCAAAATCAAAATAGAGTAAATTAGTGAGTTCCATGAGAGAATTCCTAATCTAAGAGGAAGATTATTATCCAATTCTAGCATTCTAACTATTCAATTTGTCACCTTATTTGCTATGTACAAATATATATAACACCAAATCTTTTTACAAAAAAAGACAAATATGTTACTTTTTTAGACTTTATACTTAGGTCGAAAGACAAATGTGTATATTATCTTTCGATCTTTTTTTAGGTCGAAAGATAATATTTTCATACACATATTTTGTTTAATGTTTTCAAGACCATTCTCCACTATGACTACTAAATTAACCAATCCTTCAATTTTAAAATTCCTTTCCCTGATCGTAATAATTGAAATTAATTTCCTTTCAATGAATATAAATGCTGCTTACGAACATATTCTCTTCTGCATTCATAATACTACTTTCTTTGCCACCTATTTCTTTTTACTAATATGTTATAAACTGTCACTTTAATCTTCAATTGAGCATCTTACAATTGATTTACTACCTTTTCTTTCTATTTCTTTTTTTTTTTTTTGGGTCAAAGCACCTAATATCAACCTTCTCGTGGTAATGTTTTCGATGAATTTAATTGCACGTTTTTTGTTATTGTCAATAATTACTGACATTCCGAGACAACTAAGTGTGCTCTTAGAAAGTGACAAGATATCTAAAGTGTCACCCCGACTAATTCCTGTTTAGTTCTGGTTTTAGCCTCTTCTTCATCAAAAAAAAAAAAAAAAAAGCCCAGGTAAAACAAGAATTTTTCTCTACTTGTGCTATTTCCATCTTTTTTATTTTCTCCACAAGCTCTCGGAGATAGTGAGAGGTTGGGTCTTTGGGTTTCGAAGAAAGGTAAAGAGTCCAGGAGCGATTTCTAGTCCATGAAACACATTAAACAGCCCAAGTAAAAAAGCAATTGTAAACATTTAAGCAATCAAATAAGACCATAAACCGAAATATGACTTCAAGAAGTTACTCGAAGGCCCAATTAAAACCTAATAATTGATTATCACCGGCCCAAGCTCTATTATAGCGACCATTAAACAAGTCACTTACATCTTAGGCTTTTTTTTAATAGACAAAGTAATTAAATAATTCGATCCACGAAATAAAAGGAATTAAATAGTGGTGAAATCATAATTTGTTTATTTGATAATCATATTCAATACCTGAAATTATTTATCATAACTGCAGTATTACTTCAAGCATTATCAATTTCCCTGATAAGGTTTTGAGGTGATCCGAATCCGAACATATGAAGGTTTGAAGTTGCCCCCCGGCTAGTGGTCGAGCATTAGTGGGAAAAAAATTGCTCTTACAAGATCGCGAGTTCAACACTTCTCACTATTATAGAATTTCAATCTCGATTGATTTGGTGCATATATGAGATGCACTGTTACACAGTTTACTAGTTGACAGTCCGGCTTCGCTAGATAATTCGGTAGAACCCACACCGGGCGAGCTCCACTAACTAAATTCTCACATCAACCACACAAAAAAAAAAAAAAATGAAGGTTTGTAGCCTGGCTCATGTATTAGCTTGAAACTTTGAAATTCATATGTTCGGAGCTTTAAATAAAGACCCAAAACATTAATTGCATGATTAAATGTCCACTTGAAGCTGTCGCACAAGGACAGGGTCATGGATACATTGTCTAAAGGTCAGTTTCCGTTAATCCAGTTTTGTCTTTCCACTACGAGGCCATAAAGAAACACGAGCATGATAATGTTGGTTGATAGATGAATTCTGTCAATTATAATGCAGCCAATATTGTGTTAATGGAGGTCACCATCATTCAGGAGATGCTTTTAACAGTCATGGACCTACATATTGTTATGGCATGCTAAGTCAATGCATGTTCTAGATTTCATGCTACATAGAGTATACAAAAATTTGATATTTAAGCATACAGAGCTTGTTTGGTAAAGGTGGTGAACAATGGAATAAAGATTGACCCAGTAGAGTGCTTTTAATCATTTCTAAAAGTAAACTATTGTCTAGTGAAACTCCACCAAATGTATGACAATATTTTTATCCTAGAGCATCCAATGGAAAATGATTAAAGTGACAATTCAGTGTGTGAATAAACTTCAATTATATGCGGGGATTAAGAAAGTGTTAAATATATTTTAAGGTTTATTTTACACGTTCTTATCTTGTTGATTGTTTTCATAACTCAAACCCATAATCTTTAAATAATACATTAACAATTTTATCATTGCACCAAGAAACTCTTGATCCGCTTTACTTCCCTAATTAACGAAAAGTGATTAACATCAATAATTTGGTTTCATCTTTTCCATCTCCATATAATTTTTAGCTCAATTATTTCTCATCATGGGTTGACTTGGCATTAACCACATTTGCAACACATCCATATCTTGTAAGCTTCGCGTGCTTAATTCCTTACCCAACCAGATTATGTGTTGCTGTTTGATAATCATGCCAGGATAATCAAATGATACACTTTCTTATGTTTTGTGAACCATACTTTAAGACTCCAAATATAGTTTAAACTAACAAAATATGGACTAGTTAACTTGTCCGTCCATTAATGGTTAATAGTCAATCATCCATCATTTGTGTTGTTTATTTTAAGCCAAATTCAATTAGGATTATTTTAATGGCAAACAGACTTATAATCAACGTGAGAGTTCTATATGATCATTACCGTACAACAAGTGGGTAACTAATTGCTGAGGTCGTGAATCTTTGCTCATTTTGGTCATCTTGAAGGTAATCTTGGATTGACTATGTTTGTACAAAAACCTCATGATCTTCTTTTACCATATATATGCTAGTTACTATTGTGTGTTGCAGGAAATATATTATGACAACTTACCATGCTAAGCGCAGGAACCTTATTATGGTATCTTACCATATGAAGATTGTGCTGGCTATGGTATAACATTAAATTGCCTATGGCATAACATTAATAGTATATTGATTAGGAATGTCTTGAGGCCTAAGGTGGTTGGCGGTGCATCAACAAAGTATATATTTTGAGTCGAGAAGCACATCAGGGATTGAGCAGAAAAAGAGTGACAGAGACAGAGAACAACGTGAGAAGAGACAAGAGAGTTTTATGTCCAGTGTTCCATGTTATGTTGCAACACGATTTGTGCTTTAGCTTTTGATTGTTTTAAGTGTTGCAACTTTATTTTATTTTGACAGTAAGACATGAACGAATTATATGAGTCTTTGAGTGATTAGATTACTTTCTTCTTTATTCATTCTTCGGGAGAAGAAGGTATAGTTCTTGGGAGAGAACGCTGCAAGTCGAGGGGAGCTCGCCAAACCAAAGTTCATTGAGGAGTTCATCACCAAGGCGTCAAAGGGCAAGATGGAGTCTTTACTTGTGTAAGTCCATTGGTGTTGTAATTGATTTTATTTCTTAATGAACAAGTTTGTTGGACCAAGGGAGGTCTCGTGGACGTAGACCACACGATTGAACTACGTTAAATCTTGGTGTTTTTTATTTATGTTATAGTTTTATTATTTTCCGCTGCTGCTTACTGTAACTGTGTGTGTTGGAACATTAAGTGGAACAAACTGACTAATCAAGGAACTGGTTGCTAACGGTCTGTGATAGTATTGATTTGTCAGTCAATATTGCAACATCACCTGTAAAAAAGTTATAACAGAATCACTCTACACCAAGTTATTGCTTTCGTTGTTAGATTTTTCAAGATTAATCCATACTTATACTACACAACTTCTAACAAGTGACATCAAGAGCAGGTTACGAACTAATTCGGTTAGATTATTGGGAGTTTTTTTTTTTGAGTTTTGTCTTGCACGAATAGGTATGGACACCTTACGTGAGGGAGGTTCGATCTCCAAACCACCGCTATTGGATGGTGCAAAGTATTCATACTGGAAGGCTAGAATGAGGGTGTTCATCAAGTCTATTGATGAAAAGGCTTGGAAAGTTATCCTGACTGGCTGGACATCTCCTATCAAAACAGATGCTCAGGGAAATGTTACAACTAAACTTGAAACAGAATGGACTAAGGATGAAGATCTTTCGGCAAGTTAGAACTCTAAGGCTCTGAATGCAATATTCAATTCTGTCGACTTGAATCAATTCAAGTTAATCTCGACATGTGAATCTGCGAAGGAAGCGTGGGAGATATTACAAACTGCATATGAAGGAACAGCGTCAGTCAGAAGATTAAAGTTGCAGATGCTTACTACCAGATTTGAGGAATTAAGGATGCTGGAGGATGAAACCATTGCAGATTTTAATACCAAATTGTGTGATATTGCGAATGAATCTTTTGCTTTGGGAGAAAAATATTCTGATGACAAGCTTGTGAGAAAAACATTGCGCTCTCTTCCATACAGATTTGGATTTAAGGTGGCAGCCATAGAAGAATCAAAAAATGTGGATGAAATCAAAATTGATGAACTAATGGGGTCCCTTCAAACTTTTGAAATGAAGTTTAAGCAAAAAAAGAAAGAAAAATGCATTGCTCTAAAGACTGATGTTGAAAGGAATGAAACGCATAGCTCTTCTGATGATGAGGAATCTGAAATCTCTGAATTCTTAGCTTTGCTCACCAAAAATTTCAATAGAGTTCTGAAGAAATAGGATAAGCAAAGAAAGGGGTTTAGACAATCAAATTTTGATAAGAAGCCTCATGGTTCAACAACAACTAATTTCTTTTAAGAAGCAAAACTTGAACTCAGATGATGAGAAGAAAAAGAGTAAATGCATTCAATGCCACGAATGTGAGGGTTTTGGCCACATTCAAGCTAAATGTGCAAACACTTTGAAAAAGAAGAAAAAGGCTATGAAGGCTACTTGGAGTGATATAGAATCAGAAGACTCTTCAGAAAGTGAAGGAGAGCTTACTGGGAACTTTGTAGCGTTCATTGTTGCAATAGCACCAAGCAAGATCAGTGTGAATAAGGGAGCAGGTACACCTGTTACAACAACAGATGATCAATATAGAGAGTTAAGTGAATCTGACTGTGGTGAATCAGATAGTGATAGTGATTTGGATGATGAAGAAGTCATGAAAGCATACAAGAACATGTACGAAAAATGGGTGTTTGTGTGTAAGAAAACCAAGAACTGGAACTAATGGTTGTTGAATTGGAAAAACAAAAAGCAGAACTAGAAAAACTGGCTAAAGAAAGACTGTGGGAAGTACAGATGCTGCAACATGATTTAAAATAGATGCAACGAAATATAAAAATGCTAAATTCTAGAACTGAAAAATTGGATCACATGTTATCCATTCAAAAAATCGAGTAGAGATCATAGTGGACTCGGTTTCTATGAAGGAGAATCTTTTGGTACAACTATCTTTGTCAAAAGTTCAAATAATCCAGAATCTGATTATGGAAATGCAACTGCTCAGAACAACAGTAAAAGTGCCATGGTATCTGATGTTCCAACATCACCAACAACAACATTGCAAAGGCAATATGAGAAAAAGAAAAATAGGTTCATTCCTATATGTCACTACTGTTTTGCACCTGGACACATCAGACCTCATTGTTTCAAACTTCAAAGAATGCAAGAGAAAGGTAAGTCCCACAGTAAGCAGAAAAGATTCTCACACATGTTTTTGAAACATAAGGTAAGACAAGTATGGGTAAAGAAAACAGAGTTAGCTTGTTATGTTGCTTATACTTCTATGCAAACGTGTATTGCTAACTCTTGGTATTTTGATAGTGGCTATTCTATACATATGACAGGTATGCGAGAAGCCTTGAACAACTACAAGGAGCAAGATGAAGGACAAGTTACGTTTGGTGATGGTGTCAAATGAAAAATACTTGGGAGAGGAACTTTGGATGTTAAAAGTTTTCCGAAACTCAAGAAAGTGCTGCACATGGATGGTTTAAAAGCTAATTTTATTAGTATTAGTCAATTGTGTGATCAAGGTTTACATGTGAAATTTATTAAAGATGGTTGCCATGTGCTAGATATTGCTAACAATTGCGTGCTTTCAGGTGAAAGGTCATTCGACAACTGTTATATGCTTAAACCATCATAGGAACGACCAGTAAAATGTTACAACATCACCTGTGACAATGCTGAGATTTGGCACCAAAGACTGAGACATTTAAATTATGACTTGCTGACCCAACTTGTGAATGTAGGTGCAGTTCAAGGATTGCCAAGTTGAAAAACAAGCAATCAGGTATGTGTGGTTCCTGTCAGATTGGTAAACAGGTAAGAGCATCTCACAAGGTATTGCAACATGTGTCAACCAAGAATATCTTGGAGCTGTTGCACATGGATCTTATGGGTCCAATGCAAACCGAAAGCATCGGAGGTAAGCGATATGTGTTTGTGTGTGTGGATGACTTTTCCGGATATACATTTGTGGACTTTCTTAGAGAAAAATCTGACACTTTTGATGTGTTTAAGAAATTGTGTTTAAAATTGAAGAATGAGAAAGAGTGCAATAATCAGAAAATCATTAGAACAAAAAGTGACCACAGTCGAGAATTTGAGAACCACTCATTCACTGAATTTTACAACGAGCATGGAATAACACATGAATTCTCTGCTCCAAAGACCCCACAATAGAATAGTGTGGTTGAACGAAAGAATAGAACCATTCAAGAAATGGCTCGAGTAATGTTGAATGATAAAAAACTTTCTTACAGGTTTTGGGCAGAAGCAGTTAACGCTGCATGTTACACCATAAATTGAGTTTTCTTGCGACCAAGTACTTCTAAAATACCCTATGAAATTTGGAAAGGAGAACCAACGGGAGAAATCAGTAGTAGCAAAATCAAGACCAATGAGTCAGATAATGTTATAACATTAAAGGAAGAATGAACTTCAAAACCCAATGTGACTGAGACAGATAAAACATCAGACAGAATAACTGAGCAGTCGGATAATGTCTCACCAAATGTTACAACATGCGACGGAACTAAAGAGGATGTTAGCAAAGGAACTCAAGCGGAACTGCCACATGTCCACAGAAATCATGCTCCAACTGATGTTATAGGCTTAATACATGATGGAATCCAAACCAGAGAAAAACCCAAGAGGAACTACAGAGACATGGTAAGATTTGTGTGTTTCACATCAACTCTTGAACCAAAAAATGTGACTGAAGCTTTAAAAGATGAAGTGTGGATAAATGCCCTGCAAGATGAGTTGAGTCAGTTTGTGAGGAATGATATTTGGGTGTTAGTTCCTAGGCCAAAAAATGTTAATGTAATTGGAACTAAGTGGATCTTTAAAAATAAGACTGATGAAAGTGGTAATGTCACTAGAAACAAGGCAAGACTAGTAGCTCAGGGATATACACAAGTAGAAGGTGTGGATTTTGATTAGACTTTCGCTCCGGTTGCTAGGCTTGAATCTATTAGATTGTTAATATCCATTGCGTGTGTGTTAAAGGTTAAATTGTTTCAAATGGATGTAAAAAGTGCATTCCTGAATGACATTCTAAATGAAGAAGTATATGTTGAGCAACCAAAAGGCTTTGATGACCCTCACTATCCCACTTATGTGTATAAATTAAAAAAGGCTTTGTATGGGTTGAAACAAGCTCCATGAGCTTAGTATGACAGATTGACAAAGTTCTTGCTGGATAAAGGCTACTAGAGAGGGGGAGTAGACAAAACTTTGTTCATCAAACGGTCTGGTTCAAGTATTCTCATTGCTCAAATTTATGTTGATGACATTGTATTTGGTGCAACATCTGAGAATAAGGTTGATGAATTTGTTAGGCATATGAAACGTGAGTTTGAAATGAGCATGGTTGGAGAGTTGACATACTTCTTAGGATTGCAGGTGAAGTAATGTGAAGATGGGATCTTTATATCTCAAGAGAAGTATGCCAGGAATCTTGTTAAAAGATTTGGTTTAGAATCTGCTAAGTCTTCAAGAACTCCTATGAGTGTGATCACTAGACTGACTAAGAGTGAAGATGAGAAATCAGTTGATCCTAGTCTATATGGGAGTATGATAGGAAGTTTGTTGTATCTTAAAGCTAGTAGACCTGATATATGTTTTAGTGTTGGAGTGTGTGCAAGATATTAAGCAAATCCAAAAGAATCTCACTTACTTGTAGTAAAAATGATAATCAAATATGTGAGTGGTACAGTAAGTCTTGGGATATGGTTTATTAATGACACTAACACTAATCTTGTTGGTTTTAGTGATGCTGATTGGGCAAGAAATGCAGATGATAGAAAGGGTACAACAGGTGGATATTTTTACATTAGAAACAACATGGTGTCCTGGTACAGTAAGAAGTAAAGTTCAATCTCTTTGTCAACAACAGAAGCAGAATACATAGCTGCAGGAAGTTGTTGTGCACAACTTCTTTGGATGAAACAAATGCTGGATGATTATGGTATTAAAAATCAGGTTTTGACTGTTTATTGTGATAACATGAGTGCCATTAACATATCCAAGAATCCTGTTCAGCACTCTCGCACTAAACATATTGACATAAGACATCATTTCATACGTGAACTTGTTGAAACAAAAGTTATTGTCTTGGAATATGTTGCAACAAAAAAACAATTGGCAGATATTTTCACCAAAGCCTTGGATCCTCTAAGATTTGATACCCTAAGAAAAGCTATTGGAGTTTGTAGTATATAAAGTTGCAACATAATGTACATCAGGAACTTGGAATAAGCTTGAGAAAACTAAAAGTTTGATATTCAATTCAGCTAGTGATTTAGTTTATGAACTATATATCCTTGTGCACCTTGAAGTCGAGGTTAAGGAAGCTAATCTGGACAGTCTGCGGATGCAAGAACTTGATCTATCTGATGACTTAGGATATAGGGAGAAGTTTTTCTAAATCCATTCCTGTATTCTATTCATCATTTTGAAAAAAAAAATATGAGCTTCATGCATTGAAAAGAGCTACCTAATCCAAAATAAAAGAGATTGGAGTGAAAGTTATCAGTCGCAGCATGGGCTGGAAAAAAAAAAAGGGCCGAAGGAAAAAAAATCTGTGTTGTCATAACATGGGCTAGAACAAAAAGGAAAAAATGTGTTGGTTTGTGATGATGACTAAGATGATCAGGTATGTTTAAGCTGATAAGAAGAGCACTTGCACCTTGTAGATTTGAATGTAATAGCTTTCTAAAATCTCTACTTCTCACACACACACATGGTTCATTAATTAAATCATTGTCTGAAATGAGTATCGATGAGTAAAGCTTCTTGAGTAATTTCATGCTGACTGGATTCATTCTGGATTTTTTTTTGTAGTTGTGAAAAAAAGGAGGGGGGGGGGGGGGGGGAGGGAGGGAGGGGAGAGAAAATCCTAGTGGATCTGAGACCTGTGAAATATACTGTTAATTTGTTTTAGGTTATAACAAGTATTCATTAAAAATCATCATGGTATTGTTGTGATAACTTATGTAAAAAATGTTGCAACTTTCGTATAACACATGGATGAGTGTTTTGAGCGGAAAACTTGGATATTCTTGATTGGTAGTTAACGTACTTTGGCAGATATAATTTTTTTGAACTTCCCAAGATCGTGGGATTGGCTAAACTGATGGGCAGTTACCCACGATTAGGGCACAGGTTAATTGAGAAAATTTCGCCCCTTCATATCTCCATTACTCTGCTATTATTGTTCATATAGCTTCTCTTGTTTTCTGCTTTTTCTCTCTCATCTTCTCTGTGGTTTTTCGAGTTCTTTGCTGTCTACCCACTTGCAGAACAACCATGGTGAAAATGCGATCAGACGGAAGACGTTGGGGAACCCCTAAAACTGGAGCACCTGGAGGGGTTTCGTCACAACCTATTACCATTGATGAACCATCTTCTCTACCAGCGGCTGAAGGAAGTGATGCAATATCATCCAGTGACACAAGCACTAGTAGGTTACTTCGACCACGAACAACCAAAGCTAAGGCTAAACAACCATTCATTGACCTTCTGTGGACCCCAACAGGCATGAATGTGGATGTTCACATTGAAACACCACCTCACCACAATCAGGAAACACAATCATTAGATTCTGAGGTTATGCCCAAGGTCGCAACTGCTGTCCCTGTTGCAACATCATCTCCCATCAAGGCACCGCTTGAGAAGAGTGGAACAAGTTATGCTACTACTGAGTCACTTAGTGTACAGTCAAAGAGTACGCCTATCTCTGTCTCAGATAATATTGCAGCGTCATATACACCATCCGAAACTGAAGTCACACTCGCAGAAGATGGTCGACAATCCAAGACCAAAAGGAAAAAACACATTGGTAGTTTTAAACGCAAATGGGCTAAACTTACAGAGTCTTCACGATCCAAGCTCACCAAGGTAGCAAAGCGATCATGTCCCGAGTATGATCCTTCAATTGTTTATTCTTCACAGTTTTTTCTTTTTTGAGTCAAAAGAGAAGTTTAAAATTGTGTCTCAGCGGAAGTTTGTTCTAGAGAAACCGCTGAATGAGAAATCATATCAGGGAACAAGTGTACTTGCCTTACTGAGAGAAAGGAATCTGTTAGGCTCATTTGCTTTGATAAAGTCATTTTCTAGCAATCTGGTTTATGAGTTTTACTCAAATATGTACATTAATGTCAGTGTTGCAACATCCAAATATTATCATCAGATTTTTGTGCCCAGTCATGTGTTTGAGTTTTTGCCTTCTACACTAAATAAATTATTAGGATGTGAGCCCGTTACAGATATTATTCCAGATGTCTCTCTGTCTACCATTGCTATGGAACTAATAGGTGAGCCATTTGAATGGAAATCCGAATCCAGACCGCCTGGGAATAGACTTACTACTAAGTATGCTGCTCTGCATAAGATGGCTATGGCAAACTGGTATTCTACTAAGCACTCTACTAGTCTCAGTAGTGAAATGGGCCGCCTACTTTACTCTATAGGCACTGGGGTGAATTTTGATATGGGTCAGGTTATCTTTGAGTGCATAATTGAGGAAGTTGCTAAAAACTTTTCAAGTCAGTACTTGCCATATCCCTCTATCATATGCGCATTTCTCTTGTCACAACACAAGGTTCTTGATCCTGACGAAGTATTGAACAAACCAGGTTTTTCACTATTATTTTCTAGAAAGTTTTTGCAGGGGGCTCACAAAGATAATACTAAGAGGGAGCATGCTGATGGTACACCAGTTCCTAGCACTGACGCTGCCAGTTCCTCTGCTGATCAGTCTGCCATGTTGCAGGAATTTCAGCAACTTCGTGAGGCCATTGAAGAACTCTGAGAACAACAAATAAATATTCAGGCTAATCAGGATCAGCTTAATCAGACTTTGGTTCAACTGTTCAAAGGCCAAAATGCTTTGATGGTGCACTTGATGGGCTCTTCTTCTAGTTAATATTGTTCACTTCCTATCTCGTCTCTATCTTTGTTTTAATACTCTCATGTCCTAGTGGTTTTTCTCATCTGTCTTTGCCTTTGTTTTGGCAAAAAAGGGGAGATAGTGTTCTTGTTTTTTTTTTTTCCGATTGTTAGCTTTTCTTGTGCTTAGGCTTGTTGCAACATGATTTCAACTATCTATTCTGTGCTATACTGGTTTTTAATCATGTTTCCCTTAATCATGGTTTTTTCCAAAACAAAGCCAAAGGGGGAGATTGTTGAGGTCGTGAATCTTTGCTCATTTTGGTCATCTTGATGACAATCTTGGATTGGCTGTGTTTGTGCAAAAACCTCATGATCTTCTTTTACCATATATATGCTAGTTACTATTGTGTGTTGCAGGAAACATATTATGGCAACTTACCATGCTAAGCGCAGGAACCTTATTATGGCATCTTACCATATGAAGATTGTGCTGGCTATGGTATAACATTAAATTGCCTATGGCATAGCATTAATTGCATATTGATTAGGAATGTCTTGAGGCCTAAGGCGGTTGATGGTGCGTCGACAAAGTATATATTTTGAGTCCAGAAGCACAGTAGGGATTGAGCAGAAAAAGAGAGACAGAGACAGAGAGCAACGTGAGAAGAGACAAGAGAGTTGTCTGTCCAGTGTTCCATGTTATGTTGCAACACGATTTGTGTTTTAGTTTTTGATTGTTTTAAGTGTTGCAACTTTGTTTTATTTTGACAGTAAGACATGAACGAATTATATGAGTCTTTGAGTGATTAGATTACTGTCTTCTTTATTCATTCTTCGGGAGAAGAAGGTGTAGTTCTCGGGAGAGAACGCTGCAAGTCGAGGGGAGCTCGCCAAATCAAAGTTCATTGAGGAGTTCATCATCAAGGCGTCAAAAGGCAAGAGAGAGTCTTTACTTGTGTAAGTCCATTGGTGTTGTAACTGATTTTATTTCTTAATGAACAGGTTTGTTGAACCAAGGGAGGTCCCGTGGACGTAGACCGTACGGTTGAACCACGTTAAATCTTGGTGTTCTTTATTTATGTTATAGTTTTATTATTTTCCGCTGCTACTTACTGTAACTGCGTGTGTTGGAACATTAAGTGAAACAAACTGACTAATCAAGGAACTGGTTGCTAACGGTCTGTGATAGTATTGATTTGTCAATCAATATTACAACATCACCTGTAACAAAGTTATAACAGAATCACTCTACACCAAGTTATTGCTTTCATTGTTAGATTTTTCAAGATTAATCCATACTTATACTGTACAACTTCTAAAACTAATTTATTGGTTCAACACAGAAAAGTATAGTGCATTTCACCCGAATATCTTAATTTCACAAGGTACTATTTAAAATGGGTCGAGGTGCAAATTGCCTATGCGGCGCCTAGTCCTCAGGTGGAGGACGGGCAAACTAGCCACATCGAATCTACAAGTATAGATAAGTTAAATATAACTAATAATTGTTACGTGTACATATCTTGAATTTCACGTGTTAATATACAATAAGTATAAATATATCTTATATCGCTAGAGGCCTCCCAGTTAGGTGCATGAGTTCTAAAAATCTGTTAGTCCGTGACATGATGCCTCCAATTGTTTCATTGGATTAACTATTAATTTTTGTAAATTCCAATGTATATCTTATAATTAACAAAGGCTCAATGGAAGATTACTTAGTGAATAATTTACAGGATACTTCATGCATAAGTGGTAATCAATTAACGTCATTCAGAAAGTTTTGATGTAATCATAATTCATCGAAATTATACAACACAAGCGTGACTTGGGGAATAAAAATCGCCCAGAGCCTTCGCCAGTATATGAACATCTAGATTAAATCTACAGTTGTTTATTGACGAAACTGAAGGCTCTGCAATCAAAATGTGGAAAAATTGATGAAGATGAGCATGGTTATGCAAGACCACGAGCCCAATAAACATGAGCCAACAATGGTGTGCGCTCAACTGCAGAAGATGCAGTCAAAGGAGACAAAATTCTCAGGGAATGTTTCTGGTCCCAGTGGCCAACAAATACCATGAATATGTTTCCAGTGGACCAAAACAAGAGCTTTGTAAGGGCTGTAAAAGGTGCTTTTTCTAATAATTTCATTGCTGGCTTTATGATTGTATTGATTACATCGTTTATCATTATGAACATAGCTATAATCAATGATCACTCTAGGTTACATATTCAAAATCAAAAGGGTATTTGTAAAGCAAAATGGTACAGACTGCTTGGTAGTGGAAGCTGAATAACAAGGCTGGCATTAAAAGCAAATGTCAATTTATTTTTGTCTTTTGGTTGTCTTGTGGTATGTTCGATTTACATCTCCTGATTTTGTAGAACATAATCTGACATTGCGTACATCAATTTGAAAACTATAGTTCATATGCCTCTTTGACTCCCGGAATCTTAGTCAAGGAAGAGAAGTTTTCGAATTTTTATACCTTGTGTTTTTTGAAATGAAGCAAAAATTAGTTATGGGTTTGAGTCTTATCGTTACTCTTTTCTTGATAATTTTTTTCAGACATGAGTTGCTGCTCTTGTTTCTGTTGCGGGAGTCTCTATTTTCGTAATTAAAAGCACTAGTACTATCCAACTCCACTTGTATTATTCATTTATAGATAGAACACTTTTACTTTTTCCCTGATGAAATTATTTGGACTCGAATTGGTCCTATTAACTTGTTGATCAATTAGAAATTCAAACAAACCGGATACTATTGTGACAGAGCTAGTAACTAGCTAATTATAATAACGAAGAGGCCAGTTTTAGCAAGAGGAATGGAGCAAAATTGAGACAAAATAATAGAGAGAATGATCTAAGGTGCTCCATAGCAAATAGACAAGAGAATATTAATGTAAAGACAAGGCCAAGTGAGATATAATATTTTTTCAAAATCTATAACATGAATTGAAAATAGTAAATGTTTGCCTTCATACCTATAAACAAAAAAAAATAATAATAATAATAATAAAAAATTGGAAGCTCAAGTGTGAGACTATATTACAAAAACAAAATTACTAAGATAAATAATAAATAAATAAAGGAGATGCTGTTTCCAAAGGTACATGATCTAACAACTCCCAAAGGAGACTGAAATGTCTATATGTCTCCAACATGTGAATAAGAGACTTTTGGGTTTTGCGGATGGATGGATTCTCGAGTTCAGAAAGAGAGTTTGTTTCCTCATTGCCATGTGATAAAAGCAGCTTTCTTCTTCATCTAAAGCGACCACGCCCGTTTGGCTGCAATCATGCGGTCTACTTTGCTATAATAATTCACCTCTTTCACTCCACACCTACTGCAAATTTCATTTTTTTTAATCTTCATCTGCAAAATAAACTTTGAAAATAATTCTCATTCTTTTCCCATAACCCTATTTTGTATACCGAAATACGTCACGCACTCACATAAACACATATACATTTGATGATTAGAAACTCTCTCTTAGAAATTTTTTTGAACTTACATCAAAGTTGTCATATTTGAGATCACACATCAAAGGACGCAATCATTCATGAATGCCCCCACTCACCCTAATAATTGGAAATATGTATTTTTTCAAGGTAATTTTATCTCAAAAAATTAATTTACTTATTTGTTAATTAAAATTATTTGTATGTAAATATTAAATTGTATGTTTTAGCTGCCGCGAAACAATAATTCGAGCTCCGACCTTGGACACACCACTTTACTAAAGGAGGTAGTGTCTGATATTCAGGTGGCTCAAGTTCACAGTTCACTATAACAATTTGATCTAAACGTGGATTAATGCATATTACCAATGACTAGAAGGCGAGAGCTTTGAATTGCATTACAATGGCATGTAAGGAAATAAAACATTAAAGGGATTGGTGTAAGAAATATATTATTTATATGTCTTGGAAATAGAGTACCCACTCGTGCGGACAAGCTTCTCACGCTTGCATAATTGTGCGTATAAAACTGAGAATAATCATGTTCAATTAAATTAGTGACTAAAAAACAAACGATTTAATCAAGGAACATAATTCAGGCACGAAGACCACTAAAATTCGTCAAAGCTCACAAAGTTGGAATCCTAAAAGTGGATTTGATTTCCCAAAAAAAAAAAAAGGGTTTTATGCACTTTCCAAAATCGCTCTCTATCATACTTTTTTTATATTATTTTATTTGAGGGATGCATAAGTTATTTTATATCATTTAAGATATTATATACGAGAATCAATTTCAAAACCTTTCACACTTAAAGTAAGAATTATACTACTAGATCAAATGACAGTCTTTCTTGTGCTTGTACATGAAAAAATAAAATAAAGAAAAGCTCCCAAGGTTACGTGGAATGATAGACTAACGATTTATTCTGAATAATGGTTTTAAATTTGGATTTATTCGCTCCAATTACAAATTATTTTACTTAAAATTTATAACCTTAGAGTGAATATAAGACTAAAATGAATTTTTTGTTATAAAAATAATATGGAATAAAATAAAATAAGTTTCCTCCCCCCCCCCCCCTCCACAAAAAAAAAAAAAGGAAAAAAAAAGAAAAAAGAAAAAGAAAACAACAAAGTTCTTGTGTGACTTTGTCAATATAAATATAGCTACTTATAGATGCCACCCACTACAACTCCATTTAAGTCTATTCGTGTTCACTTTAACACATTACACACTCGGCCTATAGAGTTAGAGAGCATTGTAAGAGAGAGCAGCAACTTAAGATGGCATCAGATAAGGTGGTAGAGACAGTGATAGTAGGAAATTATGTAGAGATGGAGACTGAAGGCAAGCCTAAAGACATGAAGACAAAGATATCAAATTTGTTCTGGCATGGTGGTTCAGCTTATGATGCTTGGTTCAGCTGTGCTTCAAATCAGGTTAATATCTTCACACTTGTTTACACATAGAGGTTTGATTTTCATGAACTACTTCATAAATGGTTTACATTTCTTGTCTTTTTTTCAGGTGGCTCAAGTCCTGCTGACCTTGCCATACTCATTTTCTCAGCTGGGGATGCTTTCTGGCATACTCTTTCAGCTCTTCTACGGTCTGTTGGGGAGTTGGACAGCCTATCTTATTAGCGTTCTATATGTAGAGTACAGAACCAGAAAAGAAAGAGAAAAAGTTGATTTCAGAAATCATGTCATTCAGGTTACTAATCAAATCCGGTTTAACCGGATTTAATTAATCTTCTTCTCGTAACAGCATTATCACTTCACATTAATTAATTAGTTTAATAGTTGACATGAAATTGTGTTGTTGTTATATGGGCATAGTGGTTTGAAGTTCTTGATGGGTTGCTTGGAAAACATTGGAGGAACGTGGGTTTGGCATTTAACTGCACATTTCTTCTGTTTGGATCCGTGATTCAGCTCATAGCTTGTGCAAGGTATCTAGTCACCTGTGGCAATACATACATATATATATATATATATATACAAGTGCTTATAGAAATGTATTATATATGTATGCACCAACCACTGACCATTTCTGAAAACTGGCATGCATCTTTTAATCACGCAGCAATATTTATTACATAAATGATAATCTGGACAAGAGAACTTGGACATACATCTTCGGAGCTTGTTGTGCCACCACCGTCTTCATACCATCTTTTCACAACTATAGAATCTGGTCCTTCCTTGGCTTGCTAATGACTACTTATACCGCTTGGTACCTCACCGTCGCATCACTTCTCCACGGCCAGGTAACTCTATTTATTTGTAAAATTAATCATGGCGACTCGCTCGAAAATGTGTAACTATTGAACCTGCACATAATAATAGTTTCGTACACCAAGTTACTTATAACAACACGTTATAGTAGGTGATGTGAAAAAAATTTCATCTCGCACACAATGCACAAACAAAGTTATATATGCTAAATTTACATAAAGATATATACAGTTGAATTAGAGATATACGGAACTCCTATAAACTGTTATGATTCAGATTTCTATCAGGTAAACAGTCATATAATTTTATACAAATGTGAAGTTTACTTTTTTGTCATGGCTCGAATTTATATTCAACTCTTAGTAGGAGATAACCTTAATATATGATAAGACTCATATAATATAATCATATGATTATTAATTGCTATGACATGTGAATTCAAAGTTTCAAGATTCCAAATCTTAATTATAGTCAAGGAAATCTTAATTGAATTGATAACACTAATTATTTTTCTTGTGATTTGCTAAAATTACAGGTGGAAGGGGTGACGCACTCGGGTCCAGCAAAATTGGTCCTCTACTTCACAGGAGCCACAAACATTCTCTATACATTCGGGGGACACGCTGTGACAGTGTAAGACATATTTTATCGTGTCTCTTACGTTATTTTACACAATCACCCATGCTTCTCAAAGTACAAAGCCATTGTCCACTTAGGGTATAATAGTCAAGTAGAAAAATAAATAAATATCCTGGGTGTCATTTTGAAAATGACTTAACCTTGTCTGTCTTCGACATCATCCGACCATACGATCCAATGACCAATCTTTGTCCATAAAGTTTAATATTCTCTCAAGGAAATCTAATGGCCAATCTTTGTCCCCAAGTTTAATATTCCCTCAAAAAAAAAAAAAAATTGATTGAAAATGATACAATCGAATAAACTAACTGAGTAGAAAATAAAATTTGCACACGGTCCAGATAAGAAACCCCTCCCTTTTTTCTCCAACCCTATCTTTGTGATGACCAATCTATATCCAAAGGCGTAGTTCACTAGACAGGGGTATATATTTTCATGATTTATGATTGTGTGTTTTCCGAAGCTGCCCTTGTTAGGCATGGGAAGCCAAAAGCCAAACTTTCTTAGGAACCTTTTTCTTTTTCAAGTATAGAAAGCCTTCACTCTTTCCCCAAGTACTTTTTGCTTTTATGATTTCTAAGGTAAAATTGAGTTGGGTGCCAGCCAGGTTGATTATTGGATTCTAGATATGCTGTATCCACCAACCAGGATGTTTAGAAAGACTCTCTAAGGCCAATAGGCATTTATAGGTTTTAAATTCGAACTACAATTTTTAATTCTTCTATAACCAACATAAATTATGTACTTCTATTAGTGGTAGTAAAAGGGCAAACTGGTGTAGGAATTTCTCATTGGTTTACGAATTTAGAAATTGTCAAGTATTAATCTATTATAAAAAAAAATATATATATATATATATATTAATACTTGACAATTAGAACCTCGATTTTTAACTCTACTCTAATTGGAATTCTTAGAAGGTTTATTTGTGGATTGACTATGACATTATTGAGATCTTTATCAGTCATTATTGCCCTGCAAGTATTTTTTATGAATCTTCATTAACTGCTTCTGATGCACATGGCTCTTTCTTTAATGGATTTAAAACTCTGAATCAACTTTCTACTGTTTTGGCATTGAAGTTTTAGACTTCATTAGTTATAATAACTTCTGGTGTTTGTTCAACAGAGAGATCATGCACGCTATGTGGAAGCCACAAAAATTTAAGGCTATTTACTTGCTGGCAAGCCTCTATGTGTTGACATTGACGCTTCCATCTGCAGCAGCAGTGTATTGGGCATTCGGAGATATGCTTCTTAACCACTCCAACGCCTTTTCTCTTCTTCCAAGAACTCCCTTCAGGGACATGGCTGTCATCCTCATGCTCATCCACCAGGCATGCTTCTTTATCGTATACATCAAAATATTATCTTTAGCAATACTACAATATATATCAGGCTCATTAAACTCAATTACACCTTTTCTGAACAAGAGTATGTTCACCGGGCTCTAGACCTTGGTATGAATACGAAGGACTTTGTTTTCGATTGTCAAAAGGAAAATAGTATGTACATGTGTATACTTTCAAAAAAAGAAAAAATTAACTGAATAAGTGATTAACAATTGAAACGTTTTCATTATTATGTTGTTGCAGTTTATCACATTTGGATTTGCATCCACGCCATTGTATTTCGTATGGGAGAAGGCCATAGGCATGCATGAGTGTAAGAGCTTGTGCAAGCGTGCAGCAGCAAGGTTGCCTGTGGTCGTTCCAATATGGTTCTTGGCTATTATCTTCCCTTTCTTTGGGCCCATCAATTCAACCGTTGGATCACTTCTCGTTAGCTTCACTGTCTACATTATCCCTGCTCTGGCTCATATGTTCACCTTTAGATCAGCTGCCGCTCGAGAGGTACATTTCACACATTACTATATGCAAGTCCTAGCATGATCAGCTAAAGTCAAGCAATAGAAAATTCGGGTTTTACTAGCATAATGCATATTATATTTTTTTTATGGCTAGTCTTGGTAACTTTTGTACTTAACTAAATTAGACCGTACTTCTTTCTGATAATGTCAAATATCCATGAGCCCTGAAGGCTTTTCGGAAGTGTTCTTGTCATTGAAAAAATATGATAGAATCCCCTCACAGAATGTTGCCGATTAGAGAAGTACAGCATGTTACATCTCTGAATCCTTCCTCCATTCCGACTTTATTAACAGTCACTTTGACAGAAAAGAAACGATATTGAAACAGAATCATAGATGCATGCAGAAACGGTATGCATAAAGCTACTGTATGGTCACAGTTCCATGATAAAAGTAGCAAATATGAAATTATAGCAACCTTTCTTTTGCAGTGTCCAGCTACTGACGTTTCTATATATTACTAGAATTTCTGCATACTACTAGAGTGAGTTCCATAAACGATAATGTTAGCAAGGAAAACATTTCATTCCACGTCAAAAAATGTAACTCGTTTCACTCAATTCTAACAAATTGATTGATATATTTGAACAGAATGCTGTGGAGCAACCGCCTAAGATTTTTGGAAGGTGGGCAGGCGCATTCACAATCAATATCTTTGTGGTTGTGTGGGTTCTAATAGTTGGATTTGGATTTGGTGGTTGGGCTAGCATGGTAAACTTCATAAACCAAATTGACACATTCGGACTTTTCACCAAGTGCTACCAATGCCCTCCATCACCAGCCCCCCAGCTCTTGAACGCCGCCGCTCCTTCGCCTAATCCGGCCAACCTCACTCATCCCCATAGCCACATTCACCACCTTTGAGATCTTCCTCCGTCGTTGTCGACACCCACGGGCTCTACCAAGGCTTAATAGCCCTTGTACCACGAACAATTGTCGCAAGTGAATGTGTTATCACGATCCTTTTTCGCAGCAGAAGTATTTATTGGTTCTCCAGGGCCAACTTTGGTGAATGTCATTTCGAAGCCTCTATAACCAAGGACAAAGGGGAAAAGGAGTTCTGTCATCTGCATCAAGAATCAAGATGTCTTTGATCGTTAGCAATCTCCATTAATGAGTAGTATACAATTTTCTTGATCTGTTTTTGGCTTAGAAATTAGAGCTTTTATTTGTGTTTGTATTATGCACTATGTAGTATATGAAAATTGTATTTTAACTATGTTAGTTAATAGTTGAATTTTTCCAGAAGAACTACTATTCGCTAGCGCATTCCCCTAAAGATCGAGACTGAGAGATTCTTCTACCCAAAATTGAAATACTTGCCTCGGTTGCCAATTTTAATCTGCTTTGCCAACTTAATCTCCCAATCTTGGTGAATGTTTTTATTCAAAATAATGAAAATTTAATACACGGAAAGCTGACTAACAAGGCTAGTGTTGGCACTTTGGATCATCGAAAATGAGAGTGGTCATAGGATAAATGTGTTGAGGGTAGGATCTTTTTGCTTTCTATGCCTTCCTAGTGTTCCAGACCTATCAAATTATTAGTCTGTATATTCTTCTCATGATTAAAGGTTGTACGTCAAACCCAAATAATTAAAGACTTTTCCAGTAAACTTCTTCACTTTATTGTAACAAAATAATACTCGTGTTCTTGTTTATTTCCAATTTATCTTTAATAAAGATCTATATTCTAGGAAATGAATTGAAAAGATAAAATGGGCCAAAATGCATTCCAGGTGTTGCATGGATCATAGCCTTAACGTTAAAAAAGGCTCGCAGGGTGAAGATTTCCTTCCCCTTTTACTTTCTTTTATTGACGTACAATTGGGCTGGGCTTGTCGACCACTCGCTTTTTGTACTGACAAGGAAATATTCGTTACCCAGCTGTGGAGCAATTGAGATTTGACCAAAAGACTTTCGATTTTAAAATAGTCAAAGAGAAGGTTCTAATTGATCCTTGGAGATAGTTTGAGGAGTTCTTTTACCTAAATAACCCGGATAATCATTTATCTTTTGAGCAAGATCATGTGCCTTTGATATTTGAACTCTTCATCTTATGTGAGCCAAAAGAAACTCATGTATTCCTTTTGGCCCATATATATTTTGGGCCGTGTATTTGATTGGGTTTCTTTCTTATTCGTGAAGTTAATAACTAATCCTCACTAATTCCTCTCATTTGATATATCCTGGTGTAAAATGATGAAGATCAGCCAAACTCGTGAAAATCTGTTAAAAAAAATAAAAAATAAAAACCAAACTCATGAAAAGAATTTGAAGCTATTATTAAGTCAAATATTATTTGGTGCAAAAGTAAGAAAAACTAATGATAATATCATGAACAATTATTTGCCTGGTAGGGCAACTAATAGAAAATGGCAGCAGAATATGGCTACTTTACAGATTCTTTAGTCATTTTTATGGTTTGAAAGCTGAAAAAGTAGTATTGGACATCGCAAAAGTGAATTCCCTTACTTTTCCAAAGAAAGCAGTAAAATTGACTTGGACTCCACCAAGACGGGGCATTTTCTTCTTTACATTTTTCAGATTGCTTGGCTAAAACATTTCGGATTGGGTCCAAAAAATTTAACTTACCGACTATGTAACTAAATTTTATGGGTGTCGAGATGCAAATAAATTTTTCGTACGATCCAAACGATCTTTTACTAAGCTAATCCTTGGAGTTTGCTCAATAATATGTTCCTAACTCGAAATTATAACGTTGCAAAGCATATTACCAATTAAACACATACCACCACATACATGAAGGTACTAAATTATAAACAAAAATAGAAGATTAGGAAACTTAAAGAGTCGTTCATTTCATTAATAAACCAACCAACATGTATTGCATATACATGTATAGGTAATATTAACAGAGAGAAAGTGACTTTCCTCTACACAAAACTTAAAAGACTCATTAAGCATAAAATAGACTACATTTTTTCAAAACCCTAACCGAAATTAGAAAAAAAAAGAGAAAAAACCCCAAAAAGCACATGACCATATATTTAAGAAACCCTAAAAACAGAGACAACATAACATAACCAAACCCGCCCCCCCAGTAACAAACCCATGCCTCCAATGGCTTATTTTAGCTCATGCCACAAAAAGACGAAAATACCCAATAGCAGAAACAAAGGAGCAAAATGTGAAAAGACACATTTGCCCTCTAGCGATTATTGTTGGGGCATTCTCGTGCAAAGTGCCCTTCTTCCCCACAGTTATAGCAGCCACCACCTCCTCCGCCGCCGCCACCACCATACCTTCCACCACCACCACCACCGCCGCCACCCTGGAAGCAGTCCCTCGCTATATGACCTTGCTCACCACACTTGTAACACCCACTTCCTCCGCCGCCGCCGCCGCCATACCCTCCACCTCCATACCCACCTCCACCGTAACCTCCGCCACGGCTCCGACCACCTCCACCACCATTGTACCCATACCCACCGCTGCCGCCGCCTCCACGGCCTCCGCCTCCCCCTCCGCCACTTCCACCCTGAACAGGAGCACCATCTGGGCCAGTAACATTGATGGCCTTAGTACGGCCGTCGTTGCCATGCTCCACCTCAAACTCCACAGCCTCGCCTTCACCGAGGCTTCGAAACCCCTCGGATCTGACAGCAGATTGGTGGACGAAAAGATCCTCGCTACCATCGTCTGGGGTTATGAAACCATACCCCTTTTGGTCATTGAACCACTTCACGCTACCCTTCACTCTCTTGCTCTGCTCACCTTCCTCAGAAGCCATTTTTTTGTTTTTTAATTTTTTTTTCCCCTTTACTCCAAACAAACCCTAACCTCTCTCTCTAAAAAAATCTCTCTCACTCTAGGATGATTGTGTTGTGTGCCTCTGCTTATATATATATAGATAGGTGGATATTTGTTAGACTGCCACGTAGCGGTTTTCTCTTTGTGGGTCCCACTTAATTTGGTGGGGTTGGACTATTTATTATTATTTTTCTTTTATATTCTTTAGGGAACCAAAGAGATGGCTTGAGTTCTACGCGGGGAGATCCGACGGTTGGGGTTCTACAGGTGATTTTGATTTGACCGGTGAAGGTAATGGTCAAGTTCATTTGACCTAATTATAGGGGTAGTTTTGTCATGGAGAAGTTTTTTTTTTTCTTTTTTTCTTTTTTTGGGTCAAATTTCATGGAGAAGATGAATGGGGACGATATTGTGCTGTATTAAAAGGCTTTTATTTGGAGGCATGGTTGTTTTGTGAGGGGTAATTTGGTAAAGGGAAGAAAAGGGAGGTGGAACAGGCATTACACACAGGTGAATGAAAATGCTGCTGTGTGTCAAATCTTATCAAAGGACTGACAGAGGTCACGTGCCTCGTGCAGTCAACCGCATTTGACCTGTTTCTTTATTTTTTGGGCTCACCTCAAAGATGTTGAATCTGTGTTGGTATATCATTAGGCCTTTCACATGGTTGGCCTTTTATATATGTGTGTTTATTTTTTATTTTTTTATAAATTAATATTAATTCGAACTGATTGAAATTTTTTGTATTAAATCTAAGACAAATGACATGTCTAGAGAAAGTTGGGTACAAGTTAATTAAATATAATATCTATTGAGATTAGTTTTAAAAATACTAGTATTCTAACTAATTTGAACTTAAAACTTGAACCTGATCATTCTTGTAATTTAAACATTACTAGGAAACTAACCTATTAGAGTTATTCTATTGATAATACATAGTATTGGTATTTAATTTACTAAAGTTACAGCTATAAGAAAATTTGTGGTGGAAAGCCTAAAAGGAAAAACATTATTTGATAATGTTAGGTCACCATGAACAGCCCTCGAGCTTTGAGCATGGCCCTTTTTAATAGATTTTTTTGGTACTGGGATTGGCTCGTTTATTGTCTTTTGTTATGTTTCTTTGGGCCATTGCGTTTGAGCCTCCCATGTTGTATGTTTTGTTTCTGTTTGTGGTGTTGAGGTTTCGGCCTCTTTTCTTCTGATCATGTTCGGCTTGTTTGGTTTTTAAAGCGTCTTGCTTGTTGGGCCTGTTATATATGCTTTTCTTTTACCCCACCATGACCTTCTAATTATCAAGAAGGAAGAGTAATTACATCTGAATCTCGACCCTATCATATATATATATATATATATATATATATGTTCCTATGCCATTTCTTATCTTACTTATTTCTTTTTTAATATAATTATTTTTCCAGAATAAGAAAAGAAAGGGAATAACTAAATTTTTTTAGAACCAGAACTTTCACAAGGTTGGGAGGCGTATCATGAAAATATTATGTATTAGATTAATCTTCCCCCTTTTAATGTTTCAACATCAACATCAACATCAACATCAATTGTCTCAGGTGAGTGGCCAAACATAAAAGACACTTTTAGAAGAATCAGAGGTACCGGATAAGGGACTAGTTTCAGTATTTAGGATCTTAAGACATGGCTACTCGATCGGTTGGGTAATCAGTCTTACAAATGACCTACGACATTAATCCCAATTCCCACCCTCTTCGCACATGAAGAATGGCAAGTCAGGGGTTTCAACAATAGCAGAGTTCTTCTACAAGAACTGAAATAAATCTTGTGTTAACCGAGATTAACTTTTGGCTCAAGACTTTTAAACTGCTAAACCAATTATGAAAGTGATGCTAGATTTGGCTTGATCATATCGATATATGTAATATCTCTCTATATATCCAAGTAATAGATGGAGAATATAAAATATGTGAAACGAGTTAATACAAATTAAAACTGCCAACGCCAGTAAGAAAAATTGCAGGAGATTTAAAAGTTGTTGGGCAATAGCTGCAACAGATTGGAAAGTGATGACCACAAACCACAAACCACAACTACAAACTGACTCCTGAGTGTTCTAGGTCGCAACAAGATGAGAATGTAAAAAAGAACCTAAAATTATTATATATACATACACTCGCAGAGAATATGAGAGGGGTGGAAACTGAAAAAAGAAGAAAAATAACAATATGCTGTAAAAGAGTGCCCTAATACAATCCCCTTGAATTTCTAGATTGGAAGAGATCCAATCTCTTTTTGCCCTCAGCTAACAATGGCTCAACCGTTGAATCTTGCATCAGGTGCGCTTGCTTCGTGGCCCATTCGAACACAATAAGCACATCCTCTTTAGCTAATACCTCACTGTCAGGAATATTTATTGCAATATAACATAGGAGAATGATAGAAGGGATCTGAATCATTTGTTCACCAAAGTAAACCAATGGAACCAGGTGCTTAGCACCCCCTGCATCAATTATGGACTTGGAGTGAGTAACATGGAGATAATTTTCAGGGGAGGCAAACTTATTGAGTGCAAACAATGCCTCAATAGTAACCTCAGGCTCTCTGTCATCCAGTAGACGAACCAATGCGCCGATAATTCTTGTCTCAGTTGCTCTGAATGTTCTTGCCAAATTTCCAATAGATATAATGCTTGGAATAAGGAGTTCTCCTTCTTCTTTGTCGATTATCCTTAGGAACTGATCAACTACGGCTTTAGCTACCGGGGCAGTAGGCTTAAAAGCAGAGCGCCTCAAATCTGCGTGTTGCTCTGCTACCGCAGTGATCTCCATCAGTGCCAAGGCAGAATGATATTGAACTTCCTCAGGCCCCTTCTCCAACAAAACTGCAAAGCATAAAAGAGCTCTAGATTCTGTTATACTGTGACAAATATTAAGATTTCCTGCGCATAGGAACCGAAGAGCCCTTGCAGCCATTGCCTTCATTTGGGCCTTAGTAGCTGGATCTTCAGATTCTCTCCCCTTACCGCTACTTCCGCTTAAAGAATCTTGTTGGTGATGCTGGCGATGATGATGGTGATTTTGAGGAATCTGGTGCTGGTGTTGACGCTGTTGATTAGGATTGTTATTGGCAGCATTATTAGGCTGGTTGTTGTTTTTCATAGCCATTGTGTTGGCTACCAAATTTTGCATTTGGTTTGCTAGATTTTGGGTCCCCAGTGGATGAACCAATCTTCCATGGGCATCGTCATCTTCATTCTTATACGTACCACCACTATTGCTGTGATCATTGCTATTCGATTTGGCCATCACAACCGAGTGAATAGAAGAAATATTTTGCTTGGTAATAGCATACTTTCTATGCTCTTGAATGGTCTCAAATGCAATATGACTCACCAGCAATCGAATAGCATTGTTCTGTGCAAAATGGTCTTGACATTTAGGATGATGTGCAGCCAATTCTGAGACAGCCCAAGCCACAACAGTCTGAATCTTCATGTGGCCGTCTTTCAGGATTTTCATAAACACTGCGCACACACCAGCATTCACAATGTGTTCCACGCTTTCCGGGTCGCGGCCAAGAAGGCCAATAGCCCTGGCAGCATTCTCTTGACCCTCTGGTTTCCCTTCTTTAGCCAACTTCAATAATGGTACAACCCCACCTTCCTCTATAATCAACTTACCGTACCGATCGTTGTCACGAGCCAACGAGACAAGAGAAGCAGCCGCATCAGAACGTTCCTCTAACGAACGTGAGCACAAAATTGCAATCTGTTCCCATATCAGACATAAAATTGGCTCGTTTGCAGCAATTGGAGGAAGCCCGAGGTATTCATCATCTTGATCATCAGCTGGAGCGGATACACGGAGGAGCCACGACACATCTCCTATGGAATTCTCAAGTTGTTGTGAGATTTTACGAAAAGCCGCAGCCTGGATGATGGTGAAAACACGCTTCAGGCCATTGGCTTTGCATTTGAATACAAGGGTCAGAGCCTTGTCAAGTACTTGTTCGGTGTCATCAATGATCCGACGCGTTGGACGCTCGTATAATTCATTGCTAGCACGCGCAGCTTGCCGGAGAAGGCCTACAAGCTTCTCGGTTTTCGCTTTGATCTCCAAACATTCTTGCCTGAAAGAGCCGGTGTCATCGGCTTGCTTTACAACCTGATCTGCCAATTGTATTGGCCTTGTTAGGATCTGTTTCACCACGTCCGCCATGAAAACAGCGGACCCAAGTTGTACTAAAAAATAAATCCAAATAATCTCAAAGATTTCAAAGACAAAGGCAGAGAAAAAACAGAAACGGTTATGGTTAGAAAAAAACAGGCAATGCTAGCTCAATGGTATTGAACGTTGTTTTTTCGTGAAAACCGCACGATATATAGAAAACCTTTTAGTTGTTCTCTACAATGTTGTTGATCACTTGATCAAATGGAAAAAACAAAAAAAACATTTCATGTCACAAGGCTTTGGTTGACGTCAATACGTGTTATTTAGTTTTCCTTTTTTATTTTATCAGGGGGTTTATGGAAATGTTTATTGATTTGTATGGCCATCCAAGAGAAAAATGGTGGCCGGTGGAGGATCGGAGGAGGAAGAAGATCGGAGGAGTTGGCTATTAGGGTTTGCTAAGTTGGCTGCTGCACAAGGCTGGGGTGATGGCAGTGTGATTGTGGATGAGACTCAACAATGGTTAAACGGAATTGTCTCTCTTCTTGTTCTGTGTAAAAACATTATACGAACGTTACAACCTTAATTATAGGAGTCTATTGGTTGGTGTAAAGGCGCCTCTTCTCCTACTCATAGGGATAGGGAGAGAAAGACAGTATCTCTCATGGCCAAAGGATTTACTTAAAAGCCATTAATAATCGAAGGTTTCAAGATCCAGCTAAAACTCCTCGCATACAATCTACAATTATATAACACACCAAGGAGGCCCTCCCTAGCTAGCATGTTCATCAAGCTTAGCTAGCGGCTGATCAAATTCGATAACCGTGCGTCCATGACCACTTATTCATCTTCGTCATCGATCAGGACCACCATTTTGTCAATAAGATATATAATCACTCTCATCTATGTATGCAACTAATTGACAATGATAAAAAATAATGGTTTGAGTTTCTTTATTAACAAGGTAGATAGCAATAGCATTTTCAAGTACCTATACTATAGAAAAAGGAAAGTTCCATACTCTCTAATTATAATTTTACTTGATTTGAAAGTTGTAACCAATAATGGGTAGTTGAACAACTGCTTATCATCATAAGCTGATCCCGAAAAGTTTCTATTTGATTAATCTATTTATGCTTGGTAGCAGTTGTCGAGAGGTTTGAGTGTCGGGCTAGATTTTTACGTTGGACAAATATTAGCGATGCATATTGGATGTGGATAGGTCTTACTTTGCGATGCACGACATATATGATTACTTAAATTCAAAGGCAATTAGTTGCTCGTAGATCTATTTCCTTTTTCAGATATAATCATTCAAGAGTTTCAGGAAGTCTTGTTTGAGATTTAATAATTTGGAAAGACTATTTGCATGGCAAAAAGTCTACGTGAACCAAACATATTCATGGTTTAGGAATCAGGACAATAGGTAAAAGGAAATGATGTTGAGGCAAAATTTCGAAAAACTTAGACACGATCGTGTCCTGCAGATCTTATACCTTCTAAAACTCTCGAAATATCACTATCATTCTAGTATTGCATGTTGGTTTCTTCCAAGTTTCATTTAGATACAGAGTCAATTGGTTGCGTGTAATAATTTCTTTTTCCAGCTATATACATTTAAGAGTTCAGTAAATATATGAAAAATGGAGTAGAAAAGATTTGTTTGCATGGAGAAAAGACAATTTTGTCAACCAAACAAATTCATGGTTTAGGAATTAAGACAATAGGGTAAACAGAAACAAATGGTAATGCAAAAATTTGAATAACGTAAGGCATAATCATTGCCAACATATCTTATACCTTCTAAATTTTTCTGAAATATCACCATCGTTCTAGTATTGCATGTCGGTTCTTTCAAGTATCATCACGAATGCATCCCATACTGTTGCGGAAGCACGTTGATGCTTGGCCATACGTCTGTGTTGTCAGCAATTTTCACGTTAGTAAGCCAAATATCAATTAATGTGATCTTCATCATGACATGCATTTTGCATCTGAAAAAAAAATTAACTTAAATTCTTAATTATGATTATTCGTTCTAGTACTAATTAGTTTAGAATATATTAAGAATTGCGGGATTATATCTTAAAATCAATTGGTAATATATGGGTGGAGTAACTAAAAGTTTTATAAAGTGGCTTTTGAGTTTATATTTTCTTTTTATGTGGGAGTGAATATATATGTATATTTCAACACCGCTCTTTTGGATAGATATGACTAGATCAAAGCTCAACTCTAATACTATGTGGATAGATGTGATATTATGTTAGTAATCATTGGGTTCCATCCTAATAAAACAAATTAGTATTTAGTGGAGTTACAAGGTGTAATAGCCTATGATCTTATAAAGTAGTTTTAGAATTTATGATTTTTCTATGTGCGGGAAATGTATATTCCAAAAGGATAAAACCTCCATGATTCTTAATACGGTGTCAAAACTAGGATTTATTCTAGTCTTGTCCATCACACATTCATTCACATGTGACCCAACTCACCATAATTGCATCTTCCAATTCTAGTTCTTGGCCACACGCAATGTACCATAGTTTCATCTTTAATCCTAATTAATTTCTGGTCACATTTAGCTCAGCAACACTAACAAAGTCACTGTATCATTCAAAAAGTTGCATCAATATCCGAAAGGGGCGTTGTAATATATAATTGTCCCGTATAAAAAGATTAAAAATTTTAAAACTATTATATAAGATTTTAGCTACTCCTTATTGTACTAATAATTAATTGTAGGATGGAATGGATGATTCTCAAACATACGTAATGCTGAATTGATGCGTCTTAAACAGTCGTGTTGGCAAAAGAGAAAGATCTCCTAACCTTCACATCCTAGTCGACAAAACGTAGATCTCACTTGCTTATGAGGCTTGATGGAGAGAATCATTTTCACAAGCACTCAATGAGAAACAGTTCAATGTTATTTTCATGGGAAACATGACATACTTGGGTGACAAATAAAATTAGGGTCGTATTCGATGAATTGTTGAACAGATTTTACAAACTTATTGTTGTTTTCTCTAGAATTTCATTTGCTTTGTCACATAAATAATCGTCGGAAAGTGCAAAGAAGATTCGAACTTTGGACACATTAGAATTAGGTAAAGCTTTTTGGCATTTCTTCTTTACCTTGGATCCTATTTTTATCCCTTAGAACAAGAAACAAAACATCGATTTGTAACTATTTTGTTTTTGTGTTGCGCTTTACCCCATAGACCTCTCATTGTAGTTCTCCGTCGGCCTTTTTTTCTGTTAAATCTCCTAATTCGCACCCCATTATCATGAACCATGTTATTAATATAATATATCATGCGGAATCTCATGCTTAAAAATGGTACTAGAGTAGGTTTATAGAATAGAATAAGAATTGGAAAATAGCATGACAGCCACTGTGGAATATCTTCAATGAGGGAAGATATTTCAACATGGTGATCAGGAGCATTTCTCAATTTTACAGCTTTGAATTAAGGTTAATTTTGGATGAGTTTGATGATGTGGCTGATTAAATTTAAAGAGAGTGAAAGTTGGAAGCATGATTTTTTGTCACGTTCAAGAAGATGATTTCTAATAGCTAGCGTTAAATAATTAATACAATTATTTATTTATTTATAAAAAAACATATTTAATGGTAAAGAAAGTATTTAGCAAAATACAAAAAATTGCACGAACGCCTATCTCTCACATCTTTGACAAAAACTCATGGGTAATTAATGCCAAAGTTTCTCTTACAAGACACATGTAGAATACATGATGAGCAATGCCATTCGTCAATGCCAAAATTTCTTATCATATGATGGGTTATGGGTACATGTTGAATGATACAAACAAGCAATATTGCAGGCTCATTCCATATTTGGGAACAAGAACATGCATTTGGAGTCTTTGCCATGTACACAGTGTCGTCAACAACACTCTAGAAAGAGGAGGTTATGATACTCTTTCACTGCAATATTGCATTGATCGATACGCTATCAATCACAGTCCATAAGGAGCCTGCCCTTTTGCATTATGCAGACCATCATCCGTGACAAATGGTTTTGGCCTAATATGCACTTTAAGGAAAAAAATCACAAAAAAAAGAATCAAAGGACTTCCAATACCAGCCATGGAACTTCTTTATATATCGTTACAGCCTATTGCTGACGTCTCCCAACCTCTAAATTTCCCTACTGAATTCCATGTGATCTGCATATGTATGTGCTCGGTTCTTCGGTGGCATTTTGTTTCTTCTCTGTTTGTAGGGAAGGGAAACTATTGGGTTCGTGTGGCTGGAACTATGACACTCACAGTACTTGTAGGTCTATACCATGTTGCTCTAAATTTAATTTTACTGTAGGGAATTATTTATTTGGTGAAATTTCCTATTAAGAAAAGTGCATGTAGTGGGAAAGATATTCCAAATTTTATGAAAATGTTTGGAAAATTAAAAAATCCTTTTAGAATCAAAACGTGATTTTAGAGATCAAGTGAGAAATGAGAAAGCACTTTTTTAGAATTAAAATGTAATTTTAGGTAGCGTTAAGTAACTCAAAGTATTTTTACTTTTATTGGTACAAACATGTCTGATGAGGATGAAATTAACTAACCTAATCTC
Source organism: Ehretia macrophylla (assembly GCA_037974665.1). Classification (NCBI taxonomy): domain Eukaryota; kingdom Viridiplantae; phylum Streptophyta; class Magnoliopsida; order Boraginales; family Ehretiaceae; genus Ehretia; species Ehretia macrophylla. The sequence goes on from CM075766.1 coordinate 43,980,803, forward strand.
CTTTAGACTGATCCGAGTTATTGAATGCGCGCGATTAGTATCCTGTTGTGTAAAGAAAGTCATTAGGTCGGTCAACCCGACCTACAAACTTTAGTCAAGGAACTTGAGGTCCGACCATTCCTCGACCTCGTGGCAATGCGACAGGATCCTGTGAAATTCGGAAAAGTTGTCAGAGAGAAATGTATAAATATGACAATTACACTCACAAAAAAGGTAACTTATCATATACTTACTACACACTATACTTTCCAAATTATAATCATTCTTAAACTGAATACTAATTTAAGCATCAGAGTGCTTACGTGGGCAAGACCCATACCCATTTCTTTTACAGATTAGCTAGAGAGATACCGACCAGTTTTGATCATCAACAATATTGTTTCGGTAATATGGTCCTCTCTATACTTGGTCCAACAAAGGTTCGGGGGATTGTTTCAAAGCTTCTAAACTTGATAGAGCCCTTGTTAATCAAGCATGGTTAACTACCTTTGTCCACTCAACTCTCTTCATTGAAGACTCGGGCCCTTCGGATCACTCCCCTATGTCCTCTATACTTATGTCCCTATCCCTTCCAAACCTAAACCTTTTAAATTCTTTAATGCTTGGTGTAACACCCCGATCCCTCTCGAGACCGGGAGTTCTATCAATCAATCTAATAGCAACCCAATTCCAAACCCCGGACAAATTTTTTTTAGGAAAAACGGACGGAGTCTCCCCTATTTCTAGGCAAAAAGCAAACCTGCTACAGCATATAAATGGACCAATACCATGTCCAAACATTCAACCACCTCAAAGCCATCCGAGCCTCGGTTCTCAACAATTAATCACAGCAAATATACATACCTTTCCAAGTACTAAACTATTCTAACTCTTTCTTTTAGCAATACAACATGCATTGAAGTTAAACTATACTAACTGAATACATGAACTAGTTTATCAATCTACCTTAACTACTTAGCTAAATTTAAATTACATCCCTTTTAACAATAAATACATACAACATATGAACATACATCTTTGCATCTTTGACAACCCAAGCCACATAGCACGCAAGACAAATCTTCAAGCATGATCTTTCACATAATCACGAACTTTCCAGCTAATATGGCATTTTCTGAAATGTGGTGGTGAGGAGTGAGTATACTCAACACGTATACTCAGTGAAGGCGAGACAGTTATCGAGGTGGAGAGAAAGAAAGTCGTGCAATGCAAATAAGACAGTTAAGCAATATAACTGACATGTAAGCAATCAATGTAAACAATCAATACAATAAACAATTAATACACAACCATTCAAAGCTATACCACACTCTGAAGGTCACGGTTCACTCAAACGAGCAATGTACCATTCACGATTTTGATGACTTTAACGATGACGCGCCGGCTCACCCACCTTATAACTTCCGTTAGAGTACTCCGGACATACTCTGTCAATTCTACGACCCAAAACTCCCTGGGCGGCAACCCAAGCGAGAAAGGGAATAGGACACGGAGCTAGAGCAACCAATACAGGCAACCCGAGGCTACCCAGAGAGGCCCATCACTCACGCGCCTGACACTAATGCAATGCAACATGAAACATATAACGATAATCGAGCAAGGCACTGAAGTGTAGGTTAGTAACAACACGCGATACAATAAGCATTTACAATCTATAAAGGAACAAGAACAACACAAACAAGCATTATCAACAATTGATATACAATTCAATCATAACCAACTTTAACAAGCATAACAAGCAATATTAAGCATTCTATAGGCATTACACTATGAAAACAAACAAAATCACAAAATGACCCCAACTTTCAAAACGCTACTACTTTCAAACGAGCCACGAGTTTTGGAAACCGACTTCACCAATCCTCCTAGGTCACCATAAGGCACGTCTAAAGACTGCGAAACCCTACTTTACCTTAGAATTCCTGCAAAGCTCCGATTTTCCCCTTTGCTCGTTTGAACTACCGCTACCCTAACCAAACACCCAACTAACGCCATAACTACACCAAAAGTGCTTTCATGGCCTCCCGAGACAATGCCATCACGCAAAACGAGAAAATACTACACTCGACCTAAACGACCCCAACTTGTACTAAGGCATTTTTCCTCATTTTTCCATTACACAATCCAAACAAATCATGCATTTAGACATTCTAGCATATCTAGCATCTTTTCACATCAACAAAACGCATAACGGAGCAATTTCTAAGAAATGAGGGTTTACTATTCATATTTTACTATTCAATTGGCATTTTAAATTACAATAGCTATATTTAACCGTAGAAAATACTAAAAGTCTACAAATACATGTTCTACAACTGTCAAGGAACATTCTTCAAGCATCAAAATGGATAAAATAACGATCTACGCATAATTTCTAAAAATTAAAGTTTAGGCATAATAATTTCAAATGCGCAAATAATGATGAAACCCTCACCTTATATGCTACTAGATGCTAGGAAAACCACGTTGGAAGCCTCGGAAACAACCCTGTGCAAGCTCTTGCGAAGATTTGAAGTTTTGATGTTGAAATCTTTTTTTTTCTTTTTCTCCTATGGTTTTGGCCCTTTCTTTTTTTTTTCCCCCAGATTTTTGCTTGTTTTTGTAATGTATTATGCATATATAAGATGACAAGTTGAAGTCAAATGGTCAAAGTTTCGGTCAACCCGCTAAACCAAAACAGCTATGCGCGACCTTACGAAAACGGCTATAACTTCTTCTAGAAAACTCCAATTCACGAACGGTTTGAAGCCTCAGAAACTAGACTCATAGAGCTTTCCAACCATATATAATTTGCTACCTAACTCTTCCCCAATTGGTTCAGACTTAATTCCAAAGTTGACCTAAAATTTGACTAACTTAACATTTCATTTTTTTATTTATAATCCCAAGTTTGCCCTTTATTAAACATTTCAAAAATTTCCACCTTGTCCTAGTTGGTCAATGTAGATGAAAAGTCAACTAGTTTGGTCAAAGAAGGTGAAAGGTCAATAAAATGCAATTTAAATGAACTTTAAATGCTATTGAATACATGCCAGGGTCGGGGAATCACAACCCCCCCCCTTAAAACAATTGTGTCCTCGTAATTCTTCTTCAAATAGAACTCAGCATCATCTGAAATCTAACTCTGACTAATCTTCATCGGTTGCTGAGCAAGACACTGAATAAGAACGCTCGAAAAATATCCTACTAAGAAAACCCCAATAGTACTGATTGAAAACTCCAAAGCAATAAGGCCAAATAAAGGCTTAATTGAAAATACCATCTTGAAATCCAAATAAGAATTCCGCTGGTCAAGAATACCATAGAAGAATTCCCTGCTAAAAGTGCTGAAGAAAATACTAAGAATTCCCACCTTGTCCTAGTTGGTCAATGTAGATGAAAAGTCAACTAGTTTGGTCAAAGAAGGTGAAAGGTCAATAAAATGCAATTTAAATGAACTTTAAATGCTATTGAATACATGACAGGTTTCGAGACCGGGAGTTCTATCAATCAATCTAATCACAACCCCAACTTTCACTAAGCCATTTTTCTCCATTTTTCCATTACACAATCCAAACAAATCATGCATTTAGGCATTCTAGCATATCTAGCATCTTTTCACATCAACAGAACGCATAACGGAGCAATTTCTACGAAATGAGGGTTTACTATTCATATTTTACTATTCAATTGGCATTTTAAATTACAATAGCTATATTTAACCGTAGAAAATGCTAAAAGTCTACAAATACATGTTCTACAACTGTCAAGAAATATTCTTCAAGCATCAAAACGGATAAAATAACGATCTACGCATAATTCCTAAAAATTAAAGTTTAGGCATAATAATTTCAAATGCACAAATAACGATGAAACCCTCACCTTAGACGCTACTAGATGCTAGGAAAACCACGTTGGAAGCCTCGGAAACAACCCCGTGCAAGCTCTCGCGAAGATTTGAAGTTTTGATGTTGAAATCTTTTTTTTTCTTTTTCTCCTATGGTTTTGGCCCTTTCTTTTTTTCGAGATTTTTGCTTGTTTTTGTAATGTATTATGCATATATAAGATGACAAGTTGAAGTCAAATGGTCAAAGCTTCGGTCAACCCGCTAAACCAAAACAGCTATGCGCGACCTTACAAAAATGGCCATAACTTCTTCTAGAAAACTCTAATTCACGAACGGTTTGAAGCCTCAGAAACTAGACTCATAGAGCTTTCCAACCATATATAATTTGCTACCTAACTCTTCACCAATTGGTTCAGACTTAATTCCAAAGTTGACCCAAAATTTGACTAACTTAACATTGCATTTTTTTATTTCTAATCCTAAGTTTGCCCTTTATTAAACATTTCAAAAATTCTCACCTTGTCCTAGTTGGTCAATATAGATGAAAAGTCAACTAGTTTGGTCAAAGAAGGTGAAAGGTCAATAAAATGCAATTTAAATGAACTTTAAATGCTATTGAATACATGCCAGGTTCGGGGTATCACACTTGGACCCATCATAAAGAGTTCATTGACACTGTCAGGGAGGTTTGGGATTGTCACATTGTTGGTTCCCCTATGTACCGTCTGGTCCAAAAACAGAAGAGGCTTAAACCTGTGCTTAAATCTTTTAATGCTAATTATTTTTCTAACCTCTCTGTTAAGATTTCCTCTATTAGGGAAAAAACCTCTTTGTTCAACAAGACATGCTCAATGGGATTGTAAGCCATGAAGACATTGCCAAAGAGAAAGAACTCTTTGTGGAAATTGAAGCCCTTTCAAAAGCTTATGACGATATTCTTTGCCAAAAGTCTAGAATTCTCTGGGCCAAGGAGGGTGACTTGAATACCGAGTTCTTTCACAAAGCCATCAAAAGCCGTCAATCCAAAAACACCATAAATCAGCTTGTGGATGCAAGTGGAAAAGTCCTTAGCAAGAAAGACGAGGTAAGGAATGAAATTCTTAATTTTTATACTAACCTCCTTAGTTCTTCAAATGTCATCAGGGAACCCTTTAGAATTGAGGTCATCCAATCTATTGTCAAGAAATCCATCCCCCAAGAGCTCCTCAGTTCTCTTATTACCCCAATCTTAGCCGACGAGATTAAATCTACCATGTTCAGTCTTAATGGGAACAAAAGCCCGGGTCCAGACTGTTTTACTTCCCATTTCTACAAAGCAGCTTGGAGCGTTGTTGGTGACGATGTGGTTTCTGCTGTTCAATCCTTTTTCTAATTTCTATCTCTTCTTAAGGAGGTAAACTCTACTTTTATTGCTTTGGTCCCCAAAATTTCTAACCCTTGTATGGTGAAAGATTTCAGGCCCATCTCTTACTGGAACACCATCTACAAGTGTATTTTCAATATTCTGGCTAACCGTATCAAGAGTTGTCTTCCTCATATTATCTCTCGGAACCAACCAGCTTTTGTGGAAGACAGACTCGTTGTGGAGAATATTCTCATTGCTCAAGACATCGTTCGCGGCTACTCTAGGCAGAATTTTGTTCCCATATATGAATTAAAAGTTGATTTGGTTAAAGCTTTTGATTCATTAAGATGGGATTTCGTGCTGGCCACCTTACATGCTTTCGATTTTCCACAAGAGTTTGTTGGTTGGATCTTGGCTTGTATCACCTCTCCCCGTTTCTCGGTTGCAATCAACGGAGCCTTGGAATTTTATTTTGTCGAGGGCAACGGTATCAGGCAAGGTGATCACCTGTCCCCTTACCTGTTTGTTATTGCTATGGAAGTCCTCACTTGCATGCTCAATATTATCACTTCCCATAAGGACTTTGCTTTCCATCCCAAGTGCGCTAAGATTAAGATTAATCACCTCTGTTTTGCTGATGACCTTCTCATTTTCTACAGGTCTGATCTCCCTTCTATTAAAGGCATCATGGGTATCTTGAACATTTTTCATAGGCTCTTTGGGTTGAGTTTTAATGCTGAAAATAGTGAGATCTTCTTTGGTGGTGGAAAGCCTGATCTTTGTAAAGCCATATGCGAGGAAACAAGGTTTAGTGAAGGGAAGCTTCCTGTGCGGTATTTGGGAGTCCCTCTGATTTTGGGGCGTCTAAGAAAGCAAGATTGTCAAAGTTTATTGGACAATATTGCCAAGACGATCGGCCACTGGACCCATAATTTGCTCTATTTTGCAGGTAGACTTCAGTTGATTAAATATGTTCTGAACCATTTGCACATCTTTTGGGCTAGTGCTTTATTGATCCCTAAAGGCATTCTTGCGGAAATGGAAAGAAAATTTGCTGCTTTCCTTTGGCGTGATACGGGTCCGAAAGTCTCTTGGATGAAAGTTTGCAAACCTTATAATGAAGGCGGTCTTGGTATTAGGACTCTTGGGGACATCAACAAAGCTACATTCTTGAAACTTTTTTGGAAGATGTACTCCTTGCGTGATTCTATCTGGAGTGAATGGATTTGGGTTAATCACATCAAAGATAAATGCATATGGACCATGCAAGCCCCAACTGGCACCAGTTGGACTTGGAGGAAGCTTTTCAAGGACCGACCTTTGGTTCGTGATCTCATCCATCACCGTATTGGTGACGATTGTAGCACCTTCTTTTGGCATGACAATTGGCATCCTAAGGGACGGTTATCTCACCTTTACAACTACCGCACCTTTTTTTGGCATAGTAGAGTTTCGGATGTCATTGCTAATTATTCTTGGGATTGACCGGCTCACCCTCAAGATTTTGCTCTTCTTGATCCCTTCGGGCGGTTTGTGCTCCCCCATTCGCCAACTAATGACTCATTTGTTTGGTCTCTTGCCTCTAATAGAAGATTCACTTTTGAAAAAGCTTGGGAATATAAACGTGAAAAAGGCTTCCATGTCAATTAGCACTCTGTTGTCTGGTTCTCCCACAACATCCCCAGGCACAGTTTCATCACCTGGTTTGCATGCCTTGATCGTCTTGCTACTAGATATCGTCTTCTCTGTTGGGGTAGCAACAACCATGCCCACTGCATCCTCTGCCACCAAGCTTTAGAGATAAGAGATCAACTCTTCTTCGAATGTTACTTCACCAAAAGGAAGTGTTGAGGTCTTGAATCTTTTGACGATCGTTTTGGCAATCTGGAATGAAATCTTTGATTGGCTGTGTTTTTGCAAAACCTCATGATCTTATAATTCCATAAATGTGTTGGTTACTGTTATGTGTTAGGCGTAGGAAACATATTATGGCAACTTACCTTGTTAAGCCCAAGAACCATATTATGGCAACTTACCATGTTAAGGTTGCGCTGCTTATGGCATAACATTAATTGCATATTGATTATGAATGTCTTGAGGCCTAAGGTGGTTGACGGTGAAATAACACAAGTATATATTTTGTAGCACAGGAGCTGAAGAAAGAGGGAAAGAAGATATTGAGAAAGAAAGAGAATACAGACAAGCAGCAAAAGAACACAACAGAGTTCTATGTTTTGTGTCATGTTGCAACACAACATGTTATTGTGTACTCAGTTGTTTTAAGTGTTGCAACTCTGTGTTATGTAACAGTGAGACATGAGTAACTTATGTTCTGAATAACTAGATCACTGTTTCTTTAGTCATTCTTTGGGAGAAGAAAGTGTGGTTCTCAGGAGAGAACGTTGTAAGTCGAGGGGAGCTCACCAAACCAAAGTTCGTTAAGGAGTCCTTCACTGAGGCGTCAAAGGTCAAGAGGGAATCTTTACTTGTGTAAGTCCATTAGTGTTTGTAACTGACTATATTTCTTAATGAACAGGTTTGTTGGACCAGGGGAGGTCCCATGGACGTAGACCGGATGGTTGAACCACGTTAAATCTTGGTGTTCTTTTTATCTTGTGCATGTTATTTATTTCCACTGCTATTTACGGTTACTGAGTGTGTTGAAACACTAAGTGAATCGATTCTTTAACTGGCTAAGTAACAAGAGTATTTGATAAGAAACAAACTATGAAAGAGTTGTGGTTCCAGTTAATGTTGTAACACCATCTGCAACAGAATTTGTTTTACACCAAGTAATTGCTGCAGTTTCTTTTTATATTTTCTACTGAACTCCATTGATTGAACAAATTGTCATATTGCTTCAAACGTAATCTATACTTTTATTGCACAACTTCTAACAAGTGGTATCAGAGCAGGTTACGAACTAATTCGGTTAGATTCTTGGGAATTAGTTGTTTATTTGCAGGAATAGGTATGGATACCTTGCGTGAAGGAGGTTCGATCTCTAAACCACCGTTGTTGGATGAAGTAAATTACTCGTACTAGAAGGCTCGAATGAGGGCGTTCATCAAGTCTATTGATGACAAGGCTTGGAAGGTTATATTGACTGGCTGGACAGCTCCTACCAAAACAAATGCTCAGGGCAATGTTGCAACTAAACTTGAAACGGAATGGACTGAGGATGAAGACCTCTTGGCAAGTTGGAATTCTAAGGCACTGAATGCAATATTCAATGTTGTTGACCTAAACCAATTCAAGTTAATCTCTACGTATGAATCTGCGAAGGAAGCTTGGGAGATATTGCAAACGGTATATGAAGGTACAACGTCTGTCAGAATATCAAAGTTGCAGATGCTTACCACTAGATTCGAGGAGTTAAGAATGCAGGAGGATGAAACCATTGCGGATTTTAATGCCAAATTGTGTGATATTGCGAATGAATCATTTGCTTTAGGAGAAAAGTATTATGATGCTAAGCTTGTGAGAAAAACATTGCACTCTCTCCCAGACAGAGTTGGAATCAAGGTGGCTGCCATAGAAGAATCAAAAAATATGGATGAAATCAAGATTGATGAATTAATGGGGTCTCTTCAAACTTTTGAAATGAAGTTTAAGAAAAAGAAGAAAGAAAAAGGCATTGCTCTAAAGACTGATGTTGAAAAGAATGAAACGCAAAGCTCTTCGGATGATGAAGAATCTGAAATCTCTGAATCCTTAGCTTTGCTCAGCAAAAATTTCAATAGAGTTCTGAAAAAATGATATAAGCGAATAAATGGGTTCAGGCAATCAAATTTTGAAAAGAAGCCTCATGTTGCGACAACAGCTGACCTATTCAAGAAGCAAAATTTGAAATCGGCTGATGAGAAGAAGAAGCGTAAAAGCATACAATGCCGCGAATGTGAAGGGTTTGGTTACATTCAATCTGAATGTGCAAACACTTTGAAAATGAAGAAAAAATCTATAAAAGTTACCTGGAGTGATGTGGAATCAGAAGAATCGTCAGAGAGTGAAGGTGAGCATACTGGGAACTTTGTAACATTCACTATTGTAACAGCACCAAAAAAGATCAGTTTAGACGAAGAAGCAGGCAGTAGTGTTCCAACAACAGGGGAAAACGATAGGGGGACAAGTGAATTTGACTGCATTGAGTCAGATAGTGATAGTGATTTGGATGATGAAGAGTCATGAAAACATACAAGAACATGTACGAAAAATGGGTGTTTGTGTGCAAGAAAAATCAGGGACTAGAGCTGAAGAATTTTGAGTTGGAGAAACAAAAGGCAGAACTAGAAAACCTGGCAGAAGAGAGATTGTAGAAGTACAGATGCTACAACATGATTTAAAATAGATGCAGCGAAATATAAAAATATTAATTTCTGGAACTGAAAAATTGGATCACTTGTTATCCATTCAAAAATCGAGTAGAAATCATAGTGGACTCGGTTTTAATGAAGGAGAATCTTCTGGAGCAACTGTTTTTGTCAAAAGTTCAAAAAATCCAGAAATTGAGTATAAGGATGCAACGACTCAGAATAACAGAGAAAATGTTTTGGTAACTGATGGTTCGACAGCACCAACAACATCACAGAGGTCATATGGGAAAAAGAAGAACATGTTTATTCCTACATGTCACTACTGTCTTGCACCTGGATACATCAGTCCTCATTGTTTCAAATTTCAAAGAATGCAAGAAAAAGGTAAGTCTTGCAATAAGCAAAAAAGATCCTCACACATGTTTCTGCAAAACAAGGTAAGACAATTATGGGTGAAGAAAACAGATTTAGCTTGTTTTGTTGCTTATACTTCTATGCCAACTTGTACTGCTAACTCTTGGTATTTTGATAGTGGGTGTTCTAGACATATGACGGGTATACGAGAAGCATTGAGCAGCTACAAGGAGCGAGATGAAGGCCAAATTACTTTTGGTGATGGTGTTAAAGGAAAAATACTCGAGAGAGGAACTTTGGATATTGAAGGATTTCCGAGACTCAAGAAAGTATTGAATGTGGATAGTTTAAAAGCTAATCTTATTACTATTAATCAATTGTGTGATCAAGGCTTACATGTGAAATTCACAAGAGATGGGTGTCATGTGATAGATATTACTAACAATTGTGTGCTTATAGGAAAAAAGGTCATTTGACAACTGCTATGTGCTCACACCATCACAGGAATGACCAGTACCATATTACAACAGTACCTGTAACAACGCTGAGATTTGGCACCAAAGATTGGGACACCTAAATTATGACTTGCTGACCAAACTTGTGAATGTAAGTGCAGTCTGAGGAGTGCCAAAGTTGAAAAACAGACGATCAGGTGTGTGTGGATCGTGTCAGATTGGTAAACAAGTAAGAGCATCTCATAAGATGTTGCAACATGTGTCAACCAAGAATATCTTGGAGCTTTTGCACATGGATCTCGTGGGTCAAATGCAAACCGAAAGTATCGGAGGTAAGCGATATGTGTTTGTGTGTGTGGATGATTATTCCTGATACACATTTATGGACTTTCTTAGAGAAAAATCTGATACATTCGATGTGTTTAAGAAATTGTGTTTAAAATTGAAGAATGAGAAAGGGTGCAACATTCAGAAAATCATTAGAATAAAAAGTGATCATGGTCGAGAATTTGAGAATCACTCTTTTGATGAATTCTGCAATGCACACGAAATAATCCATGAATTCTCTACCCCAAAGACCCAACAACAGAATAGAGTGGTTGAACGGAAGAATAGGACCATTCAAGAAATGGCTCGAGTGATGTTGAATGATAAAAATAAATGGCTCGAGTGATGTTGAATGATAAAAATCTCTTTCACAGGTTTTGGGCAGAAGCAGTTAACACTGCATGTTACACCATCAATCGAGTGTTCTTGCGACCAGGTACTTCAAAAACCTCCTATGAAATTTGGAAAGGTAAGAAACCCTTACTGGATTATTTTCATGTGTTTGGTAGCATATGTTACATTTTGAATGATAGAGAACAGAGAGGAAAATTTGATGCTAAAAGTGACAAATGTATTTTTCTTGGCTATGCTACAAACAACCAGGCTTTTCGAGTTTTTAATCTAACTACCATAACTATAATGGAATCTGTTAATGTGGTGGTTGATGAATTGTAAAAATGTACAGGAGAGCCAACAGAAGAAATTAGTAGTAGCGAAGTAAAGACCAATAAGTCTGACAATGCTGTAACATTGATGGAAGAAGGAATGACAAAACCTGGTGTGACTGAGCCAGATGAAAAATCAGGCAAAATAACTGAGGAGTCAGACAGTGATTCACAAGATGTTACAACATGCGATGGAAGAACATATGATATCAGTAAATAAACTCAAGTTGAACTGCCACAAGTCCACAGAAATCATGCTCCAACCGATGTGATAGGCTCAATACACGATGAAATCCAAACCAAAGGTAAACCCAAGAGGAACTATAGAGATATGGTAAGGTTTGTAGCTTCACATCAACTCTTGAACCGAAAAATGTGACTGAAGCTTTAAGGGATGAAGTTTGGATAAATGCTATGCAAGATGAGTTGAGTTAGTTTGTGAGAAATGATGTCTGGATTTTAGTTCATAGGCCAAACGATGTCAATGTCATTAGAACTAAGTGGATTTTTAAAAAAAGACTGATGAAAGTGGTAACCTTACTAGAAACAAGGCAAGACTTGTAGCTCAAGGATATACACAAATAGAAGGTGTGGATTTTGATGAAACTTTTGCTCCAGTTGTTAGGCTTGAATCTATTAGATTGCTAATGTCCATTGCATGTGTGTTAAAAGTGAAATTATTTCAAATGGATGTAAAAAGTACATTCTTGAATGGTATTCTAAATGAAGAAGCATATGTTGAGTAACCAAAAGGTTTTGAGGATCCGCACTATCCTACTTACGTGTATAAATTAAAAAAGGCCTTTTATGGGTTGAAACAAGCTCCACATGCTTGGTATGACAGGTTGACGAAATTCTTGCTGGATAAAGACTACCAAAGAGGGGGAAAAGACAAAACCTTGTTCATTAAAAGGTCTGGCTCAGGTATTCTCATTTGTCAAATTTACGTTGATGACATTGTTTTTGGTGCAACATCTGAAAATAAAGTTGATGAATTTGTCAGGCATATGAAACATGAGTTTGAAATGAGCATGGTTGGGGAACTAACATACTTCCGAGGATTGCAGGTTAAGCAATGTAAAGATGGGATTTTTATATCTCAAGAGAAGTATGCCAGGAATCTAGTCAAAAGATTTGGTTTAGAATCTGCTAAGTCTTCAAGAACTCCCATGAGTATGACCACTAGGCTGACTAAAAGTGAGGATGAGAAATTCGTTGATCCTAGTTTGCATAAGAGCATGATAGGAAGTTTGCTGTATCTTACAACAAGTAGACCTGATATATGTTTCAGTGTAGGAGTGTGTGCAAGGTATCAAGCAAATCCAAAAGAGTCACAACATGGTGTCATGGTACAGTAAGAAGTAAAGCTCAATCTCCTTGTCAACAGCAGAAGCAGAATACATAGCTGCAGGAAGTTGTTGTGCACAACTTCTTTGGATGAAACAAATGCTGGATGATTATGGAATTGAAAATCAGGTTTTGACTGTTTATTGTAATAACATGAGTGCCATTAACATATCTAAGAATCCTATTCAGCACTCTCGCACTAAACATATTGACATAAGACATCACTTCATACGTGAACTTGTTGAAACAAAAGTCATTGTCTTGGAACATGTTGCAACAGAAAAACAAGTAGCAGATATTTTCTCCAAAGCTTTAGATCTTCTAAGATTTGAGACCCTAAGAAAAACTATAGGAATTTGTAGTATATAAAGTTGCAACATGATGTGCATCAGGAACTTGAAATAAGTTTGAGAAAACTGAAAGTTTGATATTCAATTCAGTTAGTGATTTAATTTATGAACTATATATATTTGTGCATCTTGAAGTCTAGGTTGAGGAAGCTAATCTGGATAGTCTGCGGGTGCAAGATCTTGATCTATCTGATGACTAGGGATATAAGAAGAAGTCTCTTTGAATCCATTCCTGTATTCTATTCATCTTTGGGAAAAACAACGGGAAATAATGTGAGTTTCATGCACTGAAAATAGCTACCTGATCCAAAATAAAAGAGATTGGAGTGAAAGCTATCAGTTGCAACATGGGCTAGAAAAAAAAATCTATGTATTACATCTAGTCACAACATGGGCTGGAACAAAAGAGAAATAGTGTGTTTTTTTTGTGAGATGACTAAAATGATCAGGTATGTTTGAGCTGATAAGGAGAGCACTTGCACCTTGCAGATTTGAAGGTAATGGCTATCTGAAAACACTACTTCTCACACACACACACATGGTTCATTAATTAAATCCTTGTTTGAAATAAGTATTGATGAGTAAACCTTCTTGAGTGATTTCTTGCTGACTGGATTCATTTCGCATTCTTTTATTTTACTGAAATTAAAAAATAAAAAAAAATAAAGAGGGATGAGGGGAAAATTTTTTTGGCAGATCTGAGAATTGTGGAATATACTGCTAGTTTGGTTTGGGTTGCAACATTATTCACTAGATCAATCATCATAATAACGTTGTGTTGGTTTATGTCAAAATGTTGCAACATTCGTTTACCACATGGTGGTTCGTCAGAAAAGCCAGATTGTTTTGAGCGGAAAATTTGGATATCCTTGATTGGCAGTTAATTTACTTTTGTAGTTTTCATTTTTGAATTTCCCAAGATCGTGGGATTGGCTAACTAATGGGCAGTTACCCACAATTAGGGCACAGGTTAATTGAGATTTTTTCATTTTTCCATATTTCCATTACTCTACTATCGTTTGAGATTTTTTTTTGCTTGCCTCGCTTTCTTGTTTCTCTCTCACATTCTCTGTGGCTTTTTGAGTTCTTTGTTATTTACCCACTTGCAGAACAACTATGGTAAAGACAAGATCAGGCGGGATATATTAGGGAACCCCCAAATCCGGGGAACTAGGAAGGGTTTTGTCTCAACCCATCACTATTGATGAGCCATCTCCTCCACCAGCGGCTGAAGGCAGTGGTGCAATATCATCCAGCGACATGGGCTCTAGTGGGTCTCTTCGACCACGAAAAACCAAAGCTAGGGGTGAAGGACCATCCATTGACCCTCCGTGGATTCCAACAGGAATGGATATGGTTGTTCACCCCGAAACATCTCATCACCACCATAAGGAAACACAATCATCAGACTCTGATGCTATGCCCAAGGTCGCACAGTCCAAGGGCACTCCCGTCTCTATCGAAGATGATGTTGCAGCATTGCGTGCAACATCCGAAATAGAAGCAGTAGAGGCAAAGACCGGTGATACTAAGGCCACGCCTGCAGAGGATGTTCGACAATCCCAGACCAAAAGGAAGAAACATATTGGCAGTTTCAAACGCAAAGGGGCTAAACTTGCAGAGTCTTCACGCTCCAAGCCACCCAAGGCGGCAAAGCGATCTTGTCCAGGGTATAATCCATCCATTGCTTATTCTTCACAGTTTTTCTTTTCTGAGGCAAAAGAGAAGTTTAAGATCGTGTCTCAACGAAAGTTTATTGCGGAGAAACCACTGAATGAGAAATCATATCAGGGAACAGGGGTGCTTGATTTACTGAGGGAAATGAAACTTTTAGGCTCATTTGCTTTGATCAAATCATTTTCTAGTAATCTGGTTTATGAATTTTACTCAAACTTGCACATCAATGTCAGTGTTGCGACATCCAAATACTTTCATCAAATTTTTGTGCGAGGTCATGTTTTTGAGTTCTCTCCTACTGCCCTAAATAAGTTCTTAGGATGTAAGCCAGTTACAGAGATTATTCCCGATATTTCTCTATCTGCTATTGTGATAGAACTGATTGGTGAGCCATTTGAATGGAGATCTGAGTCCAGACTACCTGGGAATAGACTCACTACTAAGTATGCTGCTCTGCACAAGTTGGCTATGGAAAATTGGTATCCTACTTAGCACTCTACTACCCTCAGTAGTGAGATGGGCCGTTTGCTTTACTCTGTCGGCACTGGGGTGAATCTTGATTTGGGTCGGGTTATCTTTGAGTGCATAATTGAAGAAGCTGCTAAAAACTTTGCTAGTCAGTACTTGCCTTATCCCTCTCTCATATGTGAGTTTCTCTTCTCACAATACAAGGTTCTTGAACCTGATGAAGTGTTGCACAAACCCGGCTCTTCACTATTATTTTCTAGAAAATTTTTGCAGGGGGCTCACAAAGATGATACTAAGGGAGAATGTTAGTGGTGCACCAGCCCCTAGCAATGACGATGCTGGTTCATCTGCTAATCAGTCTGCCATGATGCAACACCTTCAACAACTTCGTGAGGCCATTGAAGAACTGAGAGAGGAGCAAGGGAATGTTCAGGCTAATCAGGATTAGATTAATCAAACTTTATTTCAACTGCTCAAAGGACAGAATGCCCTGATGGTGCATTTGATGGGATCTTCTTCTAGTTAATACTGTTTCTTTTCTGTTCTTCGTATCTCCATTTATGTTTACCTTCTCGCTACTTTCGTTTGTCTTTGGTTTGGCAAAAAAGGAGAGAAGTTGATGTCTGCTCTGTTAAGCTACTTCTAACTACTACTTCTCACGGTTTGTGCTGCTACTGATATTGTTTAGTTGTTAGTTCTGTTTTTATTGTTGCTTGTCCCATTAGTGTTGCTGCTTGTCACAAGCTGCTGCTGTTATGTTTTTTATCTTGTGTGTAGGCTTGTTGCAACACGGTTTCTAATATCTCTTGTGTCCTATTTGCTTTGTTAGTATTTAACTTTATCACGGTTTTGCCAAAACAAAGCCAAATGGGGAGATTGTTGAGGTCTTGAATCTTTTGACGATCGTTTTGGCAATCTGGAAGGAAATCTTTGATTGGCTGTGTTTTTGCAAAATCTCATGATCTTATATTTCCATAAATGTGCTGGTTACTGTTATGTGTTAGGCATAGGAAACATATTATGGCAACTTACCATGATAAGCCCAGGAACCATATTATGGCAACTTACCATGTTAAGGTTGCGCTGTTTATGGCATAACATTAATTGCATATTGATTAGGAATGTCTTGAGACCTAAGGCGGTTGACGGTGAAACAACACAAGTATATATT
Organism: Ehretia macrophylla; assembly: GCA_037974665.1. Taxonomy (NCBI): domain Eukaryota; kingdom Viridiplantae; phylum Streptophyta; class Magnoliopsida; order Boraginales; family Ehretiaceae; genus Ehretia; species Ehretia macrophylla. The sequence goes on from CM075766.1 coordinate 43,997,101, forward strand.
TTGTAGCACAGGAGCTGAAGAAAGAGGGAGAGAAGATATTGAGAAAGAAAGAGAATACAGACAAGCATCAAAAGAACACAACAGAGTTCTATGTTTTGTGTCATGTTGCAACACAACATGTTATTGTGTACTCAGTTGTTTTAAGTGTTGCAACTCTGTGTTATGTAACAGTGAAACATGAGTAACTTATGTTCTGAATAACTAGATCACTATTTCTTTAGTCATTCTTCGGGAGAAGAAGGTGTGGTTCTCGGGAGAGAACGTTGTAAGTCGAGGGGAGCTCACCAAATCAAAGTTCGTTAAGGAGTTCTTCATTGAGCCGTCAAAGGTCAAGAGAGAGTCTTTGCTTGTGTAAGTCTATTGGAATTGTAACTGACTATATTTCTTAATAAACAGGTTTTTTGGACAAGGAGAGGTCCCGTGAACGTAGACCGGATGGTTAAACCACGTTAAATCTTGGTGTTCTTTTATCTTGTGCATGTTATTTATTTCCACTACTATTTACGGTTACTGAGTGTGTTGAAACATTAAGTGAATCGATTCTTTAACTGGCTAAGCAACGAGAGTATCTGATAAGAAACAAACTGTGAAAAAGTTGTGGTTCCAGTTAATGTTGCAACACCATCTGCAACAGAATTTGTTTTACACCAAGTAATTGCTGCAGTTTCTTTTTATATTTTCTACTGAACTCCATCGATTGAACAAATTGTCATATTGCTTCAAATGTAATCTATACTTTTACTGCACAACTTGTAACAGGAAGTTTGATGTTTATCCTTATGGACGCTCCTATTTTCACTTTTGATGATATCATTAAACTCGATTCTTCTCTTGTAGATAGAAATAATGTTAAGGAGTACCTCTTCCGACTAATCCTGGGCGCATCTATCTATCACATTTGGACTAAGAGGAACATAAGACTCTTTAGAAATGAAGCATCGACTGAGAAGGAGATTCTCATGTGCATCCGTGAAGAAGTGGCTCTGAAAGCCCAAGTTAGAAGTCCCATTAAGACGACTTCCCTTCACCGTCATTTTTTACATAGAGCTTGCATTGTCTCCCAGTAGTTTTGATCTTTTGTGGACTTGAGTGATTTTGTGGCTTTGTTGTTGTTCTCTTGCCGCTTCCATGAGTTGTGATGGTTTTGCACCTCGTGGACTTGGCTTTTGATGTATTTTCTTTACACTTTTTTCTTTTCTTTCTTTTCCTAATATTATTTTCTCGCTCATTTAGCAAAAAAAAAAAAAAACTTTTACCTAAGTATAATTGTGAGTGTTCTCAGTTTTATAAAATTGCCTATTACACTTCTTATCAAAAAAACAAGATGCATGAATACTTCACTGCTGACGACTAAATTGGAATCGCCACACGCAAAAATCCTCTCTAATTACTTCCTTAATTCACGAATATAAACATATAAACATGAATTTCGTGCTAAGAACGAAAATAAAGTTAATAGGAGGCATGCCTCCTTTTAGAAATAAACTCTTGCTATGCCTACTCATATAAATTATTCTCAATGTAAGAATGCCTCAATAAATAATTGAATAGTCAACAAATAAAATTAAATCGATGTTATATGATTTCTTTTGTTTCTCCACTTACCTTGATACACTTGGGAGCGCAACTACTCACAAGTTTTAAGTAGTAATTCTAAGTCTGTGAGACTCATTCAATAACAAAATTTACATAACCCCATGACACCAAAATGCTTTTAAGATTACACAGTTGTTAAAACAGTGTGTTTAGACCAAAAGTATCAGTAACTAACTAACTTTGAAATGTAGAATTAATAATATATTAATAAGAATATATTATTAGATCTAACTTATAGCAAAATTTTCGTGCTCTGTAGGCCAGAATTCACCAACGAAATCAAAAAGATCACAGCATATATTTACGCAAAAGTTCACATGGATTGTCAAGAAGTTAAAAATCCAACACGGAATACTACGATGAAGATCAGATTTCCATATGACTGGAATTTCATTACCAGGGGCAGAGTGCCGGCCCCGGCCGTTCAATATTTTTTTTTTCAAAAAAATCTATGTAATATCGTTAAAAAAATGTTATTGTCGTTAAAAAAATTAATGTAATATCGTTAAAAATAAGTTAACGGCCCTCCCTATTTTTTTTTTTCCTTGTCATGAATGTTTTTATTTGAATCTTAACTCTCCAATTTTAAAATCTTGACTCCGTTCCTGTTCATTACTATAAAGATGAACATTGAATAGATTTATATTTTGCAGTAACAAGGCCAACCAAAACAATCTAATCCAGCATAATTCAAAAAAAAGTATAAAAAAAAAAATCGAACGAGAAAGGAAAAATAATAAATGATAAAAAAGTTCCCTCTAATTTGCTCAGCCAAATGTTGAGATGGCCGAGTTGGTCTAAGGCGCCAGATTAAGGTTCTGGTCCGGAAGGGCGTGGGTTCAAATCCCACTCTCAACAAGTTAATCTCTATTTTCAATTCATAATGCCAGAAGCACACTGATTAGTGATTACTCTTCAAAAGAGAACCTTTTTAAAAGTGAATTTGTAGATTGATGATAATATTGCCTTCGCATTATATGTCATATTCTTGACAACGTGAAACAACACATGAAACTTTAAATCGATGTCGCCTTATAGCAGGGTCTTGATTTCTTTCTTTTGAAAATGCAGTTTTGAGTTCCTTTGCAATTCAAATTGTTGAACATGATGGTAATTCACGGCTTTTGTTATTAAGCCACCTCAATGTCTGCATTTGTATTGTTGATGTCTAGTTTATGAAAGGTGATGAAAAATAGCTTCCGGACCTCAATGACGTGCCATATTTATTTGAGGGTGTGCACAAATACAGTCTAACATGGCAAAAAAATGGGTTGCCCTAGATAGGGGTTACTTCCATGATACTTAGCATGGAACCCCACCATGGAAGGAGGATTTCTGATTTTAAACAAGTTGGAGTGAAAGTACTAAAACCTTTACTTCTTTAATTACACGCCTATCTGTATACATACATACCCAGTAAGAAACAGCCAAACAGGGAAAGTACTGAACCTCCTCTGTGTCTAAACAATTAACACACCAATAAACAATATGACAAATTGGGATAAATACAAACAAATTACATAGCATTTCGAAAGAAGATAGTGATCAAGATCCAAGGAGATCTATTATGAACAAATACTCCATCTCCGATACCAAGATTCAGGCCTTTCCTTCAACTCTTGCATATGTGAAACCAACGCAAGCATCCACAAAATCTTCATCTATAAAATCTGTTGAGAAGACCTGCAATCGATCAGCACAACCCTTTGAGAAGCACTCAGTTATAAACACTCTAGCATATCCATGGATCCGATATGTCACAGGCTTCACACACAAGATTGGATTATCAGCCTGAGGTGTAACTGTATTCTCCACTCTATAGAAGTATTTTCTGGACGTAACCGGTGGATGCTCGCTTAAATGCTTCATGTTACTCTCGAATTTTGTCGATGGCAGATCGGTGTCGATCCAGTTATCTTTCAAATAACCTGCACTCCAGAAGGGTCCTCCCGCCTTTGGCTGAGGCGACGTCCTCGGCTTCCATATACATATGATTCTCTTTGGTAACAATTCTGCAACGGTCTTGTTGAAGACATTATCATCCTGGTGAATAAGAAACTCACCTAGCTGATCTTCTAAATACTTATCAAAGTCCGGAGGATCATTATGCCCAAACTCGGTTCTGATCTCAAGGATTATGATCTCAGATTGAGTCTCAGACAGAAATTTCTTGACATCGTTGATGACAACATCTACACTGTAAGTAGTGAGAATTCCATGACAGACCTTGCGATCCTCCTGAATTCGGATGTCAAGAAGACGGGTGCCTATGACGAGCTGATTGTATATTGATAAAGATTGGCATTGCGCAAAGGGCCGAGTGATACAAGGCACACCAATCTTGTTAGTTGCAGAATCGTGAGTACCAGGCCATACAATCTTGTTTACGTGAAGTTTATCAGGGTTAAGCCCTGACATCCAATTCTTCCGATCGGCCGGGTGGTAGTCACACCCAGGGAAGTCACATCCACAGTTTTGCTTCATATCAGCTAAAGCCTTCTTCTCAGTTGACACAGCCTTTATTCTTTCTTTTTGTGTAGAGATATGAGCACCCATTTTCAGAGTAGGAGAAGACCAACAAGGAGATGGAAGAAAAGGAGATGAATTCTAGGTTCCTCTGGTTTCTCTCCACTTCCTCTCCTGTTTTCTTTTCAAGGAAGTGCGAGTATGGGGGGTTTAATCTATGCATTATCATCTGTCTTATACGTGTACTCTAATATTGTTAAAGGATTTTTAGTCACTTGTGATAATATTTTCTGCGTGATCTTCAACAAATAATCAAGATGAAAACGACTTTCCGCGATGTATTAGGTGTGGTGGGCCGGCTTGCTTAAATCATTGGTGGCGAGTCATGATAGATAATTATCCTTAGTTGGTCCAGCTGTATGGCTCTCGACAACCTATTATCCATTGCATACAAAAATCCTAAATTGGACAACATTGAGGGAACGTATATTGTAAACAAGCCAAATTTAGCTTACCATTGAATAGGAATGTTCAAGCGCCATAGACTCGAGCACAAAATCATTAAAGAATAAGTTAAGATTTTATTTTTAAAAAATACACATTAAAATATTAATTTAACTCCTATTAAAAATAAATACTCATATGTAAATAGCAAATTGTGTTTTGTGAATCCTTACTAAATAAAAATTTTAAATCTGTATTGAGTGCGAATCCAATTGTGTTGGCTGCCACATGCGTAAAACCCTATATAACCAGACATTTATATATGATAAACTTTTGAAAAGTGCTTTTCAACAAAAGGAGAAAAGGAGTGATGCAAAAAGTAATCATGCATATGCACATGATGGATATACCACTAATCACAATTAGAGATGGTAATGGTGTGGATTCAGGATGAATAATTTATTCATGTGTCCTGTCTTGTTGCTTAAAAAGTCTTTAAATACTTGCTCTATCCTTGCATTTTTTACCCCATTCCCTGTCCCTATCCCATCCCTCAATCTCCATGAAAAATAGGGATTATTCGCTTATTTTTTATTTTTTTAAAAATCTTATGATATTAAATTTAATTTGAACTATGTAATTTTAAAATATAAATTAAAAATTATAATAATGAGGAACATAAATATAGGTCTTAAATAAATGTTAAATATTAATCACATATTGAGTCTTATGTTTCTAATTAAATAGTAAAAATAATATTATAGTAACTAAATATTTTTAAGTATTTATAATAAATTTTGACTAAAATCATTGTGTACGAAAACTATAAGTGGAAAAAGAATACTTTTTTGTACTACTGGAATTGCATTGATTACTATAATTTATTTTGCCATCGCATGTTACCATAAAATAGTAACTGCAAATATATGAAATATCACATTTAATTATGTTGCCTGAAACTATTTTAAAAAATAACTTGGGACAACTAACAATATTGGGATGAAATTTTTTTTTTTTTTTAAATAATTGCAAATGCCAAGTAATGGCATGCAATGCCTTGATTAAAAAAAGAATATAAAATCATTTTTAGTAATTTATTTTTTTCTTATTCATGTTAGTGATACTTTGTCTAATGTTATTTTTCTATACTTATCAATTTATAATTTTAAAATTTCAATACATATGTAAAATTAAAAATATAAAAATAATTATACATGTATGCAGAACCACTACAAGAAAAACTATCTTTGGTGACGGTTCGTCTCCTTTTCGTCGCCAAAAAAATGACGAAAAGGAGACGAAACTTTTGATGCATGAATAGTGACAATTTGGAGACGGTTTGGAGACGACTTAGGTATGTCGTCTCCAAAACATCTCTCAATGGAAACGATTTGGAGACGGAACATGAATATTGTCTCCGATAAGAGACGAAAAGGAGACAACATGGTTGAAGATATGATCTCCGTCTCCATTTCATCTCCAAAAGGGAGACGAATTCTTGACACGTTTTTTTTTTTTAATTTGTTAAAATTTCCCCCCAAAAAAATTATATTTTTAGAGACGGACTATCCATTCCGTCACCAAAATTGGAGACGGATCCAAGGTTCCATCTCCAAAAGGGAGACGGAATTAGATTCTGTCTCCAAAATTGGAGACAGAACTTAGATTCTGTCTCCAAAATGGTTCCGTCTCCAAAAGGGAGACGGTCCAAAATTGGCGTCTCCAAAAGGGAGATGGAACCCAGGTCTGTCTCCAAAATTGGAAACGGATCTTTGGTTCAGTCTCCAAAAATGTAATTTTTTTTTGTGTTTGAACTTTTTAGGAGGGAAATTTAAACAAATTGTAAAAAAACGTGTCAAAGGTTCGTCTCATTTTCATCTCTTTTTGGAGACGAATTGGAAACGACATTTATGTTCCGTCTTTTTTTGTGAATTTTTTGGGTGGAAATTCAAACAAATTGAAAAAAATAATGTCGTCTCCAAACCGTCTTCCAATGGAGACGATTTGGAGACGGAACATGAATGTTGTCTCCAATAAGAGACGATATGCTTGAAGATATGATCTCCGTCTCCATTTCATCTCCAAAAGATAGACGGAATGGATTCAAATTCTTGACACTTTTTTTTTTAATTTGTTAAAATTTCCCCCTAAAAATTCAAACAAAAAAAAATTATATTTTTAGAGACGGACCATCCATTCCGTCACCAAAATTGGAGACGGACCCAAGGTTTTATCTCCAAAAAGGAGACGAAAATTAGATTCCGTCTCCAAAAATGTAATTTTTTTTTTTTGTGTTTGAATTTTTTAGGGGGGAAATTTAAACAAATTGGAAAAAACGTATCAAAGGTTCGTCTTTTTTTTGTCTCTTTTTGGAGACGAATTGGAGACGACATTCATGTTCCGTCTCCTTTTTTGTGAATTTTTTGGGGAAAAATTCAAACAAATTGAAAAAAATATTGTCGTCTCCAAACCGTCTCCCAATGGAGATGATTTGGGGACAGAACATGACTGTCGTCTCCAATTCATCTCCGATCAGAGACGGAAAGGAGACGACATGCTTGAATATATGATCTCCGTCTCCATTTCGTCTCCACAAGAGAGACGGAATGGAGACAAACTCTTGAAACATTTTTTTTTTTAATTTATTTAAAATTCCCCCCAAAAACCTCAAATAAATAAAAAAATTATATTTTTGGAGACGGACCATCCATTCCGTCACCAAAATTGGAGACGGACCCAAGTTTCCATCTCCAAAAGGGAGACGGAATTGGAGATGGATATTTGGTTCTGTCTCAAAAATGTAATTTTTTTTTTGTGTTTGAATTTTTTAGGAGGAAATTTAAACAAATTGGGAAAAATGTGTCAAGGGTTTGTCTCCTTTTTGTCTATTTTTGGAGACGACATTCGTATTCGGTCTCCAAATTGTGTTTTTTTTTGAATTTTTTGGAAAAAAATTTAAACAAATTAAAAAAAAATATGTCAAGGGTTCGTCTTCATTCCGTCTCCAAAAGAAAGACGGAATGGAGACAAATCTTTATTCAAACAAATAAAAAAAATGTGCACATGGTTTCAAGTGGCTGGAATTCCAGCCACTTGAACAATTTTTGAATTTTCCCCCAAAATTATTTTGGGGGGAAATTCAAACACAAAAAAAAAATCTATACATAACTCTTTCCCCCCCTTCCTCTTATCTCATACTTCCAAAAAATTTATACATAACCCTCCCCCTCCCCCTCTATAATGTAATTTTTTTTAAAGTTTATTTCAATTTTTAAATTTATTTTGGTTTATTTCATTATATATATTTTTGTATATATTGCCAAATATATGTATATGTATTATGATTTTAGATTTTTTTTATACTTTCACGTTTTTTGGATTATATATCTATTATGTATATATGCCATATATATGTATGTATAAATAATAGATTTAGATAAATATATATAGTTTTGATAGTTTTTTTCATGATTTTAAGGTTTTTTTTTAAAAAAATTCAGATTTATTTAGTTTTTTTTTTCCTTTCATATATATATATATGTGTGTGTGTGTGTGTGTGTATAAGTGATATATTTAGGTAAATATATGATTATTTGTAGTTTTATCATGAGTTTAGGGGTTTTTTTTTTAAAAAAAATCAGATTTATTTTTATTTTTCTTTCATATATATATATCAATCTGAAATTTTTAAAAAAATCTTAAAATCATGATAGAACTACAAATATATATATATATGTATGTATGTATGTATAAGTGATAGATTTAGGTAAATATATATTTTTTGTAGGTTCAAGGAAATTTTAATGTTTTTTTTTTTAATTTCAGATTTTGGAGACGGTTTGGAGACAGAAAATGGTTGGAGACGATTTGGAGACAGAAATAATTGGAGACGAATTAGAGATGAACTGTAAGAGAGACGAAAAGGTGACAAAATGTGAGGGAAACGGAACGGAGACCAAATATGATGGAAACGAAAATGTGACGAAATGTGAGGGAAACGAAACGGTGACGAAATGTGAGGGAGACGAAACGGTGACGAAATGTGATGCAGACGAAAAGGTGTCGAAATGTGAGGGAGACGAAACTGTGACGAAATGCAAGGGAGATGGATCGGAGACGAACATGATTTACGACGAAACGGGGACGAAATATCTTTTTGTCTCCATTTGAGACGAAATGGAGAAGAAATTCAAAATTGAAGACGGTGCAAAAGGTGACGGCACATTTTCGTCTCATTTCCATCTCCTTTTCCAGGTTGGAGGCGAGAAGGAGACGAAAATTAGCCGTCTCCGTTTTTGAAATTTCTTGTAGTGAACGAGTTTGTGGGCCAGGATGGAAATGCTTATCCCCACACTTGCGTGAAGATTAAAAGTTAATCCCTACCCCCGCCCCATTTCACATTTACCACCCTAATTCCTACCCTGTTTGGAGCAAGGATGGGGTAAATACTGTTAAGTGACCACCTCAACTAAAAATTTAAACACACCCCCACAAGTGGGGGCGGAGTTAGTTTTTTAGTCTTGCACTTTGATAGTTTTAATATTTTAAATGGGTGGCAATGAGTTTTGAACACATGACCTTTTAGTACCTAAACTCTGATATTATGTTAAGTTATCACCTCATTTAAAAAGTTAAACTTTATTAGAGATAAATTTAAAATATTATTTATTATTTTCAATAAATACCCGCAAAACCTGCCTCTATTTCCGTCACAATCTGTAGAGTTATAGAATGAGAATCGATGGTAAGTGTAGTTGTTGTAGTGTCTCGTCGTAAGCAAAAAAAAAAAAAAACCTTTAAGAGCAAATACATTTGAAGGCGCAAATTCTATGATTATATTCAATTTAAGGCCAGTCTTTACTTCCTCCTGTTTTCACAGATATATTGTTCAACTATCCAATCTTAAATGTCCCAAAACACAGGCCCATTTTCATAAGTGAAACATCTTTTCTATATTAATTTGACTTAACTGCCTCTTTAACCTATGCTTTTAAAAGATATGGAAAAAGAATTTGTAGGGATAAGGTTACAATTGAATAGACAAAGAATTTTTTTTTCTTTTTTAAGAATGAATTAAATCTTGAACACAATTCCAAAGGTTGCGGCCAGAAGTCAAGATAGAGAACATATGAGAGAATGGATCACAACTCGTGGACTCGAAACATCTAAGCCCTTCTTGTACCAGGCCTAAATGGCTGCATGCATTGAGAAGGATAATAAAGGTGATCTTATCTGGTTTCACCTCCATTTTCACCATCTCAGCAAAGAGGTAAATTGCTTCTTCCCCAGAACCATATTTCGTTTTAAAGAAGGACCACTCATCCATATGTTATTGGTTCTTGATACCCAAAACCAAAGAAATCGTAAAATATGTATTTAATTCTCCAATTCTGGCAAATCGTTAAAATTATTTACTATAACTGCATAATCAATTTATTATTATTGCATCTCTCTTAAAAAATTATAACGTTATAGAAATTACTTATTACTTTTCCAAGGTTTTTCTATAGTTGATGTTTCATTGGAATAGGGCCCTCACAACACCGGGTATCAATTTGTTTCTCACTTGTTTCACCCTATGCTTTATAAATATTTCAACATAAAAATTGATCCTTATTTACCAATCACACATTGTCTAACCAAATTAATTTTTTTCAAAATACATTATTCAAAATATCCGATTCATGCCGATTCTTTTCCCAACTAACAAAGAGATCTTGATTGAATTGTCCCATATACAATTGAGCACAATTTTGCAAATAAATAAAGAAAAGCCTACTTGTTTCTCAAGAAGAGATATCACCTTTGGTAGAATTATTGTGTAGAATTGCTCAAACCTGCTGACCTCCCCCAAAACGTTGCAATTTTTTGCATAAAATGATAATATAGATATTTGCACGAATCTATTATTTTCACAAACAAAATATTGTTTTTGGTTGTTAAGTGTTAGTTAAGAAGATAGTCAAGAATATAAGAAAGAAATTACGATGCACGATTCCAAATTGATTGAAAAATAATATTTTTTTCTTCCCTCTCCTCTCTGGCTCTCTGGTCTACTCGATGCTACCATTGGCTAGATTTGTCTATTCAAACATAAAAGTAGTAGTAGAGATGTCCACGTTCAAAAAAAAAACCACACACACACACACACAATGTGGAGGGCAGTTAGCTCTTTTCGCGGGTCAACTTAGAAGCTTCGATATATGTATAACAGGTCTTTCAGATTCAAGGTCACGGTTTCTGTAAGAAAAAGAGAGAGAGAGAGAAATGGAAAAACTTGGCATACTTTTGATGCTTTGCTCCATTGTTATGGCGCTGATGCCTGTGGCTCACGCGATTGATCAAAGCCCTGAAGGAGTGGAACAATGGTTCAAACAGCTTCCACACGCAAAAGAAAAGTTGACTAAGCTTCATTTCTATTTTCATGACGTCGTCAGTGGCAGCAACCCCAGTGTTGTTCAAGTGGCACGGGCCAACACCACCGCTCAATCACCTACCATGTTTGGAGCAGTCTTCGTGATGGATGACCCTCTTACAGAAGGACCAGAATCAAGTTCTAAGCTAGTTGGTCGAGCAGAGGGAATATATGCTTCAGTCTCCCAACAGGAAATAGGCCTGCTCATGACCCTCAACTTTGTCTTCACCAGTGGGGAGTACAATGGCAGCACTCTTAGTGTTCTTGGGCACAATCCAGTCTTCCACACGTACCGCGAGTTGCCAATCGTTGTTGGTTCTGTTGTGTTCCGCTTGGCTCGCGGCATCGCGACAGCGAAAACCTATTCTCTGAATGCTACCACCGGTGACGCTATAGTTGAGTACAATGTTGTGGTACTGCATTATTGAGATATATTTATGTAGTAGCAGGTCCCATTTATCAGTCAACTAAGTATCTTACGTGTAAAATTTTGTATGGCTTTTGCTCCTATGGATTTGTTTGTTTCACAATCTTTTGATGGCAACAATTTAAACATCGAATAAATGAAGTATTGGTGCTGTTTTTCTACTAATAAATGGATTATAATTTGTTCATGAAGAGCACTTGCTTTAGAGACAAACCGATTCCTGATCTGATAGCCATTAATGACTTGTTGCATAGCACGAGGGGTCCCTAACTTATGCGCCGACTAACTATACGATATATTTAAATTCATATCATAGCAACCAACTGCCGAAAAATTAATTAGGGCTACGTTTATTTGCCGTGAAATAATTTATTTATAAAAAATATTTTTTTAAGTTTCGTTTATTTGTCGTAAAATAATTTGTTGAGTAAAATATTTTCCTGAAAAATAAAATATTGAAAAATATTTTCTGATATTTGGATGTACAGTAAAAAATATTTTCCAACATTAGATTCTATAAAAAAAAATATGCACATAATATATATGTTAACTATGAGGGCGAGGGATAGGGGGTGAGGGGGTGGGGGGTAGGGGGTAGGGGTGAGTGAGTTTCGGAAAATGTCTTCTTTTCTCAAAATATATGAAAATATTTTTTCAAACTTTATACTAGCCGTAATATTTGATTGAAAAATATTTTTTAGTTTACCAATTTTTCAGTATTATCAAATACCGAAAAATTGAGCAAACTATATTTTACTAAAAAATATTTTCCAACTGATCAACATTACGGTGTTACCAAACATCAGAAAATTGAGAAAATATTTTTCAAAAAAATATTTTAATGCAAACAAACGGGCCCAGGTAAACGCTAATCCTTACCTACAACTCGATGCATTTGATAAATCTATGATGTGATATATCAAATGCATGGTGCACGAGCAACTCTGGGGTTTGCCAATGCTCTTGCCATATATGCTAGAACTGCCTTAACCTAGTCCATTTCTACTCTTTCAACAGAAATGTTTTATGACTTGCCATCAATGGGTAGCTCAGTTTACAATCCAAGGATAGGGATATCATATGAGTAAGGGTTCTAGACTGGTTGCTCGTATAGGTGGACATTTTATACTCCAGACTCAATTGGCAATACAAGGATATATGATGGGGACATCATATCAACGTGGGTTTGAAATCGATTACTCACATGGGCTTTGATTTTCATCTTTGCATTGCCAAACTACCCCTTGAAGGCATATTTTAAGTAATTGAATAATAACATATTTTCGTTTTGAACAAGTTCAACTTAATTGTCCATTTTTTTTGGTCATACAGTAATACTTGTCTATATACTATTGGTCCTTATTCTCCGAGTCCAAAGAGATGATTATATATTTGAATTTTCTTTAAAACGTGAACGTCTACAATATAGTCCATGAGACTTACATTGACATGTAAAAACACGTGCTAAAAATAAAGTGTGGATCACATAGACGTTTTTAAGACTTTTCCTTATATATTTATAAACCTCTACCTACCTAAGCCTAGTATAGTTTAGATATCTTCTATCATGGCATTCTATATGGTTTATAGTCGATATCAAACCATGTTGACCTCCAACAACGTGCAATTTGTTAACAAGGCGCAAATGATATAGATATTTGTACGCATCTATCATTATTGTAAACAAAATAATTTTCTTTGTTAAGTGTTCGTTTCACAAGATCATCGAGATTGGAGAGCAAAAGAAAGAAGTTACTGCGTAATTATTGTGTAAATTAATTTAGTATTAGTCAAAACTTGCAAAATTGATTAAAAAACCATTTTTTTTATTAAAAAAAATATATTCATCTCATCTCTGGTCTACTCCACGCAATTATTGGTTATAAAATGTCAACTTTAATTGTCTAACCTAACTAATTGTAGTGATTTTAAAGTTAATATGAAATTGAAAAACATACAATGTGAAGGGCACTGATCACCTCCATTTGCGGGTCAACTTTGAAGCTTTAACTTATATATAATTAAGTCTTCCAGACTCAAGGTTAAGGTGAAGGAAAGTGGTAAGAAAAGAGAACGTGAAGAGATGATGGGAAAACTTGGCATACTTGTGATGCTTTGCTCCATTGTTATGGCGATGATGATGCCTATAGCTCACAGCATTGATCAAAGTCCTAAAGCAGTGGAGAAATGGTTCAAACGGCTTCCACATGCAAAGGAGAAGTTGACCAAGCTTCATTTCTACTTTCATGATGTTATAACTGCCAAGAACCCAACCACTGTTCAGGTCGCACAGGCCAACACCACCTCTCAATCACCTACCATATTTGGAGCAGTCTTCGTCATGGATGATCCTTTGACAGTAGGACCCGACCCGAATTCTTAGATAATTGGTCGAGCCGAGGGAATATTTGCTTCAGTTTCCCACCAGGAAAGAAGCTATCTGATGACCCTCAACTTTGTGTTCACCGATGGGAGATACAATGGCAGCACGCTTAGTGTTCTTGGCCACAATCCAATCTTCCACACGTACCGCGAGTTGCCAATTCTTGGTGGCTCTGGCGTTTTCCGGTTGGCTCGTGGCATCGCGACAGCAAAAACGTATTCTCGAATCACGAATAACGCTGTAGTTGAGTACCATCTTGTGGTTCTGCACTATTGATACATCAGCGTCTAAAGCTACAGGTAGCCATGAGTTTCCTTCTTATGGCAATAGTAGCTGGATAATATATATGTAGTTTCTTTTTCAGATTTGTTATCTCTTGTGCCAAGATGATTGCTTTCGCTTTTCTTAATTTGTGCCAAGAATAAGCCCTTTGTATATGCTGTTTAACATTGTTTTCGATCAGAAGGGCAATACATAATAAATATCTCATACATTTCAGCTTCTACTTTTGATGATCGTGAGATCTTCCTTTCTTTTATTTATTTATTTATTTTTAATTTAAATCAAATTAAGAGAGCAAAAAGTTGATCAGATTCTAGCAAATCATCCTAGGATCGGAGTAGACTCCCCTTTTATTTATCTCCAACAGAAGTTACATGCATGCAGCTGGTCTGGTAAGTGATCGCGGATTGTGGTGCCAATGAAGAATTAGATCTCAAGCTGGCGAGCCAATCAACACAAGAGTTTGGCTTCTGGGTACACGGGATCAAACGAAGCATTTTTTGATAGTCTTCAATCACTCAGGCTTAATGGGCTGGGCTATGACCTGGTCTAATGCCTCTAACTAGTTTTGTTGAATTATAAACTTGATTTAATGAATGAGAAGAATTTATATATGGATACATTCATAGTACCAAAATGAAGAAGGAATATATCATAAATTTGAGTTGTGACTTTTGGGTTAATTCATATATGCAAAATGAAGAGTCGTGTATCTATTAATTATAGTACATGTATTAGATTTAGATTCATGTTTTGTAATATCTATAAATAGCTATGTAATCTAGCATTTGGAGTAAGAGTGAAAATTAAAATTAAAGTGTTATTTCTCTTCTTTACTTAGACTCTAAAGTACTTTTGTATGAGTGCATTCTTCCTAAATTTCAACAAAGTAGTACCAGAGTTAGGTTCATAACCTTGTAAATAAAACAATGGCAAATGGAATGATGCCATTCAAGTTCCCGACTTATACAAACCAATTATGAAAATTGGTGTATTTGCATAAAGGCGTTGCTTGGATCCCATGATGCATGGGATTCCGTGGAGAATGGACTTGGTGAGGCACCAAATGAGGTTGCCAAAAAGAAGGACCAAAAAGCACTGACAATCATCCATCAAAGTTTGGATGATGACATGCTTCAAAAAGTTGCAAATTCCACCACTTCGAAGGACGCTTGGAACGTTCATCAAAATACTTTTAAAGGTGTTGACAAAGTGAAGAAGGTGCGACTTCAAACACTAAGAGGAGAGTTTGAATTATTGCATATGAAGGAATCCAAATCAATTTTGGATTATTTCTCAAGAGTCTTGACTATTTTGAAAAATAACTTGGGACAACTAACAATATGGGGATGAAATTTCCAAAAAAAATAATTACAAATGCCAAATAATGGCATGCAGTGCCTTGATTAAAAGAAGAATATAAAATTATTTTCAGTAATTTTTTTTTTCTTATCCATGTTAGTGATAGTTTCTCTGATGTCATTTTTCTATACTTATCAATTTATAATTTTGAAATTTCAATACATATGTAAAACTAAATATATAAAAATAATTATACATGTATGCGGAGCAAGTTTGTGGGCCGGGATGGAAAATGCTTATCCGCGCACTTGCGTGAAGATTAAAGTTAATCCCCACCCTCGCCCCATTGCACATTTACCACCCCCAATTCCTACCCTGTTTGGAGCAAAGACGGGGCAAATAATGTTAAGTGACCATCTCATCTAAAAGCTTAAGTTATTAAAGAGGGGTTTGAAATATTATTTATAATCTTCAACACATCCCCGTAAGTCGGGGTGGAGTTAGTTTTTTAGCGTTGTACTTGCATCAGTTTTAATAATATTTTAAATAGGTGACAGAGTTTTGAATACAGGACATTTTAGTACCTAAACTCTGATATCATGTTAAGTAACCTCTTCATCTAATTGCTTAAGCTATTAGAGATGTGTTTGAAATATTATTTATTATATTCAACAAATATCCGCAAAACCCGTGTTAAGATAACTGAGGTTCCATCTCAAAATTAATTGGTGCCAAGTGGAGTAACCTAAGATCTTATTAAGTGGTCTAAGAGTTTATGATTTTTCTATTTGGATCAAGTGTATATTCTAACACTCATCCTCACGTGTGACCTGATTTGAGAGGGGTCACACGTGGAATATTGAACACGCGTGGACCTTATTTTGAGATGGTTACATTTGAAAATTTGAATACATGTGGACCGAATTTTTTTGGAGATGGATCACACATGGAAGATTAAACACACATGTGGTAGATAATACATGTAGAAGATTAAAAGTGTATAGAATATGCACGCACGAAAGACACTTGGAAGATTGAATACATGTAGACTGAATTTTTTTGGAGATGGGTCACACATGGAAGATTGAACACACATGTGATAAATAACACATATAGAAGATTGAAAGTGCGTAGATTATATACACGCGAAAGATTGAAAACAAGTAGACCTGATTTGAGATGGGTCGCACGCAGAAGATGAATGAGACTAGACCATGGGCCTAGCTCTGATACTATGTTAAGATAACTGAGGTTTCATCTTAAAATCAATTGGTGCCAAGCGTAGTAGCCCAAGATCTTATTAAGTGGTTTAAGAATTTATAATTTTTCTATGTAAAACAAATGTACATTCTAACAACCCACCCCATTTCCGTCACAATCTGTAGAGTTGTAGAATGAGAATCAATGGTAAGTGTAGTTGTAGTGTCTCGTCTAACATACAAGGTTTTTGAAGGCGCAAATTCTATGATTATATTCAATTTAAGGCCAGTCTTTACTTCCTCCTGTTTTCACAGGTATATCGTTCAACTATCCAATCTTAAATGTCCCAAAGCACAGGCCCATTATCAGAAGTGAAACATTTTTTCTATATTAATTTGACTTAACAACCTCTTTAATCTTTGCTTTTAAAAGACATGGAAAAAGAATTTGTAAGGATAAGGTTACAATTGAATAGAAAAAGATTTTTTTTTTCTTTTTTAAGAATTAATGAATTAAATCTCGAACACAAATATTCCAAAGGTTGCGGCCAGAAGTCAAGATAGAGAACATACGAGAGAATGGATCACAACTCATGGACTCAAAACATCTAAGCCCTTCTTCCCAACTAACAAAAAGATCTTGATTGAATTCTCCCATATACAATTGAGCACAATTTTGCAAATAAATAAAGAAATGCCTACTTGTTTCTCAAGAAGAGATAGGATATCACCTTTGGTAGAATTATTGTGTAGAATTGCTCAAACCTGCTGACCTCCCCCAAAACGTTGCAATTTTTTGCATAAAATGATCATATAGATATTTGCACGAATCTATTATTTTCTCAAACAAAATATTGTTTTTGGTTGTTAAGTGTTAGTTAAGAAGATAGTCAAGAATATAAGAAAGAAATTACGATGCACGATTCCAAATTGATTGAAAAATAATATTTTTTTCTTCCCTCTCCTCTCTGGCTCTCTGGTCTACTCGATGCTACCATTGGCTAGATTTGTCTATTCAAACATAAAAGTAGTATTAGAGATGTCCACGTTCAAAAAAAAAAAAAACACACTCACACACAATGTGGAGGGCAGTTAGCTCTTTTTGCGGGTGAAATTTGAAGCTTCGATATATGTATATCAGGTCTTTCAGATTCAAGGTCACGGTTTCTGTAAGAAAAAGAGAGAGAGAGAGAGAGAGAGAGAGAAATGGAAAAACTTGGCATACTTTTGATGCTTTGCTCCATTGTTATGGCGATGATGCCTGTGGCTCACGCGATTGATCAAAGCCCTGAAGGAGTGGAACAATGGTTCAAACAGCTTCCACACGCAAAAGAAAAGTTGACTAAGCTTCATTTCTATTTTCATGACGTCGTCAGTGGCAGCAACCCCAGTGTTGTTCAAGTGGCACGGGCCAACACCACCGCTCAATCACCTACCATGTTTGGAGCAGTCTTCGTGATGGATGACCCTCTTACAGAAGGACCAGAGTCAAGTTCTAAGCTAGTTGGTCGAGCAGAGGGAATATATGCTTCAGTCTCCCAACAGGAAATAGGCCTGCTCATGACCCTCAACTTTGTCTTCACCAGTGGGGAGTACAATGGCAGCACTCTTAGTGTCCTTGGGCACAATCCAGTCTTCCACACGTACCGCGAGTTGCCAATCGTTGGTGGTTCTGTTGTTTTCCGCTTGGCTCGCGGCATCGCAACAGCGAAAACCTATTCTCTGAATGCCACCACCGGTGACGCTATAGTTGAGTACAATGTTGTGGTACTGCATTATTGATATATATATATATATATATATATATATAGTAGCAGTTCCCATTTATCAGTCAACTAAGTATCGTACGTGTAAAAATTTGTATGGCTTTTGCTCCTATGGATTTGTTTGTTTCACAATCTTTTGATGACTACAATTTAAACATCGAATAAATGAAGTATTGGTGCTAATTTTTACTAATAAATGGATTATAAATTGTTCATGAAGAGCACTTGCTTTAGAGATAAACCGAATCCTCATCTGATAGCCATTAATGCATTGCCAACGGAGCGACCCCTTGAAGGCAGATTTTAAGCAATTGTCTAACAACTGAGCTACCTTTGAAGGCACATTTCAAGTAATTGTATAATAGCATAATTTATGTTTGGAACAAGTTCAACTTGTCCATTTTTTTTGGTCAACAATAGTACTTGTCTATATACTATTGGTCCTTATTCTCCGAGACCAAAGAGATTATTATATATTTATAAACCTCTACCTACCTAAGCCTAGTATAGTTTACATATCATGGCATTCTATATGGTTTATAGTCCATATCAAACCATGTTGACCTCCAACAACGTGCAATATGTTAACAAGGTGCAAATAATATAGATATTTGTACGCATCTATGATTTCTGTAAACAAAATAATTGTCTTTGTTAAGTGTTGGTTTCAAAAGAAGTTGCTACGTAATTATTGTTCATTAATTTCGTATTAGTCAACACTTGCAAAATTGATTAAAAAAACTTTTTATTTTATTTTATTTCATCTCATCTCTGGTCTACTCCACGCAATTATTGGTTATAAAATGTCAACTTTAAGTGTCTAACATAACTAATTGTAGTGATTTTAAAGTTAATATGAAATTGAAAAACACACAATTTGAAGGGCACTCACCTCCATTTGCGGGTCAACTTTGAAGCTTTAAGTTATATACAATTAAGTCGATCTTCCAGACTCATGGTTAAGGTGAAGGAAAGTGGTAAGAAAAGAGAGAGTGAAGAGATGAAGGGAAAACTTGGTATACTTGTGCTGCTTTGCTCCATTGTTATGGCGATGATGATGCCTATAACTCACAGCAATGATCAAAGTCCTAAAGCAGTGGAGAAATGGTTCAAACGGCTTCCACATGCAAAGGAGAAGTTGATTAAGCTTCATTTCTATTTTCATGATGTTATAACTGCCAAGAACCCAACCACTGTTCAAGTCGCACAGGCCAACACCACCTCTCAATCACCTACCATATTTGGAGCAGTCTTCGTCATGGATGATCCTTTGACACTAGGACCTGACCCGAATTCTAAGCTAATTGGTCGAGCCGAGGGAATATTTGCTTCAGTTTCTCACCAGGAAATAAGCTTTCTGATGACCCTCAACTTTGTGTTCGCGGATGGGAAATACAATGGCAGCACCCTTAGTGTTCTTGGCCACAATCCAATCTTCCACACGTACCGCGAGTTGCCAATTCTTGGTGGCTCTGGCGTTTTCCGGTTGGCTCGTGGCATCGCGACGGCAAAAACCTATTCTCTGGATCTTACCACGAATAACGCTGTAGTTGAGTACCATCTTGTGGTTCTGCACTATTGATACAGCAGCGTCTAAAGCTACAGTGTAGCCATGAGTTTCCTTCTTATGGCAATAGTAGCTGGATGATATATATGTAGTAGCTTAATTTTTCAGATTTGCTATCTCTTGTGCCAAGATGATTGCTTTGGCTTTTCTTAATTAATTTGTTCCAAGAATAAGCCCTTTGATATGCTGTTTAACATTGTTTACGATGAGAAGGGCAATATATAATAAATATCTCATACATTTCAGCTTCTACTATTGATCATCGTGAGATCTTCCTTTCTTCAATCCCTCAGGCGTATATGGGCCATGACCTGGTCTAATGCCGGTAACTAGTTTTGCAGTCGCTAAAGAATCCGTCTCGATAATCAGATAGTCAAATACCCATTTCTCAGCGAATTTGAGATCTTTCTTTATTTATGCATGGTGGTGATTTGTAGACATTATTTTCTTGTCCGAGATGGGCAGAAGAAAGAAACTTAGGATTTTGATGAGAGATGCTTGATTAATTTCAGCCCATAAGAGACCTCATTTCTCGTTGAATCATATTACATGAGAATGTTTTGTTATCAATATGCTATCAAAGTATGTTTATCTTGCTGCGTGGAATTATTAATTTTGGGTATTGACGTTCAGAATCTTTCAACAAAGCTGCTCTTCAATATCTGCTGTATGTAAACTTAGAATAACAAGCTGCTTTACAGGATGGTTCATCTAAACTTCTTATGTAGTGCTCACTGCTCAAAGCGTCCCATTTGATTGACATCTTTAAATTAAACAAATATTTTTTTGTAATGTTATTCTTATTTTCAATGCCAGTTATTTAAAAAAACAATTATTATTATCTTTAATTTGAATCTAAGAGTACAGAAAATTAAGTTGTATATATCTTTTCAAAATTAAATATTGTGGCGGCTTTCATTAGATAAAGAAAAGAAAGAAAAAAAAATTTGCCCCACGACGTTAAAACTAAATCTCACTTATGTAGAGGAAAAATAAATAAATTCTATTCATTAGAGGAAAAATACATTTCCTTCGTGAATTTACAGCTAAATCTCCTTGTATTGCATATATATAAACTTTTGGTATTACTCATCGTGGAACGAAGTAAGTGTATTTTGATTGAGTGCAGTCTAGAGTTGATAGGAGTGGGGTTTCAACCCTGGAAACTCAGCTCTGGTAATAATGGTTAATCCCGTCTTTCTTCAAGTCCTGGACTTGCCGGAGTCACTGGGCAGGCGCGCATACAGGGACGCCAGGAGGATAAGGATAAGATCGGGGAGACCAGATAAGGAAGGACTCATAAGCGGTATGATCACCGTGGGTTATTGAACGAAGAAGGACTCTTGGGAGTCGAAGAAGGACTCTTCGGAGTCCTGATTCTGGAGGAATTCTCATTTGTTTAGGGAACTTCCTTACTACAAGTATAAAATGGGAATAGTTCCACGACAGAAGGTGTGCAAAAATATCTATCCCTCATCGCTTACAAGCTCCATCCCACGTTAACTGACTTGAGCGTTAGAGTGGGCAATGCGGGTACCCCCTCGGTTCCTTTGTTTTGCAGGTTCAGGTCTGGCTTAAGGAGCAACTCGGAGCAGCTAAAGTTTTTTACCTTAACAGTTTGGCGCCGTCTGTGGAACGTCCAACAACCCCACTGATATACCACGATGGTTCATACACAAAGTCAAGCCAATACCGGAGGGAACCAGAACCCTCCCGAGGAGCATCAGGTTCCTAAAGGTATTGCTCCTCCACTCCCCTCAACACAGGAGCACTAAGGGAAGCTGCCACCTCAGTTCCACCGGGATTTGTTCCAGGAAATATGTCGTCCTCATCCCAGTAGGTTGACTTGCCCACCCTAGTGCAGTTATTTAATGGTCTAAGAGGAGCTTTTAACCAGTTTATCCAGACTTAAGGGTTGGCATGTCCGAAGGTCGCTCATCTTCAAAGGGAAGATCCGATAATAGAAAATCCGCCCCAGGCCCCGACTCTTTCGGCGGATACAACAGCCTCGGCAGAGTTGCAGGGAAGGCCGGGGCAAGAAAGGCAAGAGAGACCCCCACGGCAGGAGAGACTAGAGGACACCCGTAGCCATGGAGGTCAGCATCAGGTCTTGGTGGGATAGGGGAAACATCATCCATTTGCCAGAGAAGTTATGTGGGAGCCAATGTCATATGGGTAGAAACTCCCCAGTCTCCAGACCTATGACGGGACTGGGGATCCGGAGGATCACCTTACAATCTTCGAGCACCACATGACGTTTCAGGACGTCCCGGACGCCATCAAATGCCAGGCTATTCCGGTAACATTGGTGGGGGTGGCATGAAAGTGGTTCACTGGCCTGTCAGAGGCCTCAGTTCCTTGCCCGATTTGCTAGCAGCAAAAAACTCCCTAGACTCACCGCATCTTTTCTCTCTATAAAGCAGCAAAAGGGGGGACCCTACGGGATTACACCCAACAATTCAATCAAGCGGCCTTGGAAGTACCAGACCTCGACTAGTCAGTAACCATGGTCGCGTATATGCAGGGCCTGTATTTCAGACCCTTGCAAGCGTCCTTGGGAAAAAGAATGCCCCGTGATCTGGAGGAACTCATGACACAGGCTTCCAAGTACATCAGTTCAGAGGAGGTTATGACGGCCAAGAAAGAGGAAGAGAAGAGAGCCGTGGGGAAAGGAAAAGCTCAGGAAGCAGGCAAGCAAAGGGGAGCCCCGAGGAGTCGGTCAGAAGGATAGGGCAGCAATAGCTGAGGAAGGTTTGATCGAAACTATACTCCCTTGAATATGCCTAGGGCAGAGATCCTGCATGAAATTCAGACCCACCGCGAGTTTCGTTGACCGGCTAAGATGACAGGTAACCCAGACAAGAGGGCCAAAGATAAATATTGCAGGTACCACAGAGATCACGGTCATGACATAGAAGATTGTAAACAGCTCAAGGCCGAGATAGAGGTCCTGGTAAGGAAAAGGCTGTTGAATAGATTTGTCGTAGGAAATCAGGAGCCCCGGAGAGAGAGAGAAAGGAGTCTCAGGCGTGATAAGGAACGCAACCCCTGACGTGAAAGGGAGCGCAGCCCTCCACGCGGAAGGGACCAGGATAATCGACACCTAGGGGTGGTAGATACCATAGCCAAGGGGTTCGCGTCTGGTGGGACCAATAGAAAGGCAAGAAGGTCCTATGCCAGGGCTGTGATAGAGGAGCCCCGGTATCAAGGACAGGGAGTTGAAGAGCATTTAGCATTTACTGCAGATGATCTCAAATGTGTAATCTACCCACATGATGATCCACTGTTGGTAGAGGCCCAAATTTCCGATTACATAGTCAAACGCCTGATGATGGATACCAGCAGTTCAGCGGAGGTATTGTTTCTGAAGGCCTTCGACAGGTTGGGGATAGGGTGTGAAAGGCTTCGTCTCTTGAATGGTTCACTGTTAGGGTTCACAAGGGAAGCTTTCTATCTAGAAGGGGTTATAAACTTACACGTGACCTTGGAGGAAGGGCCAAAGAAAGTGATGATCATGGCAGACCTCATTGTCCTTGACTGCGAATCAGCGTATATTGGAATCTTGGGGCGGGTGGCACTGATGAAATTCTGGGCGGTGGCGTCACCGCTACACCAAGCCCTGAAGTTCCCAACTCCTATAGGCGTGGCTACCATTAGGGGAGATCAATTGGTTGCTCGCCACTGCTATGCTGCTTCTCTCAAGATGAAAGGCCTAGAGGCTTGGTGTCCCAACGAGTCAAAAGACAAGAAGAGGACGGAACTTGCCCCTCCTGAGGAGTTGGATGAAATAGAATTCTCAAAAGGCCGGCGGATAAAAATAGGCCATGACCTCCCTCCGGATCTGCGACAAGGTATAATTGACTTCCTTTCTTATAACCTACATATATTTGCTTGGAGTACGTACAACTGACATGACAGGGGTAGGCCCATCAGTGATAGTTCATAAGTTGAACGTAGATTCAATGTTTCGACCTATCCACCAGAAGAAGCAGAATTTTGGGAAAGAAATGAGCAAGAACATTAGGGAGGAGGTCCGGAAGTTGCTGGAAGCAGGCCATATTAGGGCTGTGCATTACCCGGAATGGTTAGCTAATGTGGTCTTGGTGGCCAAGAGCCCCGGGAAGTGGCGGTTATGCGTTGATTATAAAGACCTCAATGAGCCGTGCCCTAAGGATTATTATCCTCTGCCCCGGATAGACTAACTAGTAGATGCTACCTCCGGATGTGAGTTACTCACATTCATGGATGCATTCAAGGGATATAATCAAATCATGATGGCCCCAGAATATGAGGAGAAAACAGTCTTCATTACGGGCACGGGAACCTACTGTTATAAAGTAATGCCCTTTGGGTTGAAAAACGTCGGGGCTACATGTCAGCGCATGGTGAATAAGGTGTTTGACAGACAAATTGAGAGAAACATGGAAGTTTACATCGACGATATGTTGACTAAAAGTAAGCACACTCATGCCCATGTAGCAGACCTGGCGGAAACCTTTACTACCTTGGAGCAGTATGGGATCAAGCTCAACCCAGAAAAATGCACCTTTGGGGTCCGAGCGGGCAAGTTCTTGGGCTTAATGGTTACCAGTCGTGGCATAGAGGTGAATCCCGACAAGGTTCAAGCCATACGAAATTGAACCCCCCAAGGAGTGTCAAAGATGTATAGAAGTTGGCCAGAAAAATAGTAGCCCTGACCAGGTTCATGTCCAGATCTGCAGACAAATGTGCTCCTTTTTTCAGAGTATTGAGGAATCCAAAAAACTTCAAATGGACTAATCAGTGCCAGCAGGCTTTTGAGGAGGTGAAGAGATACTTGGAAATGTCTCCACTTTTGTCGAGACCAGAAAAGGGAGAGGTCCTGACATTGTACCTTGCTAGTTCAGGCAAGGCAGTGGTTGCGGCTTTGATAAGAAAGGAGGATTGGCTCCATAAACCGATTTATTACTTAAGCAAGGTCCTGCGGGGACCGGAGCTCAAGTACTCGACCATGGAGAGGATAGCGTTGGCACTTTTAATTGCGGCAGGGAAACTTAGACATTACTTCGACGCTCACACAATCTGATTTTTGACGGATATGCCCCTCAGGCAAGTACTGCAAAAGCCAGAGGTTTTCGGGCGCTTGCTAAAATAGGCCGTAGAGCTCAGTCAGTACGACATCGTCTACCAGCCCCAAATGGCCATCAAGGCACAGGCCCTAGCGGACTTTGTAGTAGAGTGTACGGGGGACCAAATGGATGAAGATGACACCCCCTGGAAGGTACAACTTGATGGAGCTTCGAGGAAGCAAGGCAGGGGGGCTGGGGTTTTAATCATCAGCCCCGATGGAACAGAAAGCCACTACTCACTCAAGTTTTTGTTTCCGACTTCCAACAACGAGGCCGAGTACGAGGCACTGATAGTAGGTTTAAAGACGGTTATCTCACTCGGAGCAAGGAGGGTAGACATAGTTACGGATTCACAATTAGTAGCGAACCAGGTGCTGGGTGAGTATGAGGCGAAAGACTTGACTATGCTGGCTTATCTTAACAAAGTTAAAGAGCTGATCCAAGGGCTCGAGCACTTCCATGTCAGCCAGGTACCGCTATCTGAGAATGAGATGGCAGACTCTCTTGCGAGGCTGGCTGTGAGTTCCTAAGGGCCGGCAGTTATAAAAGTAAACGAGGTAGAGGCCCCGTCAATTCAAGCCCTTACTCTAGAAATTGCAGCCATAACTATGTGTAGGAATTGGATCAGCCAATAAAGGCATATCTAGAAGAGGGTGATCTCCCTTATGATTGGGCGGAGGCTCGGAGTATAGAGCGACGAGCTTCAAAATTTATTATGTTGAGGGGCAGTTGTACAAGCAGGCCTACGCCTGGCCTCTACTGAAATGTGTAACTCAAGAAGAGGGCAACCAGGTGCTCAGAGAGATACACGAGGGGGTGTGTGAAGACTACTTGGGAGGCAGGGCGTTGGCCCGAAAGACCCTCCGATAGGGATATTACTTGTTCACGATGCAGAATGATGCATTGGAAATCGTAAAAAAATGCAATACATGCCAGAGGTTCTCTAGGATACCTAGGCAGCCGGCAATAGAGTTGGCCTACATGATTAGTCCCTGGCTTTTTGCCCAGTGGGGGCTGGATATCCTAGGACCTTTACCTCTGGGCAAGGGCCAAAAGAAGTTCGTGTTTATGACGGTTGACTACTTCACCAAATGGGTAGAAACTGAGGCTGTCCCTAGAATCTCCGAAGGGGTAGCCTAGAATTTTGTATGGAAATCGGTGGTATGCCGCTTTGGGGTGCCTCGGGCCCTTATCACAGATCATGGCAGGCAATTTGACTCTAGTTACTTCCATGGCAAATGCGAGGAGCTAGGAATTAAACTGAAATTTACTTTTGTAGCTCACCCTCAAACTAATGGGCAAGTCGAGGTAACTAACCGAGCTATTTTGTAGGGCATCAAAACCAAGCTGGGACAAGCAAAAGGGCTATAGGTGGATATACTACCAGGGGTCCTGTGGGCTCACCGGACAACCCCGAGCACCGCAATAGGGGAGACCTCGTTCTCGCTAACATTCGGCACAAAGGTAGTACTCCCAGTGGAGGTAAATATTCCAAATAGTCGGGTACAGCTTTCTGAGGAAGAAATAAACGATCAGGGACTCCATGAGGATCTCGACCTGATCGAAGTGTTTCAGCAGAAGGCACAGATAAACATGCTAGAGGGAAAATGAGCCATAGACATATCAAGGATATCCGAGAAGGAGATTGGGTGCTCAGGAAAGCCATCTTCAAATCCCAACTTGGACAGGGGAAGTTGGGGCCAAACTGGGATGGTCCTTATCTAGCATCAAGAGAGATCAAGCCTGAAGTCTTTAGGTTAGAAGAACCTAGCGGAAAGGAGTTAGCTAATGCATGGAATATTGACCATCTAAGGAACTATTTCATGTGACATCTCCAGAATAATGTTAGTGAATAAATAGCATTCGATATAAGTCTATGTAATGCTCTTTGAAATAATAAAAGCTCTGTTTCCCTCCTAAAGATTTGATTTCACTCATATATTATGTTTAAAGGACTCTTCTTGAAGGGTCTGATACCACAACTCAAAAGGTTTCGTGCCTGGAAGAGTTGCGTCCATGGATAAAATGACGTCTATCAGATGGCAGGGTTGTCCCCAAGGAAGACCGCGAGATCCAGGGAAAGATACTAAAAAAAAACAAAAACAAAAAAAAACCAGAGGTTTAAGAGCCCAGCATACATAAAGTATAATCAAAATAAGACTGAGATGCATGAGCAAAACTCGTGAAGAGGAAAAAAGCGATAAAGCGAACTTAGAAAAGGTTTGCGTATTAACAGCCCAGGAAACTCTGGGAATGAAATTTCATTAAAAACAAAATAAAGATGTACAATCAAAGCCCTTGGGTAAAAAGCAACAACTAAAAACTGGCAAAATGTCAAAGAAGATCCAGTTGAGGGGGGCGGGGCTCCTCTAACTGTGCTTGGGACCCAGGAAGAATCATAGGTGAATCTCGGGATCAGGGAGGGTTCGCCAAGGAGGTCCGACAAGTCAATTTGAATGCCTTGGCCTTGCAAGCGGTCCTGCACGTCTTCCATAAGGGCAACCTCAGCGTCATATTCGGCTTTGTTGATGGTGGGGCAGAGCAACTCCCCTAACAGAGCCTTAAAAGCATCGTTTTCCTTATAAGCAGCAATGGCAACTTCTCTATGGGGACCAACGGCCTGCACCAATTGATCATAATTGGCCTGGGCACCAATAGCCCGAGCAGAGGCCTCTTTCAGCTCCTTCTCGAGCTTCTCGCTAGATTGGATGGCCAGCTCTCGTTCGGCAAGAATATGGTAGCAGGTCTCTTGAGCCTCTGACAATTGCGACCTTAGCGCCACTGTAAGGATGTCCCCAGAAAGGGATTGGTAAAGTCCAGCCTCCTGAATGACAGTGTTTTGCTTGTCGATCAGGGCTTCCATTTTATTAAAGGTGCCCAGGTCGTTGTTGAAAGCCTTGGCACAGGCCCGGTGGTGCTTCTCGAGGCGTTGTTTATGGGTTTCGACTTTCTTCTCAGCTCTGAGTATAGCCAGGGAAGAGCTGATCTCGACCCTGTCGTAAGCCACTAAGGTTTTATGAAGTATCTCATAGAGGTGGTTCAGGTCTAGCCAGCTCTGAAAATAAAAAAACGGAACATTAAAAAAAAAAAAAGCAAAGTAATCCGATAAAGGGAAAAAGGGAA
Organism: Ehretia macrophylla; assembly: GCA_037974665.1. Taxonomy (NCBI): domain Eukaryota; kingdom Viridiplantae; phylum Streptophyta; class Magnoliopsida; order Boraginales; family Ehretiaceae; genus Ehretia; species Ehretia macrophylla. Next base: position 44,025,179 of record CM075766.1, read on the forward strand.
AAATAGAACAAATTACCTCGTAGAAAGCTTCCTTGACTTCTTGATCAGCTCGGGGCAGTGGTAAGGCGGCGAGAAAAACGCGTGTGGTACCACCCTGCCCATCGTCAATCTCAATATTGTCGTCAAAGCCAAAGGTGGGGCCGGGCGGAATGGACCCGCCACGCTTGCGCAGGCGTGGAGTATTGTGCTAATAGGCCTCGCTAAGAGGGCAGCGGTGCTCCTCCCGCAATATGTTGATAGGAAGGGAGGGGAACAAAGCTCTGGGATTGATAGGAGATAGAGGCGAAGACGGCAAACGTCTGTGAGGTGGGGCCGGTGGTACTTCATGCGAAAGAGTGGAATCAATCACCCCAGTCTTGATAGGCCCAATGGTGGGTTAGTCTGGACAACCAGATGGAGGAACCAAGGGCCCCTCGATGGAGACTGGGTTCTCCGAAGCAGGGACAGGAGGTTCTTCGAGGATCTGTACCTCCACATCACCTATGAGAGGGACCACCCTTTGCTTTTTCAGGGCAGGTTGCCCGAAGACCTTGAGCAAACGCCTTCTGGTCACTCTTTCACCTCGGGCAAAAGTAACAAACTCCGAGATCTTCATATTATCTGCGCAGGGGAGAGCTAAACAGAGTTAGTAAGGAGCTCATAAACAAGTAAGAAGGTGAAAGCAGATACGATGATAAAACCTAACCCTCGGTGTCGGATGACGAGTAGGAGGATGGAGGCTCAGGTCTCTCAAGGTTCTGGGCGATAACTGAAGAAGGGGCGGTAAAACCCTTCCCCCTAGCCCTGGTACTACAGTGTGAAGGGGGCAAATGAGGGGCCTCGACTCTCGGCGCTATGGGCTGCAGAAATAAGCCACTTGCGGCTACCTTCTTGGGAAAGAAAAGATCGTTGCATCTAACGGGAATAGCTCTTTTAAGCTCCTCGATGACTGATTTCTCAACTTCATCGAGGGTGGGGAGTCCTTGGCTGTTTTAGGAGGAACAACCCAAATACTCCGGAACTCCCAACCCGTTGGGGACTTCACAAAGAAAAATTTATTGCCCTAGTTCTTGGAATTGTCAGGAACATCAGCGATTAAGGGGTGATGACGGGCGGAAAAATAGTGACAGCTAGAGGATTTGTCAGTGGTCTTAAGATGATAGTAGAAGAGAAAAATCCTGGAGGTGGGGGTATAGCCCAACTCCTTCAACAAAACTTAAAAACCCACCATGAGCCTCCAATTGTTGGGGGTGACCCGGGCAGGGCTAATTTGGAGGTAGTTGAAAATTTCCACTAGGTAGGGTGGCAGAGGCAGACGACCTATAAGGAGTTGTTTGTAGTAGAAGGTAACTTCTCATTGGCCAGGCCCACAGGCGGACGCCGGTCTACCATCACTCGGGACACGGAACTCAAAGTCAGGAGAAATGGCTCCTATGCCCCTAAGGTGCGTGGTGGACTTCTCCTGGGTGGTGCAGATCTTACGCTCGGCACCAAAAACCAGCTATTCGGTGGTGGAAAGACATAGACCTAGGTCTCTTGGAACTCCTTCTAATACCTCTAGTAGGAGGAGGACTCTGGGAAATCGGAATGACGGCAATGGGTTCAGAACTCCTAGGGGTATGAGGGACATCCCTGAGACCGTCACTGGAACCACCGGCGATGCTTGATTGAGGAGACTTATCCATTGTTGGAAGAAAAGGGAAAGAGCGTACCTAAACAGTGGTTGGGGGTTCACGTAGGGCGTAGTGAGCGAAGAATGACAAAGGAATAAGAAAAGCTGAAGAGCAGTGGGATGCGAATGGGGCACGGACCGGGGGGGCGCTCCTTTTATAAAGGACCCCACGGGGCCCCACCCATGGATGAGTCGACCCACGTAGGATAGTGGGGAGTGGTGGCACGAATTGCAAGAAACGTGCCTGCGAAGTGGTGGCAAAGTTGAAGGGACGTGCACAGTGAGCGGTTGTAACGGCTAGTAACCGCTGAGGAAGATGAAGAGCCCCGGTGTTGCAACAATCCCCTGACATGTGAGCCAGCTCAGAGGATTGGGGGGGCAGATGATAAGGGTGGGGCTCTAGCCCTAGAAATTTAGTTCTGGTAATAATGGTTAGCCCCGTCTTTCTTCAAGCCCTGGACCCGCTGGGCAGGCGCGCATACAGGGGCACCAGGAGGATAAGGATAAGATTGAGGAGACTAGATAAGGAAGGACTCATAAGCGGTATGATCACCGTGGGTTATTGAACAAAGAAGGACTCTTGGGAATCCTGATTCTGGAGGAATTCTCATTTGTTTAGGGAACTTCCTTACTACATGTATAAAATGAGAGTAGTTCCACGGCAGAAGGTATGCAAAAATATCTATCCCTTATCGTTTACAAGCTCCATCCCACGTTAACTGACTTGAGCATCGGAGTAGACACTACGAGTACCCCCCTCGATTCCTTTGTTTTGCAGGTTCAGGTCTGACTTAAGGAGCAACTCGGAGCAGGTAAAGTTTTTTACCTTAACAAGAGTTATTGATCATCCCCTATAATCATTCCTACTCCTAAGTTTCCGGGCATGGCTGTATAATCCGAGCAAACCTTTGACTTGTATATATCGTCTCCATCATAATCCCATTACTTGTGCAAAGACATGATATGAGTCTTCTACATTCGAAAATAACAGGAGCAAGCACGATGTATAGGCCTGATTAGACACTACCATCACGGGAACCTTCGGTTCCTAGATTGTCACTGACCTAACGGCATGGTATAAACCAAAACTCGGGAGTACAACGGACCGATCCAAAAAATGTATCAATTGAGTCAAGAGTCTGATCTCTCAGACAGCCAAGAAGGCTCGAACCTACACTGGGCAAATTCTACCACTCCTATTTACAGCTAGAATAAACCATAAATTATTGTACACTTCAAAAATTAATTTCCTAACCTCTGACATCTAAAGTGACAAATATAATTACCACTGTACCGAATGACTAGTGGCACTACGCATCTATTTTAATTTGACTGAAAGAAACGATTGATTTCAAGCAATCCGATAATAGCATATTTCGTTTGGAGGACCACTCAGCCATAAAATATTGGTTCTTGATACCCAAAACAGAAGAGATGGTAAAATATGTATATAATTAAATTCTCCAATGGCAGTGAATGATCTAAATAATTTTATTATTCGTTGATTATTATTGAATTTCTCTTATAAAATTATAATATTATACATCTGGACGGATTTAAAACTTTTATTAAAGGCTAAAACACACAATTTGATAGCATAATATATTTTTTTCTATAGGAACTAAATTAATTTTTAAAACTAAAGTACATTAAAATACTACAAGAAAAAACGGTTTCGGCAACGGAGCGTCGCTATGCCGTCACTTTTCAGCGAGGGCTCGGCGAGGGAGACCGTTCCCTCACCGAATCGGCGAGGGACAAGGCCTTCCCTCGCCGATTCGATACTCTTCCTCGCCGAATCGGCTAGGGAACTTGCTGTCCCTCGTCGAATCGGCTAGGGAACTCGCTGTCCCTCGCCGAATCGGCGATGGAAGGCCATGTCCCTCGCCGAATCGGCGACGGAAGGCCATGTCCCTCGCTGAATCAGCGAGGGACAGTGTCGGCCCTCGTCGATTCGGCGAGGGAACTCGCTATCCCTCGCGGAATCGGCGAGGGAAGGCCATGTCCCTCGTCGGATCGGCTAGGGACAGTGTCGGCCCTCGCCGAATCGGTGAGGGAACTCGCTGTCCCTCGCCGAATTGGCGAGGGAAGGCTATGTCCCTCGCCGAATCGGCGAGGGACAATGTCAGCCCTTGCCGAATCGGCGAAGAAAGGCCTTGTCACTCACTGATTCGGCGAGGGAATGCACTGTCCCTCGCTGACTTGGCGAGGGAATTAGACGTTCCTTGCCGATTCACTTTTATGTTTAGATTGAACAAATAAAATTAGAAAATTTAAGAAAGGTCAATTCGAACGATTAGGCGACTGACAATCATTCCCCTCACCGATTCGGCCCCAACATTTTTGACGGTACATGAAAATAGTCGTAATTTATAATTACTACAAACAATTAGTTCTAAGTTTACATTTAACAATTATGATTATTTCATATAATAATTTATGAGTGTTTTAAAAGCATTGAATTTAAATTTAATAACATGTAGTAAATTTATTTTAAATAATTATACATGCAACTAGTGAGTAATTTTTTTTCTTTTTAAAATGTCATAGATTGGCGTATACATAACTATATACAAAATTTATATTTAACGTCATGCAAAATAGAAATAATTATTTCTTTCAAATTGACATCACGAAATTATAATTAAAGCATTTTCTCATAAGAGTTAATGCATTACAAGCATAAACTTAATTTTACATTTTTGGGAATTACTAAAGGATTACATGGCATGCATTTTTTATAATGCAACACAACGACTTAATACCTAACTTCCCATAAAGATTACACATTATTTTCAAGGGCTTACATAAACACACCTACTTAATACCTAATATAGTACTGCAATATCACTAATACATAACAAGTGCACACTACACATCAGGCAGAAAAACGTAGTAACATTGTTATATTTAGTAACAATTTTTACTATTGCTGATGCTTCTAAGATGATAAAAAGATATAGATATTAGGGAAAAAAGTTTGGTAAATAGATCCGCAGCATGTCGGCTTGAACTTTTTGGCCTACTTGGGCATTAGAAATGTATCCGTCGTACTTTGGCGGAGCATTTAGATCAAGTTGGGGTTTAACGTATTCGCTGTAAATTGGATACTTTTGCATTGTATCCATCTCTTCATCTTTAGTCACTGGACGATTAGCTGAGTGGTGTTGTTGATCCTTACTCATCCTTCAAACAATTTAGATGAAATCTACAATTACTACTTTGAGATACTATGAGAAAACGCAATGCCAAGTGCTATTTATAGAAACTAGGTCATTAGATGAGAAGATTGATAGCTTGGTGAGCATATAGAGACAACTCTTCATTTTTTACAAGGGTCAATATATCAACGAATGGTTCGTTGACACGTGTTTGTGTACCATTGGACTTTGATGGGTCAAATAATTGGGGACATAGAGTTTTTTATTGTTTGGAGATTTAGAAGTTGTTGTGTCTATATCTTTTGCACAACGGGGCCCTATCAGTTCTTACCACATTTTTCCCCGTGGTAGCCTATAAGATGTTCTCATAGTACTCATGACAAGATTAATCAATGGTCCATATGACAACCCGTGATGAATAATATTATTGACGGGACTTCACGACATTTATGAAAGTTTTAAAAATTGTTATAAGAAACACATTAATTATTATAAAGAATAATAAAAAATTGCTTTCCTTGGAGACGTAAATGTACATATGTCAATATGTGAAATCATTGTCCACATGCATTGTGCACGCTAACACAATGCATGCAAAACAGGTGTTTCGCCATTCCTATTCCAAAAGAAGCCCCTGGCATTTCATTATATTATGCCCTGTGGTTCGTGGGCACGTGGACACGACCCATTGGTCTTCCATCTGTGAAATAATTGGTGACAGGGCGTGCTTGGTATTTTGAAGATGGTGAAGTTCCTAAAGCCAACTCCCTTGGAAGACATGTCCTTGCAAGTTTGGACTATTTTATGGAGAGATTGTCGCGTATAACATATTCTCATCGTACGTTTCATTTCTCGTGAACAAAAAAGTCATGGTGATGGGACTTGGCGGCATTGATATTTACAATTTGAACATATTATATTTATTTACAATTACATTATTTAATTATTTGTTTAATTGAATACTTTTAATACTTTAAAAACTATTTAAATTATTATGTTTATATAATTAATTACATAATATTTATGGATTATTAAAATTATCCTAACTTGTATATCTTTCACATTATATATATATCTCATCTTACATGAGAACTAATTCATAAAAATAATCAGTTTATTAATATTTAATAATTTAAGAAGTAATAAAAAAACTCTTTTTGTAGACAGCCTATGGTGTGTCAGGTTTTTGGAGACGAAATTGGTCATCTAAAAAATGAAAGTGAAGTTAACCTTCGCTTAAAAAAAATAATTAGTATGGAAAAAAAATGCAAAAAAAAAATTATCAAAACAAAAAGAAAAAGTTTAAAAAACAAACTACTAGCTAATTAATATAATTATTTTGATGAAAATATGAAGAAAAAAAATTAATTAAACAAGTAAAAAAGTTTAAAGTTAATAAACAAAACAAATTTAATAAAACAAAATAATAGCTAATTAATATACTATTTATGTTATTAATTAGTTAAAATAAATTAATATGTAAATTTTTTTTGAAGAAAATCAATAAAAAAAATATAGTGGAAAAAAATAAAACAAAATAATTTTTAATTAATATTACATTCATTATGAAAAAAAATGTAAAACAAATTAACTATCAAAATTATTAGGTAAATATAATAATACAAAAAATTCAAAAAAAAAAAAGAAGAAACAGACCTGTTGGTCCCTCTCTTATATATAATCCAATGGGCAAGGCCCATTGGATGCACAAATGGGCCTCCTGTGAGAAGAAGAGAAATTAGCAAAACCACAAAAAAAAAATATATATATATATATATATATGTCACCTAATCTTCGTTATAAATAAATACATTATATGAAAAAAAAGAAAAAAGTGGCAAAAAATTACAAATTAAACAAAAAGAAAAAAGTGGAAAAAAACAAAGTAATAGCTAATTAATATAATTTTTTTGAAGAAAATATAAAAATACATATTAATTAAAAGAATTCAAAATTTTAAGATAATAACCAAAAAAATTTTAAAAAAACTAAATTATTTATATGCGTTATTAATAAAATTATTTCCAAGAAAATATTAAAATGAAAAATAAATAAACAAGAAAAATTTTTAGAGCTAATAAACAAAAAAAGGTTAAAAATATATAATATCTAATAATTTTTTTGATGAATTTATTAATATATTCATTAATTAAGGAATTATTGAAATTGCATTGAAAACAAATAAATACAATAAAAAAACAAAGTAATAACATATTAAACATACAAATTATGTTACAAAAATTTAAAAATAAATTAATATAGAAAAATAAAAGGTAAGATAATAAACAAAAAATTTTAGTATTATAGAAACGAAACAAATTTATATTTAATTAATACAAAAATTATGATGAAAAAAAATTAAAACAAATGAATCATGAAAATTAAACAATAAGCCTAAAAAAAACAAAATAAAAATATAAAATAAAAAAATAAAAAAATAAAAAAAAGGATACCCAAATTAAATCCAATGGGCGAGGCCCATTGGTAACGCCTATGGGCCTCCCCATTGGTTACTGGGCAGCGGCCCAGTATCATGCTGGGCCGCTGCCCAGAGGTAATAAAATAAAAAATAAAAAAAAATAAGCAGGAGACGGACCTGGTTCGTCTCCCAAATTAAATCCAATGGGCGAGGCCCATTAGTAACGTACATGGGCCTCCCCATTGGTTTCTGGGTGGCGGCCCAGTATCTTGCTAGGCCGCTACCCAGAAAAATATATATATATATATATATATAAAAATATATGTATATATATTACTTAATTCGGCAAGGGCCCACCGCCGCTGCTGCTGCCCTCGATTTGAATCTCAAATCACGAAAAAAAAACCCCTTGCCCCCTTAAAAATTTCAGCGACAGCGCCCCCCACCCCCCCTCCTCCCCTACCCTACCCCGTAACCGCCCTCCCCCCCCCCCCCCCCCGCGCTCGCACGCGCACGCGCAGTACTGGTAATATTACTATTTTTTTTATAAAGATATTTACATATATCTATATATATCCTATATCTATATGTATGTATATATATCTATTAATGTATATACATTATGTACTTTTACATTTTATACATGTTTTAATGTATATATATGCATTTATTTATTTATTTATTTTTTGTAATATGTAGTGTTTAATTTTTTTGTATTTATGTTCTAGCTTTGAGTTTTTTTTCTATTGTTTTTATTTTCAGATTTTTAAAATGATGAATTTATAAAGAAAATTCATATATAATTATTTATTGTCAATTTTCGGAATTAAAAAATGGCATATATTTAAAAATTTGAAATTTTATTTTGGGTTTTTCATATTTAGGTTATTAAATTAATTTATTTTAATATTCATTTTTTAAAGAATTATTTGTTTAATTTGGTGTGTTTGTTTTTCTTTGTTAGGTTTGGGGCATCCATACAAGCTTGCAACGCTTAAACATTCCATAGGCTCATGTTAGTGTTTTTATTGTTATAGTAATATGTTGAACAATATAGTATTTTGGCCTTATAATTTCATTTCATAAAATGTATGATATTGTGGTGTTTTTTTGTTATATTCATGTTTAATAAATTGTGTAAATTGAGTTGTTGTGTTATTGTGAAGACAGATGTTTGTGTAAGTGGATGAAGGGGTGTGTTGCTCTTTGTAGATGCATTAACAAAACAAAGAATTAAGTAAGTTATATATGATGTATTATTATATAATATTAAGAATTAAGAAGAATAAGGTTAGTAGTTAAGTTAGCATGTTGACAAGAAGCAAGTTAAGTTAATAAAGTATTTTAAGTAAGCTAATAGTTTTGTCATGCAAAAAGTTTAGTGAGAAGTACATAAAGTTTACTAAAATAATGATTTGCGAAAGTTAAGAAGCAAATTAACATGACTGTGTATTAACATAAGAGTATGATAAGTTAAGTATTTTAGAAGTGAGTAAAGCTAACTAAGTTGGGCAAAATTCTAGTCTTACAATATTGTTTCTAATATTAAATTACTATTTGTGCTGCAATGTGTCAGTCAGAATGGCATCATCACGTGAATGGATGTATAATCGATGGATTGATGGATACATCAATGAGGGCTTTGTTGAAGGTGTGCATGAATTTATAACATTCGCAAGTAGTCAACCATATTACATGGACGGTGTAAAAATAAGATGTCCATGCATCAAATGCGAAAACTTGCGATATCTTACCACTGACATTGTGATAAAACATCTTTATAGTAAGTGTTTCATGCCTAATTACTATGTATGGGTTGCACATGAGGAATATGTGTCGAACAACATAAGGGTCACTGAACAACACGTTGGTAATAATATGCTACACGACTTAGATTATGGAAATAACTATCAGACAATGGTCTTTGATGCTGCTGGAGTAGATATGTTAAGGGATCAGAACATGAGTGAAGAAGTACCAAACATGGAAGCACAAGAATTTTTAATTTGTTGAATGCCTCTAAAAAACCATTGTTTGCGGGTTGTAGAAATCTTACCCAGTTGTCTGTTGTGGCTCGTTATCTAAATATGAAATCAGAACATAATATAAGCAACGACCTATTTGATCGTGTGGTCTTAGAGTTTATGGAGTTGATGCCTTTAGAAAATAACCTACCTGAGAACTTATACAGGTTTAAGAAAATGCTGAAGCCATTGGGGTTAGGTTATCAGAAGATAGATGTATGTGTAAATGGATGTATTTTATTTTATAAGGACAGAAGTTCACTTGAAAATTGTCCCTATTGTGGCCACCGACGTTTCAAGACAACAACAGGTGTTACAAGAGGGCGTAAGCTTATACTTTACTAACAATTAAGATATTTCCCTTTAACACCGAGGTTAAAAAGATTGTACATGTCGAGGGCTACAGCTGAACACATGCAGTGGCACAAGAAACACCAAACATATGATGGTTATATTGGTCACCCTTCGGATGCTGAAGCATGGAAACACTTTGACAGGTTACATCCAGATTTTGCTCATCAGGCTAGAAATGTTCGACTTGGTTTGTGTTCAGATGGGTTTACACCTTACAGTTCAAATGCAAAACCTTGTTCATGCTGGCCAGTGATATTAACACCTTACAATCTGCCACCATGGATGTGCATGAAAGAGCCTGTCATGTTCTTGACATTGCTTATCCCCGGTCCGAAAAATCCTGGTAAGACAATAGATGTTTATTTAGAGCCTCTCATTATTGAATTACTAGAATTATGGTTGGAGGGTACACCATGCTATGATGTTTCAACAAAGACTAATTTTCAATTGAGGGCAGCTTTGATGTGGACCATAAATGACTTCCCAGCTTATGGTATGTTGTCTGGATGGAGCACACATGGAAGACTGTCGTGTCCATATTGCATGCATAACTCTGATGTTTTTCGGTTGCAAGAAGGAAGGAAGAATTCATTCTTTGATTGTCATCGTAAATTCTTACCGAGTAATAGTTCTATGCGACGGGACACAAAAAAATTTTTAAGGGGTAAAAGAGAGACTTGTGGGCCTCGGCCCATATTAGATGGTGATCAAATATGGGAAAGTGTGATGAATTTGCCAAAGATCCAAGAAATGATGAATGACAGGAAAAAAATGAAGTTGAATGGTTTGGGGAGTGGCACAACTGGATAAAGAGAAGTATTTTTTGGGACTTACCTTACTAGAAGACGCATCTTGTACGCCACAATTTGGATGTCATGCATATAGAAAAAAAAGTATTTGACAATATTTTCAACACTGTTATGGGTGTCAAAGGAAAGAGCAAAGACAATGTAAGAGCGAGAAAAGACATGGAGGTATATTGTGACCATCCCGAATTATGTGGAGAGTACGTTAATGTGATTGGTGTATATACTCTCCCCGTGGCAAAGAGAAAACTACTTCTTGAATAGGTTGAAGAATTAAAATTTCCTAATGGCTATGCATCAAATTTAGCGAGATGTGTTGACATGCATCAATTAAAGATGTCACACATGAAGAGCCACGACTGTCATGTCTTCATGGAGAGATTGCTTGTGATTGCATTACACGAGCTGATGCCTAAACAAGTTTGGGAGGCTTTTGCACATCTAAGTTTGTTCTTTACTAACATATGTTGCACAAGTTTGCAAAGTATGGATTTGGAAAGGATGCAAGAAGACATTGTCGTGACTCTTTGCAACTTGAAGAAGCTGCTACCTCCTGCATTCTTTGATTCAATGGAGCACTTGCCTGTTCATTTGGTCCACGAAGCGATTTGTTGTGGCCTTGTACAATATTGGTGGATGTATCCCTTTGAGAGGTTTTTGCAGGGATTAAAGAGGAAAGTAAAGAATAAGGCACATGTGGAAGGATTCATTTGTGAAGCCTACCACATACTGGAAACGTCAACTTTTTGTTCTTATTATTTTGAAGAGCACGTGGCCCCTAAGAGTAGAAGGCTTGGTCGGAATGACCAATATGACGATGTGGAACACCCCGATGGATGCTTGGCTCTATTTACTCATCTGAGCCGCTCAATCGGGAAATGGAAAGAGATGACAATAGCGGAAGAAGATTTCTATTTAGTACACCGCTATGTATTGATGAATTGCACAGAGGTACTACCTTATGTCAGGTAAGGCTATGGTAATTTAATAATATGTTAACGTGTTGGGCTTTAAATATACAAGATAAATTGACTAATATTTGACTATTTGCCAGCATGTTCGAGGATTACATTCGCAACCAATATGGCCCATTGAATCCGAGAGAACTTTAACTGCATGTTGACAACTTATTCCCGAAATGGTTATATGAATATGTATGTACATGTCTTATAACAGAAATTCATTTTATCCCTTACGGTATGCATACCTTAAAAAAAGAGTGATATATATTTGTAGGTTAAGCACAGGAATGATGTAGATCATCGTGTACATTGTCTTTCAATGTGGCCTTATAGATTGGTTAGGACCTCGTCAAGATACATGGTGAATGGATACAGATTTGCAACACATGAATATGCTACATCGATGAAAATAAATAATAGTAGAGTATATGTGAAAGAGATAAGTGATGGCAGGGCGGGGGATATTGGCTACTATGGTGTGTTGCACAACATTATTCAACTTGAATATAATAATCCAACTTTACAACATACAAGGGTAGTTCTCTTTAAGTGCGATTGATACAATACCACAAATGATAGAGGTATGAAATACTATCGCAAGTCTAGTTTGGTTGAAGTGAATGTGAAGAGAAAGTATCCCAAATATGAACCATTTGTATTGGCTGCCCAAGCTCAGCAAGTGTATTATTGTAGATATCCAAGGGCAAAGGGGAACCATAAAAATTGGCAAGTAGTAGTTAAAGTACACCCTAGAAATATCTATGTCATACCTGAAAAGGAAAGAGTAGTGGAACAAAGAACAAGTTTCCAATCCTATGAGATGCATGTGCCCGTAAGAGAACAGAATGAAAGTAATTTGCCAACAATCCGTCGTGATTCGGGTGAGAACAACGAAATATTAGAAGATGATCCAAATGACATCCGTGGTCAGCTTATCATTGAACAAAATGAGGAGGAAGAACATGAAGAAGACGAAGAGGAATATGAAGATAAGACTGAAGATGAAGAGAAGTATGAAGATGCTACTGAAGATGACGACGATGATGATAATGGTGATGATGATGATGAAAATAGTGATGAAGATGCTAAATATTAGTCTTTGGTAAAGATAGATAGTTGTTTGAATAACTTATGATATTTTGTGTTATCACAACTGATGTAACATTAGATTTTTAATAGACATTCCTTTTGCTTGTAAGATATGAACTTAACTAATATATTAAGTGAACTATAACTAAGTTGTGTTAAATTTTATATGGGAGGTGGTAACGATAATGACCCCAAGGGCAAAAAAATTAAATTGATGGATTTCTTAGGAAGGCGCAAAGAACGTGGGCAAGGGACAAACACATCGACAGGTTAGTAATATCTACAATATTATTAATTTTACTCAATTAAAATTAATACTTCCGATTTCTATGTTCTGTATCATAGTTGACAAGTTTGTATGGTTTACAGGTACAGGGCAGCCATCATATGGTCGCCGACAAATACATGGTCAAAGTCCGAGTGTTCGCCATTCCATAGGTGAACATGGTGTAACAGTGCATAACTCCAATTCAGCCTCCATTGGTACGGAGCAGCGGGTGGCAGACACTCCACTTCCACAGCAGGTAATGCCTCGTGAACGTTCACGTTCATCCGGAGCTCCCGTTGACCATGTAACTGGTCATACTAGTCCAAACATTCCACATCACCCTCACGTAACGGATACCCAAACCACTACCTCATCAGGATTGCAACAAGGTTTTGATGATCTACATGTTGAGAGGGATGGCACTCCTGTACATGGTGACACACAATGTCACCCGATGGCTGAGTCATCGAGAGCTGCAGAAGATCGAGCTGATGGCATTCCAGACTGGATAACATATGGATTCTCATCTATGGAAGAATTTGCAACATGGGCCACTGATTCACGCAAGCAACTTAAAGTTAAAGGTGCTGGGTAAGTAGAATTATTCATTAACAATGTATCTATATAGTAAAAGTTAAGTTTCATACCATATAACACAACAGTTTCTTTTATAATTTGTAAATGGGATCCACATAACGCGACCAGAGATATTAGGAAATCACTACATGCAGGCTATTTAGAGCCTTGGACAACTTGGGGAGAGATTCCACCCGATGTAAAGGATAAATTTTTTGATTACTTTAAGGTTTGAAAAACACATTCAATTTATATATTATATAAACATATTATGTACTTGAGATATATATCATATGTACATCATATATTTTTATTATATGATTCACAGAGGATGTACAAGTGGTATCCCTGCGATGAAGCAACCGTTGCCGAGAGGTTTAGCTTTTTCGGGCAAACACGCGTAACTGATAACTTAAGCAAAGCGCGTAAACAAAATAAGAAGCCATCGTGGCTCTCGCAGGATGTATGGGATAGAATGAAAGTGGTGTGGAGTAGCCAAGCATAGCAGAACAAATCCAAAAGAAACTCTTATAATAGAAAGAAAAATCTATCTACGCATCATTTGGGATGTATCCCCGGACACGAATGGGCAAGGACGATGGTAAGAATAAAGCTGACTGTATTGCTATAAGTGATGAATAATGAACAATATTATCTTGTTCATTACATGTCGAGCTATCTGTTTTGGTAAATTTTTTATGTAGGCCGAAGAACGCGGAGATGAAGTGACATTTGTTGATGTTTTCAACAAAGCTCATCGGAAGGGTGGTGATGGACCATACACAGACGCACGGGCTGAACAGACAGTGGTAAGCTAGTTTCTTTAATCTTTAGAACGTTGATGATTGATATACATAGAGTTTATACAAATGTTTTATCCACACTGACGATGAAGAACTCGTATTCGCTCACAAATTTGTTAAATTGTTGATTACATCCATAATTATGTGAAATGTGATGATACCAAGTACATGATTGAACTTAGGTTAGTGTGTTGAATGGAAAAAACTTCTATAATCTGGCATGATTGTTTGAAACTAAGTTAAAGTTGGTTGAACGATTTAATATCTGAGAAAGTTTAGTAAAGAATATTAGAATTGTATGATAATCAGAATTATAGACATAGTATTTCAATAGCAAATGAAAGGGCATGCATAAATATACAATTTTGTTGAGTAGAAACAGTTTGATTGCCTTAGAAACTTGTTTAATATTCATTGTATTTGACTGTCAATGCTTGTATCTTGGGTTGTGGCTATATCTTCAGATAATACAGGTAACTGGTTACTTCATAGTACAGAGGAGATTCTGTCCGTTTGTGGGGTCCGAAAATTTTAAGGGAATTTGTTAATTGTTGATTACAAGCTTAATTATATGAAATGTAATGATGGCAATGGGGCAATTGAACTTAGGTTCAAGTGTTGAATGGTTAAAACTTGAGTAATCATACATTCTTGTTTGCTACTAAGTTAAAGTTAAATCCGATATGTTAGATTGATATGATAATCGAAATTATAGCGGTAGTATTGAAATAGATAATGGAAATGCATACATGAATGTAAGATTTTGTTTAATATTTCATTGTGTTTGAGTGTGAATGCAATGTATATTGCGTTGTGGCTATTTTTTCTCAGTGCAGGTAATTAGTTAGTCCACGGTACAGAGGAGATTATGTCCGTTATTCAGGTCCAAACTTACCCTTTTAGCATGGGGTCTTGTCGGACCGCGACATTTTATGAAATTAAATGTATGTTTTCCCTACTGCTTGTTTTGTTTGTTTCTCTGATGGTTTGGCCATTATATTTTTGGTATGAATTCAAAATTTTCAATATTATATTTTCATGTCTCTACGTGTTGATATTTGTGCATTGCAGGCTCGATACACAGAACTGCTTCAACAAGCATCACAACCAACCAAGGCATCTCAATCCGATTCAGCTCTAACTCTTGTTGATCGTAATGCATTATTTTTGGAGGTAGTTGGTAGACCACGCAAGGGTAGTTTATACGGGGTGGGATCACAGGTCTCTATGGCGTCTACATCAAATAGTTACCCTACTACCGGAAGCCACATCACGCAAAGAGATCTCCAGGAGGCAGTTGCTCGAGCCACAGCATCTTTGGAAAGCAAGCTGGAACAAAGCAACGAGGCGTACTGCAAGCTGCAAGACAAGTTGGACAAGAAAAACGAGGCGTACCACAATCTGCAAGAGAAGCTGGATAAGCAGAATGAGGCATACTACAAACTCCAACAAGAACATTCATCACAGCTTCGTGATGTCCAAGCACAACTAGCACTACTTGCTTCACGGTTACCTGACCCTGCACAACAACAGTGTTCGTCGTCTGCGTCTTCGTCTTCGTCTTCATCTGCGAATGATGGTCAAATTGGGTTGAATTTATAACTTTTTTACTGTTATGACATTATAAAAGTCTATTACAATCTGACCGTAATAACTATTAAGTTTACTTTGAACAATATTATTAGATATTTATTAGCTAATTCGATAAATATGTGCATTAGACATTATTTTTTTAGTATTAAATATTTAATTGACAAGTCAAACAACTTATTATTATAATGGATATTGTTACAAATATAAATTTACATTTGTGCGAGGGGTCGGCAAGGGACAAGTAATCGAGAGTCCGGCGAGGGCACGGCGAGGGACGAAAAAAGGCGAGGGCACGGCAATGGAAGAAAAAAGGCGAGGGCACGGCGAGGGACGAAAAAGGCGAAGGCACGGCGAGGGACGAAAAAGGCGAGGGCATGACGAGGGACGAAAAAGGCAAGGGCACGGAGAGGGACGAAAACGGCGAGGGCTAATTGTCCTCGCATAGTCGTCGCCGAAATGGTCACTCGCCGAGTCGTCACCGAATAGCGTGGGCTCGGCAAGGGACTGCAATTCACCGACGAAGGTTTCGACGAGGGAAGATTCCCCTCACCGGGCCCTTGCCTAAAAGGTCTCGGCGAGGACCCGGCGAGGGGAATCTTCCCTCGCCGAAACTGATTTTTCTTGTAGTGAAAATCCACATACTTTAGCAAAAGAAAAAATATTGTGTGCCAGCTCCCACTCAACCTATGATTATAGCTAGAGATTGATTATCACTGTTTTCAATTTTTTAATTATGGTTGATAGGAAACCATGCTGACCTCCCAGAAAGTTGCAATGTTTTTATGTAACATGATAATATATATAGATATTTGCACGAATCTATCATTTTCGCAAACAAATTATTTCTGTGTTAATGAGATAATCAAGAATGTCAGAAAGAAGTTAATATGCAGGCTTCCAAATTGACAGAAAAAGAATCATTCGTCGCTTTCCTCTCTGGTCTACTCGATGCTCTCATTGGCTAGATTTGTATTTTCTAACATAACTTGTAGTGTATATATATATATATATTAAGTCTTTCAGATTTAATTTCACGGTTTCTGTAAGGAGGAAATGAGAGAGCGAAGATATGGAAAAACTTGGCATACTTTTGATGCTTTGCTCCATTGTTATGGCGATGATGCCTGAGTCTCACGCCATTGATGAAAGCCCTGAAGGAGTGGAACAATGGTTCAAACAGCTTCCACACGCAAAAGAAAAGTTGACTAAGCTTCATTTCTATTTTCATGACGTTATAAGTAGCAAGTACCCAACCAGTGTTCGAGTGGCACAGGCCGACACCACCTCTCAATCACCTACCACATTTGGAGTAGTCTTCGTGATGGATGACCCTTTGACACTAGGACCCGACCCGAATTCAAAGATGGTTGGGCAAGCCGATCGAGGGAATACTTGTTTCAGTCTCCCAGCAGGAATTGAGCTTTCTGATGACCCTAAACTTTGTATTCACAGATGGGAAATACAACCGCATACAGCACACTTAGTGTTCTTGGCCACAATCCAATCTTCCACACGTACCGCGAGTTCCCAATTCTTGGTGGCTCTAGTGTTTTCCGGCTGGCTCATGGCATCGCGACAGCGAAAACCTATTCTCTGAATCTTACGACCAATAATGCTGTAGTTGAGTACCATCTTGTGGTTCTTCACTATTGATACGGCAGCTTCTGAAGCTCTAGCCATGAGTTTCCAGCTTAATTATGGCAATAGCGGCTCAATATATATGTAGTTGCTTTTCAGATTTTTTCTCTCATGTGTCAAGATTAAGCCATTTGTATAAGCTGTGGATGTTTTGAATTTACATCCCATATTTGATATGTTTTGTCTCTCTTAACATTATTTACGATGAGAAGGACAATTTATGACAAATACCTCATGTTTAGCTATCAATATGCAGTTCTGTTATTGGTGCAATTAAATTATGTTCATTGAAGGATAAATAGATTTTGCTCCATGAGTTTATAGCTAAATCTCGCTATATTTTTTTTCTTCTTAAATTCAATATTACCGAGAACTGAGTTACACTCAAACTAATCGGGGGATTTCTCCCTCTTCTTGTCCTTCTCTAGCAATATAGTAGTGGTTGTAGTATCTCTTCAATTTCATGGCATCCTATCGATAAACTAATATCAAAATTACCAAGTCAATCAGTGCAAAATTCTGTTTCTCAAAATACATGTACCACCTTAAATCCTAGTTGTTCTTGAAGTACCAATTTGGTATTACTCATCTTTTCAACGTGTGGAAAGATGTGTGAAAAAAGTATTTTGATCTTAAAAGTTATTACAGTATATAACTCCATAGAGAAATACATACTCTCATCCAATAGGGCAAGATAATAGGACAGATGATCGAAGAAACAATGAAAGAGATGATCTAGAAGAGGGACAAAAACATTCATATACATAAACATAAATACATAAACAAAGCCAAAAGCTATTATTAAATAAAAATCTCTAACGTCATAAATTTCATGGAAAATTTCGGGAAATAACAAAATTTCGTGGAGTAAAATGAAATTTAGCTATAAACTCGTGGAAAAATATGTTTCCACAATTTAAATGAGTAAAAGTACTTGTGTTGTCAGATATTGGTAGCAAGTGTTACATTGTATCCAACAATGGCATCACCTGTGGAAGGATCAAGCCAATACGTTTGGGCAATTGCATATCCACGCGCCAACCGGAAAAGACCGGTCCCACCAACGACAGACATCTCCCGGACCGGGTTCATCGCCGAGTTTATACTCAATAAGCTAAACGAGCTGCCATTGTATATACCATCTGTAAACACATAGCTCATGACCATGATCAGCCCGAAATCAGTCTGACCAGCAGACCCGTACATCCCCCTCGCTCGGCCCACTATCTTCGAATGTTGTTCTGGGCCTACAGTTAATGGATCGTCAATCATCATAAGATCTCCAAAACCAGTGAGTTGATTGGTGGACTGAGAGGCTTGGGCCACTTTTACGGCGGTTGGGTTTCTTCCGCTGAGTATGTCATGGAAATAGAATTGTAGAGTCGTGATTACATGATTTCCTGAATCGACCCTCTTGGCCCATATGGCATCCTCTTGGTTTTGGGCTCTTGGCACGATTGTCATCAGAAAGATGAAGATTGTGAGCGTCGCTAGCTTTGCCATGTTTATGACTCTCTCTGAATGAGAATGAAATGTGAGAGCATTTTATGACAGCTTTTATAAGACATGAAAAATGTTTCAGATGGATTAGGTTAAGAAGCAACTAACATTACCAAGAAACCCAAAAACGTCAACTACTTCATGACTTTTCGATCAAAAAAACAACTTCCATATCCCATTTTCTCTTTTTTTTTTTTTTTTAAAGACAGAGAACTCTCTCTAATAAATTTATCAAACTTACACATAATTTTATCAAAGAAAATTAGTTTTACAGGGTGATTTAAACTTGAGACATGAACGATTAATCTTCCACAACTGCCCAAAAGCTACACTAGTTGACTAATTCCTTGATGAAGACGACTACTCGAACATTGATGATGGAGTTGTTGAAGGGCGCGCTTTAAATACTTCTAATTTCATTGGGTTGTTCTGCCGACTAAACTTATTGTATAAAAGAGTAGTAAGCTTTGGAGGACAGCGACATGAAATAAAACAATTAGAGCTACATGACATGATAGTGCTACTTTACATCAATTTGCATTGTGTTCTATATGATCTTATATATGTTTGGGAAAATTTTTGGTTCACAGTCCATCTCACACGCAACACATAACTAAATAGTTCCAAAGTGCATATGAGATTAAGTACAACCGATGCATGTACGAATTGGATTAGTATTTTAATTAATTTGACGCTTGGGTACTCATTAGTTGCCTCATCTTCTCAATCCATTGATGTCTCTTGATTTCCTATTCATGTTTTGCATGGTACAAAGCTAAACAATAACATTGGAGTGACGAACTCTATAAAGTTTATTTGTAGATATTCCTACAAGCTCATTGCATAACCACAGAATAGTTAATTAGTTTGGTCATCTAATCAATAAAAATTATTCTCACGAGTCAAATAGCAATTCACTGAAACCAACTAAAAACCAAATAAATTTATTCCAAGTCAAAAAGTAGTTCACTGAATTCAACTAACAAGGTAGTTTTCAATTGATTTATAATAAGATTGAAAGGTCAAACATATGTAACAATGGTGGCATTGTAGCCAACAACGGCGTCACCGGTGGTAGGATCAGCAGAATAGGTATGTGCAATAGCATATCCTCGAGCCAAACGGAACAGCCCAGTTCCACCAACGATGGCCATCTCACGCACTGGATGCAATGCTGGATTCAGGCTAAGAAGACTAAAAGAACTGCCATCATATACACCATCTGTGAACCCATAATTCAATACCATGATCAGGGCAAAATCAGTCTGTCCAGCGAAGCCATATAGTCCCCTGGCTCGTCCGACGAGCTTCGATGTTAGCTCAGGTCCTGTAGTTAATGGATCATCAATCATTACCAAAGCTCCGAAAAAGGTTTGGGACGTGTTGGTACCTGGCCCTTCAGCAATCCTTACTACAGTTGGATTTCTTCCACCAACGATGTCATGGAAATAGAATTGAAGTGTGGTCACCACCTCTTTGCCATTTTCAATCCTTTTGGCCCACGTTGCGGGTTCTTGGCTTTGAGCCAATGAGATGGTTGTCATCAAGAAGATGAACTTAGCAAGCGGAGCAAGTTTCGCCATTTCTTTTTCTAGCTTTCCTTGCTGGTGCAGTTGTTGTTGCAGCGAAATGGGTTAGGGAGCTTTTAATTTATACGAGTCTGTCTATTGGACTTTACCGGGAGCTCTACGTCATGCTTTGCATAGGATACAGTAATCGCCATGATAGTTGTTGGAGAATTTTGACCATCACCAATTCTTTTTATATGTTCAAAAAAGAGTTATGTATATCGAATCATCAATTTTCCACGGTTTCATTTTCGATACTATTTGACAAAGTTGCATAATGGGAAATGCTTCTAAAATTGAGGATAACACAAAGAAGCCATAAAAGAAGCAAAAGTTGTTAACAAGTCTTTTTTTTTACTTGTATTCCTATTCCCGATTATTAATTAGGAAGTCTTATTAAGTTAATAAGATAAAAGAGTGAATTCTACCTCTTGTGAAATTAAGCAAATAAAATGAATTTCTTCCTTCTTCTGGTACTTTACAAACATAATACAAATACAAGTGTCTGAAAGAAACTTCCTTTGTAACTAAAATCCTGGTGGAGGCTTCCGGATCATGGTAGCTTGTTCAAAAGCATAAGCAATCTCAATCAACTTTGGTTCCGAGCCCTTTAGTCCTCCAAAGCATATCCCAAAAGGCACACCGTCGCGATCATAGCCAGCAGGGACAGTGATTGCTGGATATCCTCCGATTGCAAACACTGCTGAGGCTGCCGAGCCTAGCGTTACCATTGCATCTAATTGATTCTCTGATATCATCTTCTCGAACCCATTGCATGATAGATTTTCTATCCTTTCTATCGCCAGTGTCTCTTCCTTTCCAATTCCATTTGTCGAATTTGCAGCAATAAGAATTTCTTGACCCAACTTTTCAATGCTTTCCTGCATTAATCATATATGTTACATTGAATGAATCTTCATGACCCGAAAAACAAAAAGAATTCGAGTGATGTATAGTAATCTGAACTGTTATAATGACTTACCAAACGAGGATTGTTCTTGTTGAAGTCTATAATATCACCTAGTGACCTTACAGGTGAAGTAAGTAGCTCTTTTAAATAATCATTCACAGAGAGCTTGAACTCTGCTAGTAATGCTACTGCCTCACCACTCTGAAAGGGGTCTATAATGACATCAACATTTGAAAGCTCTAGATTATCCACTATTGTTGCACCATTTTGCCTGAATAGAAAAACAAATAAAAAGCTATCATAAGTAATAGATGAAAAAAAATTTAGTTGATTTAAACCATTATGCCCTGCCAGGGTCTTGATATAGTAGTTCTAACAGGAAAGTAGAAGAAAAGATATTAGAGCTATACTTGAGCTTGTACCTGAATGTCTGGAGATGCTCTTCGAAAACTGGAGTTGTCTGTTGTGACCTATTCGCGGGCGCCAAATATGGATTTCTGACGACACCTAATCTCTTTCCCTTCAATCCATCTTTGTTGAGGAACGTTTTGTATCCGTCTGAAGGTATCAACTTGGCTGCTGCTTTTGTTGCTGAATCTCTTTGATCGAAGCCCACAATTGACTCAAGAACATAAACAGCATCTGAAACTGTTCTGCATATAGGCCTGCAATTTTAGAATTTTAGCAAATTAAGAGCCAAATGCAAGAATTGCACAAAATACTGATCAATTTAATTCCAACAAAAAAAGGCCCTCTTATCTAGATTCTGGAATCAGATGTTCTAAAAGACATTACCCAATTGAATCCTGCCGCGGTGAAAGGGGAATAACCCCGGCACGACTAGTGAGTCCAACAGTTGGCTTAAAGCCTACGACTGAGTTTAGATCAGCTGGGCCGATGATGGAGCCATCAGTCTCAGTCCCCAAAGACACTGCCACCATGTTTGCTGCTACTGATATTGCAGATCCACTACTCGATCCGCAAGGATTTCCGCCTTCCACATAAGGATTCTGTTTTGTTTTCAAGCAACAATGTCACGTTTAGAACTAGGTCCCACAACAGAAAACAGAGAAAAATAAATAGTAAAACAGTTCTGGTCAGATGTAACCTTTATCAAGATCAATAAACTTATGCTCTTATCCAGAATAAGAAGGGACAAGAAAAAGAATCAATGAATAGCAAAAAGAAATTTCAGGCGTAGTGATGAGTCTAGCATTCTCTGAAGCATTAAACAGAAAAAGGGTTTAGTTTCTGTTTATAATATTATAGAAGCAATTTACTCTATTACGGAGATTTAATGATGGTGAAATGCTTGTGTAGTTATAGTAAAATAATTTGGATAGTTCACTATCATTAAATCTCCTTATAATAGATATCCTATCGTAAAGTTATAACTGAGGGATCCAAATCTTAATACTTACCACACCCTGACCACTTCTAGCGCACCATCCAAGAGGGATACTTGACGAGCGTAAGCCATACCATTCACTCATGCTGGCCTTTCCCAAGATCACAGCCCCGGCTTCCCTGAGCTTCTCTACCACCGTCGCATCCCGCGGAACCTTGGAACCCAGCAATGCGTACGATCCGGCACTAGTATTGAGCTTGTCTTTTGTAGCAATACTATCTTTCAAGAGCACCGGAATGCCATGCATGTCGCTTAAACATTTTCCTCCAATGCCTTTATTTCTCTCCCTCTCTCGATCAGCTTCATCGGCTTGATTTGGCGCATCGGGATTCACTTCTACTACAGCACGAAGAACCGGATTCAGCGTCTCAATCCGGTGCAAGTAAAAATCAACGAGTTGTCTTGATGTGAGCTTGTTTTCTCTGAAGGCAGCTTGCATATCTGCTATGTTGGCTTCTTCAATGGTAAACTTCTTGCTGTTGATGACAATATTGTTGAAGAACAATCCATGTCCTGAGAGAATAAGAAGAAAGATCAGCTGTAATATGCAGAAAGACAGGAAGCTTCTGGAAATTAATATAATTAAATCAGTTGAAAGTATATATATATCATCTTCTTGAAGTTCATGTCTAGTTGACAATATAAGCAGTTGTATAACTTAATTTTAATCTATATCAAGGGACTGCTACGGAAAACCTGTTTACCTTTTCCGAGTTTACTAAATCAAGAATTGAAATAATAGTTTTAACGAAACAGTAAAATTGTTGTTAATCTAGAGATTATAATTCCGAGTAAAAGAAATAGCGTCTTGCAAGAATACAATGTAAAGAGCTATATAATAAATTTAAAGTGATTTCCACCCTTCTTCTAATCCTGTGTATATATAGCTAGTGAGAATTGTTTCGTACACTCAACTCTCTGCTAAATTTCGATTCTTTGTTTCATTCTACAATGGGTTGCTTACATCTTTCCTTTATGCTAAGTCCCTCAATCTTTTAGAGAAAGTTTAACGTCAAACTAGAACGAAACAAATATGAAGTCGATGTTTTGGGCTGGTCAAATCCAGGTTACATAAGAACGACGACGAGAGAGTTACAATGCATGCTTACCTCTATGAACCATGACTAGGGTAGCAGAATAGTGGATGTTGTTGCCCTCTAAAGACTTTCAATGAGACAATTGTTTGATTTCTTTGATTCCTATTTCATGTGTGTAATATTCACAAATTTATAAGCAAATCCTAAATTTGCTAGGAATCTGTTTCCAAGTGACGAGTTTTTATTGGTGACTCTAGTCCTTTTACCATTAAAGACTACCTTGAAAATTCTTAAAAACTAAAATTGTTTCGTCAACCTATTGTATTCGGCCCAAACACCCAAAAAAAAAAAAAAAAAGAAGAAGAAGAAGAAGCAGCTAGTGAAGGAAAACTCAGAAACGGATCAAGGGTTAATTATGTCATTAATATCCATATTTTATTTTTTAAACTTAATTCTTATTGTTTCAAAATAGTTAAATTAGTTCTCATTATTTATCAAAATTAGTCAAATTCGTCCTTGCCATTAAAGTTAGAATTTGATTTAACAGAATAATGGTCATGTGCAAGGATAAAATTGAAACATTTACATATTGTTCAAATTAATCCTCATTGTTTTATAAATATTCAATCTAGTTCTTGAATCTATTTTAGAACAAGTTCAATCTAATTACTTTCTCTTTCTTTTTCCCATTCTCCTTCTTCATCTCCATCACACACACCCCCACACACACACACACACACACACACACAAATATATATATATTTATATATATATATATATATATATATATATATATATATATTGTGTGTTGAATGTTGTTGTATGAGACTAGTGATGGTGAAGTTGTGTGGTTTGTGTGTGAGATTGTTTAATGGCGAGGACTAATATGATTAAATTTTGATCATTTGAAAACAACGGATTGTCACTTGAGCAAGAGAGAAAACTAAATGGGATAATCAATTCTAAGGGTGATATAGTCAATTTATGGATTTTTATAACTAAAGGAGACTAAAAAAAAAGAGAGATTAATTTACAAAAACGTGACAATAACATGACTAACGCTCTGTTTGGCCTAACTGTGAAATTTTAACTTTTGAGCTGTAAAGTTTTTAACAATAGAACTTTAGTTAGGAGTGTTATTGAATAAAAACCGTTGACTGTTTGGCATATGTTGGACAATATTGAGTTTTAAAAAATTTAAGGGAAAACTTGTTGAATGTGAATCAGGGCAGAGTGGATTTTCTCAACCATCTCTAGAAAATTCTGGTAAATTGGATTTTAACCCCCTTGATGTTTCCAACCCCTCACACCCACCTGATCAATGAAAATTATTATATGAAATGTGCGTGGAATGAATAAGCCTTACAAACAAGCGGAAGTTTTCAAAGTTTTGCAAAATAATGTTGTTGATATCGGTTGCTTACTGGAAACAAGAATTAAGAGCAGTAATAGAAACCATTTGTTGAATAGTAAATTCAAGCACTAGTCCTCCATTGATAATTACAACTGTCATGATGGGGGGCGTATTTTTGTTTTGTGGAATCCTTGCAAAGTTTCTATCCAACAGCTGGAGCAATCTGACCAAGCAATTTTGTGTTCGATTGAGAATTTGGAATCTAGACAAAAGTTCCATTTTTGCTTTGTTTATGGGGCTAATGATGGTGTAAAGCGTAAAGAACTTTGGAGCAAGATTAGAGAATGGAGTTCTTCTAATACTCATATTCCCTTGGCTTTTGGGTGGGGGGGGGGGGGGGGGGGGGGGGATTTTAATGAAATCCTAGCCATTGAAGATCGGTTTGATTGTCAAGTGTTGCCTGGTAGTTCTTGGGATTTCATTAATTGTTTGGATGAGTCTAAGCTTGCTGAGCTTAAGAGTAATGGTCCTCATTTCACTTGGACCAACAAATCTATGGAGTCTCATTTTAGAGCAAGCAGGTTAGACAGAGTCATTGTTAATTGCAAATGGATGACGATGATGCCTGACTCAGCCCTTTCATTGTTGAATCCAGATGTCTCTGATCACTACCCCTTTTTACTTACTCCTTTCAACTCTGTCAAAAACAAAGGCAGTCCTTTCAAATTCTTCAACTCCTGGGCTAATCATGAGAGTTTTTTTAGCATTGTTAGGAGTGTTTGGGCTACTCAAATTGATGGCAATCCAATGTTCAAAATTGTTCAGAAACTTAAGCTTCTTAAGGGTGAATTGAAGAAACTGAACAAGGAGTTTTTCTGCGATATTGCGCAAAAAATTGCAGAAACTAGAGCCAAGCTTGGGGATGTGCAAGAAAAAAATTTCGCTAGTAATGGGGATTATTGCGATCGTGAGGAAGAAAATCAACTGTCTGTTGAGCTCAAATCCCTTGCTGAAATGGAAGTTAGCATTTGGCGTCAGAGGTCTAGAGTTCAATGGATTAAGGAAGGAGATGACAACACTTCCTTCTTTTTTCGAGTAACTAAACTTAGAGCTGCAAAAAACTCTATTTCAGTTATTCATGATCATAATGGCAGAACCATCAATACATCTGAGAAGATCAATAAAGAAGTTGTTCTTTTCTTCAAGAATCTGATTGCTCCTGAATATCTTAATCAGAATCATTCGTCTGAGGCAGACATCAGAATTTTTGTGCAAAAGTTTGTCAATCATGAACAAGCATTCAGTCTTCTTCGTCCAATTACTGATATAGAGATTAAGGATGCGATTTTTTCTATTCCTGATGACAAGAGTCCTAGGCCCGATGGTTTCAACTATTTCTTCTTCAAACAAACTTAAAGTATTATGGGGAATGATGTTATTTTGGCTGTTAGATCTTTCTTCAGGTCAGGCAGAATTCTCTCTGAGATAAATTCAACTAATTTGGTCCTTATACCAAAAGTGGCTAACCCATCTTCCATGAACGAGTTTAGACCAATTGCTTGTTGTAATGTCCTGTACAAATGTATCTCAAAGATTTTGGCCAATAGATTGTGTGGTTTGATGCCATCTCTTATCTCTGACTCTCAAAATGCCTTTGTCAAGGGTCGGGGTATATCTGGTAATATTTTGTTGGCTCAAGAGCTGATTCGAGGATATGATAATAAAGGGTCTACTCCTTGATGTGTGGTTAAAGTTGATCTCAAGAAGGCGTATGACTCGGTCCAGTAGGAGTTTGTCAACAATACTCTGAGAGCGTTCAATTTCCCTGAACAATTTATTCTCTGGATTACTAACTGTATCACAACGCCCAGGTTTTTGGTTTCTACTAATGGTAGCATGCATGGCTATTTTAAAGGTACGAGAGGCTTAAGACAAGGGGATCCATTATTCCCTTATCTGTTTGTTTTAGCTGTAGAAGTTCTATCTGGTATTTTTGATCATGCAACTCAGTCTAGTGATTTTAAATTCCATCAAAGATGTAAGGCGAGTCGGATTAGTCATTTATGCTTTGTCGACGACTTGATGGTGTTTCTGAAAGGTGAAATGAAATCGGCTCAAGTTATTAAAGCTTGTTTGGACCATTTTACCTTCATGTCAGGCCTTACTATGAGCAATGAGAAAAACGAGTTATTCATTAGTGGGTGTGATGATATTATGAAGACTTCTATTGCTGATACTTTTGGCTTCAAGATCGGTAGTTTACCTATTAGATACTTGGGAGTGCTACTCATTTCTGGGAGATTGTTAAATAGCCACTGCAAGTACCTCATTCACCGCATAACATCAAGAATTTGTAAGTAGTCCAACTCTTTTTTCTCTTTTCTTGGGCGGCTGCAAATTGTTAAGTCTATTCTTAGCAATATTAATTCCTTTTGGTCACGAATGTTCATCCTTCCTAAAGGCACCCTTAAAGAAATTGAACGAATCATAGCTTTTTTCCTTTGGTCTGGGACTGATAACAAAGGGATAAAATCAAAGGTTTATTGGGACAGTGTCTGTAGAAGCTTTGATGAGGGGGGACTTGGCATCATCGACCTTCATGTGATAAACCAAGCGGCTATTCTTAGATACCTTTGGATCATTCATACTAAGGATAAGTCAATTTGGTGTAGATGGATTTATTCTACTTACTTGCGCAGAACCAACTTTTGGGATATCCATATGCCTTCTCGACCATCTTGGTCGTGGAGAAAAATTCTGCAACTTAGAAGCTTGGCTCATAATTTTGTTATTCACAAAGTTGGTAAAGGTTGTAACACCCATTTTTGGAAGGATCAGTGGCACCCTCTAGGGATCTTAATGGATGTCATTGGTGAAGCTCATATTTGTGCTACTGGTTTTGATTGCAATGCCATGGTGGCAGACTTTGTTGCAGGGGATAGCTGGGTTTGGCCTTATTCTGATGAAATATTTGCGATTATCCAGAATCATTTGAATGGTATTCATCCACAAAGTAGTCGAGAGGATATTATGATTTGGGCTAACTCTCCTTCGGGAAAGTATAGATTAAAATGGGCGATTGAAGTTTTAAAACCTCAAAGTGATAGAGTCTTGTGGAGTAGCTCGATTTGGTTCAATTTTGCAATTTCCAAGCATGTGTGCACTTGCCTGTGTTGGTTGAATAAATTACCAACGAAACTGAGACTCTTGAGTTGGGGTATTGATGTGGAACCTAACTGTATTTTTTGCTATGCTTGCAATGAAGATAGGGATCATCATTTTGGGTATTGCCCCTTTGCTCACAGGATTTGAAAAATTGGATGGGGAATGTGCAAAGGGCCTCCAACAGTTAACAAGTGGTATTTGATTGAGGAATGGTTTACTCATATTGCTTCTATCTCTTCCTTCCAGGCGATTATTATGAAATGTTTTTTAGGTGTATTTGTGTTCCACTTGTGGAAGGAACGGAACAAACACATTCACAACAATGAAGTTTTGGCAGAGAAACAAATTCTTTCTAACATTATTTTTTATATTCGTACAAAAATGTGTAAAGTTAAGAGGATTAAATATACTCTTTTAAACTAAACCATTTGTAGGGCTTGGAGTATCGATGACCATACTTATTGGTGATTTTGTTGTAGCTATTTAAATTTTTTTGTTCTGATATATATTCATGCTTGCCTTTAGCCAAAAAAAAAATTAAGGGCAATATTAAATTTTAAAAAATATAAAAAGATGTATTTGAAAAAAAAAATAATAATAATTTATCGTATTATGTAAAAACATATTCGCAAAAATTTATTTTGAAAAGCTTCAATTTAGAACTTCTTATTTTTTAACTTTTTTTAACTCTAATTTTTATCTAAAAACACTTTTTAAAATAGGTCAAATAAGTTAATCTCAACTTTTAAACTCACATAAATGAGAGACAATAGAATAATCATTATAGGGCAAATATGTAAATTTGTGTTTCAAGTTGTAGACTGTAATATATAGTCTTGTAATAATATCGAAAATCTCCCATTAAGGTTGTTTGTACTCGTAGAAAAGAAAGAACAGAGCAAAATATCTCCTAAAATATGAGTTGTTTTTAAATACGGTTTGACACTTCAGGCTTAGATTGTAAAACTCCAGACATCTCAATTGATAATTTTCGAACTTTGTCCCCTTTCCATCACAAATCACAAGTAACTACTACTCTAAAAAATTCTGTTTCAGGCAAAAAAGAAGAGTTGTGCTGAACAAATTCAGTGTTGAATCCAAATCTTCTAAAAAATAGAGGATCAACAAGCTTGGCGTATTGGAACTCACACAAGTCTTCAGCAAGGCAGCAGCAGATCCTCCCTACAAAAAAAACTGGGGAAGGAAACAAGTACCAAGCAGTATGCAGTCATACCTAAGACCAATCTTGCATTACGATAAGCCCAAGATACTAGTGGTTTAATTCACATAAAATATCTGAGAGACAATGAATGAGTAACAATGCAGAAGTTCTTTATTTTTGTTCGCAAATCCAGAATCCATTCGAGGCCAACAACAAAGAACAAAATGCTGTGCCACAAATATTAATAATAATGTGAATAATTACCACAACTCACTACAAACAAGGCCACATAGGCTTTAAACAATACCCTAATTGTAAGTCTACCAAAATTCCTTGAATGGTATATGCCCTCCGGGTAACAACAAAAGAAGGGAAGGAGAGAAAGGAAAATGAAAAAGAGAGACAAAAACTCATTACGTCTGTCCAGCAAACCAAAACTTTCTCGCCAAAGGATGCAGTACATGAAGACCTTCCACCACATTCATTCGTTTTCCTCTCAACATTCAGCATCGCACCTGTTGATCACTATCCTGGGTTTCTCCAGCATGATGTCCATTTTCGCTTTTCTCAGAACTACAATTTAGGGGGAGAAATGATGGTTAGTTCAGTATCCAGCAAGTCATGATAATATACACATCAAGAAACACTTGAAGCGGACTACCAAGTCAACAAAGTAAAAATTTAAGCAGTTTATACAGAACTAGTAAAATTTACGAGTAAGGATTCCCTAATAATGTAATATATGATCAAGATCTAAAAGTGATAAACTATCAAGATCATTCTACCATAACTACATCATTATTTCACCACTACAATTGAATCCACTCGTAACATCTCCATATGTGGGGTGGGTGGGTTTTGGGGGGGGGGGGGTGGTTGAGTGAGAGTAAGATTATAAGAATAAAAGGCTAAACTTCTATAATTTTCAAGTGATGTGCAATTCCTTCCAACTCAAATAACATTGGCATACCACACTAGTCTATTTCACTACTAGGGAAAGAAAGAAATATTTAAAACTTAGATTGCTAGAGATTTGGCATGGATTCACTGATATGTTCCTCAGTTATTATACTTCATCTAATAAAGAAGAATGTCGGAAATACAATCAGCACTAGAAATCATAGTTGAGACATATTGTGGTTATGTTCCAAAAATCAAAGGGAAATCATCCTATTTCCTACTACAAAGTTTAGATATGCAAACACTGATACAGGGCAGAGTATTATATTTAACAGAATCTCACAAGAGATTTCAAATACATAATTCAAAGTTCAGTACATAGTTATGGAAAAGAGAAACAACCGCCTATAACATTTAACAAGAAAGAAGGAAGAATCAACAAAAAGGTCTCGTAGTCATGTAACAATTTAAGCAAAGAACACCTTTTTCCCCCTTTTTATCTAATAAAGCTCACACAAGGGATTGAATATTCATGTTTCAAAGTCACACTTCTATATGTAGTGAGGAACGAAGAGCAAAGACTGCACTTTTTGTTTCTCTATATCATGTAAATGGACATGCCAACAACCTATTAGTGTATTAATGCCCTTCAAATTTTCCAAAACACAATGCTGTTAACCTCATGATTCACAAGTTTCCCTGTCTTCTCAACAAATTCAATGAATCCTCATCATGGGTTATTTTCTAACCCAAGGCTCAAGTACCGACAAGTTTATCTACAAATAATACATATATAAGCAAATACAATACCAAACGTTTGAGTATAACTATTGACAAAAGTCAGATGTGTAACACATGCAAGAAAAGATTGCACTAGTCACAGAGAGAAGACAGCCAATCCAGTCAGAGAGAGTTGAGAATTCTGCTAACTGAATTCACATATGAAGAGAAAACTTTGTAGCTTTACAACATCAAAGCACCAAATTAATTAGAGAAATTAAATATAAAAAAATCAACAGCATATGAACAACTAGATATTTCGGCACCGAAAATTCAAGGCAATCAAAGAATTAACACCAACCTCAAAGGACGAGCTTCCACAGACTCGGGCTTCCTCCAAGCCCTCTCAGTTCGATCCTCCGGCAAGCTAGCCCTCCCATTAGCACTCCCAAAACCCCTCGGTTTCGGCCCTTGACTGTCCACTTGCTTAATTTTTACATTCTCAAGCTTCCCATCAATCTCCTTCCAATCCTGTCCCTTCTCCTTCAACACTTCCTCCCTAGGCCTTGCTTCCCCGAATGGGTTCGACCCTTTGGGATTCACAATATCCGCAGTAGTCCCATTGTGCGGCACTTCATTCAACGGCAGTGTCCTGGGTTTCAAATTCAACCTGGGCCGCGCAGTCGCAACACCATCACTTCCCTCCTCTCTCTTCCTTCCCCAATTATCTGAATCTGCGCTATTGATTGACTCATTACTCCCTCTCCTCGCTCTTAAACTATCGAATGCACCCCCGAATTTCTGCCCCTCTTCTTCCTTTTTCTTCACCCAATTATCCGAATCGGCACCACCACCGTTTGACTCGAAACCCACTCTTCTCCTATCGTATTTTCGACCCTCTGAGGGTACAAACGCCTTATTCGACGCCCAATTATCGACTTCATCAGCTCGTGACTGTGAATCAGAGAAGAACCCTCCCCCTCCTCTCTCCCGCCTATCAAACCCGTTACCAACCGTTGATTTCTTTGTGGCCGCCCAGTTATCAATCTCGTCTGCGCGTGAGGGAGCTGCCATATCCCTGTTAAAGCTTCCCTGCCGCCGCGGCTCGTCAGATGAACCCCTAGACGGCCTAGTGTCATACGATCTGAACCCGCCGCCAAGCCTTGTGCGCTCAAGCTCCTCCGCCGTGCGCTGGCGGGGGGCAGTAGGGAGCGTCAGCATTTCTTCGGGTGTTAAACCCTTGGAGGCGGCGGCGGTGGTGTTGGACCGCTTTTCGGCTCCGTAAGAGGCGAACTCTTGTAGGGATAGCGTTTGGGGTTTCTTCTTCTTAGTTTTGGTGGTGGCCGCGACGGAAAGTGATGGGAAATCGGCCTCCGCGGCGCCACCGTTGGGCTGGTGGTTAGTGAGCTCTTCTTTTTGCTGCTGGTGAAGTTCAGCTTCGTGTTCCTCGGAATCTAATGCCCACGCGCCAGGTTTACCCCACGCGCTCATTGTTGCCGCCATGCTTGCTTCTCTCTCTCTCTGCTTATCTGTCGATAGGTTTTGCGTTGAAATTTTTGCGTTCTTGTAAAGCAAAGAGATCGGTTATATAAGATTGAAGCCATAGTTGATTTAATCTGACGGTTGTGATAGAACCTCAAGGATTTTCCTCATCTGACGGCTATGATTAGGATTGGACGGAGGAGATCGGTTGTTATCTATCAATTGTTTGGGTTTTTCCCATTCGAGATTTTAAATGTTTCTCTTCTAAAAATAAACGTAGTACAATAGATTCGAAGGTGTGATCTGTCATTATGTGATGGGGTTGTGGTGGTGGTTCGATTGGCATATTTGGACTTTGATTTTATAGGAAGATTTTTTACCAAAAAAAAAAAATATTTTATAGAAAGAAGACATCGTTAACAAAAAAGATTTTATACGAAGCATTATTCAGAAACAGGTTGTTATGCCTTTGGAAAATATTTTTATTTGTTCACTAGAATATAATTTTTAACTACTTAGACTTTTCTTTTCTTTTTTTTTTGTTTTCTTATGTCTCGTATAAGAAGATTCTAGGAGCTTTCCAAGTTAATTTAAACACAAACTTATTGATTTCATCAGAATTAGGTACCATTGATGCTAATATTGGTTACCCAGCATACTACCACGTTCAACTACCGAATAGCTAAAATAAAAAATCATTTAATAAAAAAGAATTGATTCTAAATAATCTCTTTAATGTCGTCGTTAATTCTCTAAATTGATGAACATTATATCAAACAAAAGTTACTAACAAAGAGGCCTAAGTCAACTAAGTCAAGGGAATTATAAGGGGTTATTTGCCTTGTAACTAGTTTGGAGCATTACTTGAATCAGTTTTAGTTTTAATTCTAAAAAAAACTTGCATCGTACGAGGATTGGATAACTTTATGTAATAATTTATTATTTTAATGAATTTCATTTGCCAAAAAAGAAAGAAAAAAAAAATCTCACTAACAGGCCAATTCTTTTAAAGCAACCCCTTTCCTGATCTCATGTTACATATAGTAATTGCAAAAATTTATAACAATCAATTTTAATATAGTGAGTCTAGATAAGTTATTGAAATCAACTTTCCGTAGTAATTCCCACAGTCACACCAGGAGGAGTTGCGCACTTTTCCCTTAAATTCTAGAGTTTGAGACATGCTAGAAAATAAAAAATTACATCACTAACAGGCCAAACTCATACAACGAAAGCAACGACCAAAACATTGAAATGGTCAAGGCCCAAAACCACAAGAAACATTTATTCAAAATCGCGAACCAGCCCCGATTTTCGTCACAACTGTGGACGATATTACATCAAATTGTATAACCTAGACATGGTTTGATAGATCATCTAATTAAATGAAAATTACTTTTAGAAATTTACTTTCGCAAGATTTTTTCACTTGAAATTTTCTATACTTGTACAGGCCAGTCACACACCATAGGCTATCTAAAATATTGGGCTTTCACTTGAATATTTGCTTTAAACTGGATTAACCTTGATGTACACTAGATAGGCTGGGATTGGACTTAATCTTGGATTTGCTTCCCTGGATGGCCCAGTATTAACCAAGACAAAAAGCAGAGTGAACATGCATGTAACTTTTTCTTGAAAAGGCAATGAATAAGAACTTGAGACATAAGGAGATCCTTTTTCACCGGATTTAGATTACTTAATAACATAATAATATTATTAGGCTTATAAATAGTAATAAATTAATAATTTATTATGATAAAATGATATAAATTATTGAATACAAATATTAAATAATTGTATTATCACTTCATTATTAATAGAAATTCAAATCTCTTTTCACCGTAAGTAATGTAGAGAAAGTTTATAATCTATCTATTAATATATTATGATAGATTACTACTTTAAGTTACCCCATTACCTTTTTTTGTATGATCGGGACTGAAGCTAATGGCATTTGTGATACAACACAAAAAGGATTTACAAACAGAAGAACATATTGAAAAGGAGCACGATTTATTGAGCAGGGAACCCGCATAATATAAAGAAGTGCGTGATTGGAGAAAAGGAAATACTCCTAAGAATCTCCTTTATCCCTTTTTAAGGACAATCACTTAACATGGCTTGGGAATCTGACTTTTCAAAAAAGCTTGAATTATGCATTTTCTAAATTGAGACTATTTAGAGGAATAAATCGACAAAAAAAGAAGAGGGGGAATAAAGATGAAAGAGAAGCCCCTAGGCCATATCCAACGACCTATTTACTTTTTTTTTTTTTTTTTATAATAAGAGTGAAATAGGTACCTCCAGACATTTGCAGAGTTTTATTTTAATTTCATTCAAAACAGACTTTTTATTTTAGAGACTATTTATTTCACTTCTCTCCAACATCACTTTTTTATTTTAGCTTTAGAGGCTATTTGTTTCACTTTTCTCTAACATCACTTTTTACTTTAGTTAATACATTATATTAATATTTACTTAAAGATTTATTTTGATTTCATTCCAACAGAAATCTCTATTTTAGAAACTCTTTATTTCACTTCTCTCCAATATTACTTTTTTGTTAACAAGAGAAACTCAGCTGACGGAGCCCGACAGTCAACTGGTAAACTCGGGTGCAGCGGTACAAACCCAATATGTGCATCAATTCAGTCAACGCTCTCAACCCAGAGTAAGGGGTGTGAATTGAACCAGGAAGCATGCTGCATGTTCACTTCTCTCCAATATTACTTTTTGTTGATAAAAAAAACTCAGCTGGCGGACAATCAACTGGTAAACTCGGGTGCAGCGGTACATACCCAATACGTACATCAATTCAGTCAATGCTCTCAACCCAGAATAAGGAGTGTGAATCGAACCAGTAAGCATGCCACATGTAAGACATGCTCTTATCGCTAGGGCGTCCCTGGGAGACAAAAGGAGGATATTTTAATGTTATTTAATTGGTAAGTACCAACAATGATTGACAATATTAATATTATTTTTAATTATTAATATAATTATTCATAATACTAATATTATCTTTAATAATAAATCTAATTTCTTATATTATGTTTTTATTCAAAGCTTTTTTAATAACTATATTATTTTTTAAGACTTTTTAAATAGCTTTTTAAATTTGTTTCATTCTCTTAACTATATTTTAATTCATTTAAAACATAAATATAAATATAGGTAATCAAATCTGACTCTCTACATTTAAAAACAACAAAAGTTAACTTCTGCGAGTTAATTTAAAGAGGTTGTTAAAACCAAAAAAAAAAAAAAAAACCTCACCCTCTATTTTGGATTGACCAAAAACAAAAAGAAAAAAATTCTCTATTTCGGAGGCTCTTGATTACAAATCTTAAGTATTGATTAATATTTCTCCCATCGCAACTAACAGATAAAAATCGGCTACATTTCAAAAGCCAAACAATAAAATTTAATTTTTGCGAGTTAATTTAAAGAGTTTTTTGACCAAAAAAAAAATTTTAAAGAGCTTGTTTTAAAACAAAAAGAAAAAAGATCTCACTCTCTATTTTGGATTGACCAAAAACAAAAGGAGAAAACTCTCTATTTTGGAGGCTCTTGATTATAAGTCTAGATTTATATTTCTTCCATCACAAACATTATTTAAATTTTTATTAATTTAAAACATACATTAAGATATATAATTATATTGTAAAATAAATAATGTTGTTTCCATGAGAAATTACAATCGTGATCGACAGGTCAGACCAATGACACGTAGAAAATAACGTATAAAAATCGGAGGTGGTGCGCCACGCCCAGTAACGCGTGCTGGACCAACATGATCATAATTAACCACAAACGACAAAAGAAAAAATCTGACGGATGTGGTTGTGCCAGATTCTCAGCATCTGGCACAACCACATCCGTCCAATCATTTCACACATATCTATAGTCAACAACCAGGCCAATCTCTAAAATACTAAATCCAAATTAAAATCAATAATCTAGCTTTCTTTGTCCCAAAATACCTTAATACCAATACATTTCTAAAATGTTACTACCATATATCATTCGAGAATTTATTAACCAAGAGTATTGACTTACAAAGGTAAGTTACAAATGTAAAATTATATACTTTCGTTTCTTCTACAGAAATCGTGCATCAAATCCTTAACCATCCCGCTCATGTTTTTTGACATGCGTTCAACATAAATGTTGTATGATGGAGACGAAAAACTCAAAAGATAACAGCTATAATAACAAGATTAAATATAGAATTAATTTCGAGACAGTACGATCAAGTAAACCTATCTTATTTAAGGGTGATATTTCATTCATAAGATTGACACATAGTAATAACACTAAAAGTCAACACATCACAAGATTATAGAACCCAAACACACCACAGTAACCCTAAACACCACCACTAAAAACAGACGGACGGAAAATTAAACGACAGTGCTTAGATCATCATGACATCATCAGATCTAAGAGAGTTGACCGCAGTCAGCGATGACGACGGGCTTAGAGCACCTTCCAGAGCTAGATCCAACCTTCTCAATAGCCTTCACAACATCCATGCCTTCAACGACCTGTCCAAACACCACGTGCTTGCCATCGAGCCACTCAGTCTTGGCCGTACAGATAAAGAACTGTGAGCCGTTGGTTCCAGGTCCAGCATTCGCCATGGAGAGGATTCCAGGACCGGTGTGCTTCTTGACGAAGTTCTCATCGGCGAATTTCGATCCGTAGATTGACTCGCCGCCGGTGCCGTTTCCGGCAGTGAAGTCGCCGCCTTGGCACATGAAGCCTGGGATCACACGGTGGAAGGTAGATCCTTTGTAGTGTAAAGGCTTGC
Source organism: Ehretia macrophylla (assembly GCA_037974665.1). NCBI lineage: Eukaryota > Viridiplantae > Streptophyta > Magnoliopsida > Boraginales > Ehretiaceae > Ehretia > Ehretia macrophylla. The sequence goes on from CM075766.1 coordinate 44,062,545, forward strand.
CGGATCTTCCGACGCCTTTCTCGCCGGTGCAGAGTGCGCGGAAGTTCTCGGCGGTCTTGGGTGTGACGTCGGCGAACAACTCTATCACGATACGGCCGGCAGGTTGGCCGCCGACCGACATGTTGAAGAAAACCCTAGGGTTTGCCATTTCTTATATGTATATATAAACGTATTTGTGCTAACAAACTCTCTTCTGATAATGTAGAATACTGTTATGCTTTGCGAGGAGAGGGGTTGTTTATATAAGGAGATAGGACGGTGGATATTGTGCGAAAGGTTGATCGTGGTCGTTGAAAGAGGCCACGTGGCTTGATCTTTATGGTGTGGTGTTAAAACGACATGGGTTAAGACCGGACTGTGGTTAGATCACATTTTTACTGTGGTTAGTTTCGGGATGTGGGTCACGTGGTACACGCATTTTATACTAGAGAGGATTTTTGGAGGAGCAATCGGATGCTATGCCGAACGTTAGAGTGTGTTTACTTTTCATGGTTTGTCCATTTTTACAAAGGGTAAATTTTATACTTAGCTTGTTTGTTTGTCGTAAAATAATTACTTGTGAAAAATATTTTTCGTAGATTTTATTTTTTTTAAAAATAAAATATTTTACAGATCTTTATTTGTTTGTCGTAAAATAATTTATTGTAAATAAAATATTTTTTAAAAATAGAATACTGTAAAATATTTTTTAGTATTTGGATACATCATGAGTTCCGTAAAATATTTTTTTCTCCCAAATGAAATAAAAATATTTTACAGAATTTTGTACTAGCCGCAATTATTGACCAGAAAATATTTTACAATTGACCAATTTTTCGGTATTACCAAACACCGTAAAATTAAGAAAAAAGCAGCCGTAATTGTTGATCGGAAAATATTTTACAGTTGACCAATTTTTCGGTGTTATCAAACATCGTAAAATCTATAAAATATTTTATGGCAAACAAACAAAGCCTTAATCTCTATTGTTTGTATTTTTTATTAAGTTGATTCTTAATATTTTTAAAAATTATATTAATTTTTAATGTTAAAAAAGTGATTTAAAATGATCTATATTATTTAAAATTAGTCAATTTAATTTCTATTATTTTCCATAAAATATAATTTAGTCTCCAAATAGAGGTCAAATAATATGAACTAAATTGAATTTTTTGAAAAAAAACAAATATTAAATTAGCTAAATTTAAATAATAGAGATTATTTTAAATAACTTTTGTAAACATTAGAGATTACTATAAATATTTTAAAACATTAGGGACTACATTAAAAAGGTATATAAACTGTTAAGGTAGAAAAATCTAAAGCGCCTAACTGTGCTTTGTCTTGCAAAATGGAACATTGTGGGTTGAGTCCACGTTAACACACTGACGATTAAGTGAGTTTCTTTGTTGATGAAGAAGAAAGAGAAGTTTGAAGTAAAGTGTATGGAATGGATAAGTTACGTTTTTCTGAGTGAGAGAGTGTTATTTGTACATTTGTGTGAAATTCTGTTTTCTTTCTCTTCCCTAATTTTTTGGGATTGTTTCAAAGTTAGTTACAATAACTTTTTTCAATGTCTCTGGGATGTATTCTCACCCCCGAGCCTCCAAATGGTTGATGATCATGACATCTTTAACCTCGGGCCTGGGGAAAGGTGGATCTCGGGCCAAGGTTGCCTGTGGGCTTCCTCATATATTTCATCTCACAAGTATTTTAGTAATTGTACTTGGGGTCGAGCATTTATCCCATATCATAAACAATAGAGACTAAATATAAAATTTAACTAAGGACAATCTAACCCTCCAACACTGGCTTGAATATGTACTTGAATCTTACGGGCATGTATAATCCACATGCAAAAAAATTAAATCGTTTTAAAAAAATTTCTCAGACTAAGGCATTTTAGAGAAAAGATCTCACTTGTGTTGTCTTTGTTGGGTTGTTGAGCCCTTTTAAATCAGTGAGCACATCACAAGTGATGTGTCTTTTTCATTGGACTATGGATGGACATGCGTGTTGATTCTTGCTCAAACAGGATTGCCCTAATTTTCCTGTACATTTTAAGTTTCGCCTTGGGGAGGTTGTTGTCAGCTTTTGTGGTATAATTTTGTCTTTGACAATGTGTTACCATGATCTTGAGATGATTTGTGAGTGGCTACCTTACTCTTGGACCAAGGTAGTTTCTTACCCATTATTCCACCCTTAATAACTTTATGAGGTTCTCGTTATTTCCAATTTTTGGGCTCCGGTTGGGCTTCCCTTCTACAAATAGCTCGGTTTTGGTTTAGTTGTGGTTGGCCCTCTTGTCTTGGGCTGGGCAGTTGTTTTGGGTCACTTGTGTTGGTTTCGGGCTCAGCTCAGTTTCAACTAGTGCAGCCTTTTGTTCTCGGTCTTGATTATGATGTTGAGCTCCTTCCCAATGGTAATCACGTATTATTTTGTTGGGCCCTGGACTTGTATGCTGTTATGCTATTTACTTCTTACACATTTATGCTGTATTAATTCAATTATTCTTCTTGAGAAAAAACAAAAATTGTCACTTAAAAGTTCCATTTTTCATCTTCGTCATAGTCTTTATCTTCTTGCAAAGTTTTATATTTTCTCTATCTTAAATTCAATATCTTTAACTTTTGTGGTACGACATTGAATTTCGGAATCACTCTTAAGGTAGAAGGAAGCGAAATTGGCATGAAAAGAAACTTAACATACCGCAAATGCATCCGATTGAAAATTGTACAACTTTGAAGAACGATAATTCAATAATTTCTCTCCAACATGGCAACATGTACTGAAAGTGTTCTTTTCCCCTTTTTCCGTCTCTTAAAGTAACATGTTATCGCAAAACGATAATTCAACAGTAAATAATAAGGTGTAAGCTACAAAGTAACTAGGTGATATATTTAGATTGGGTCAATTTAGAATATTTTGTTTGTAAACGATAAATAATTTGTTACCAAACTTAGAGGAGATGTAAGAGTTAAGTGAAATTGACTCATTTGTTTTTTGGTATTTTTGTACCCACTGATGTGGGCTGATTTATGTAACTGTTCGCCATGATTTGGGCTTATTTCTGTATCTATTCTCCATGATTCACGAAATAATTTTATCAAAAAAGATGGTAAAAATCTTTTTTTTTGTCAATTGGCTACGTCTTAATACAGATCTTCAAATCCTGTCATGTATAGCTCGAGTTATATCGACAAAAGATTTAGCGATGCAATATTTTGTGCTTTCCATTTATATTTATAAAAATGTACTACTCGAGTGATGTTTCACTCTCTCTATATAGTAAGATTTCTTATTACATAAAAAAAGATTTAACATTAAATATATGAATTATTATCATACAGAAAAGAGGTGACATAAACTTTGTGTAATTGATCACTGTCACCGCATGGTATTATGGTGCTCTTATTTATTTTATAATCCTCCTCGGTTCTACTCTACAGTTACAGTCAAGGGAACTACCTTACTAAAGATTTTTTCCACCATTTACGAGTTGGATTATTATTCATCACCCCGTTGCTGATGTGTAGAACCTACACTAAACTGATAACAAGCATCGATATATAACCCGTTTATCTTTCTTTATATAATAGAATATTTAACATATACACGAAATATTTGACATCTAGTACATTACATTAATTTTTATCATGCATAGGAGTAAAAGATTAAAAATACGATATAAAGCATTACTATGATGCCCTAGCTGGATAATTGTGCAATGGCCAATAAGGCTTTTCTTTCTGTGGGTAAAACATATAGAACTTAACATGCAAACGAGCAACAATGTCGAGTTCCTTATTGTCGGATCTAAGAATCAATATTGTTATTTAATTCTTCAAGTGCAATTAACATTTACAAACTTTAAAAAACAGCCAACTAACTGGACAAACCACATCAACTTCGTTTACATAAACAACTGAAACTGACACTATTTTCTGTGTGCTCATGCACTGAATCATATATATTTCCTCATTTGCTTATTTCTTCATCTTCAGAGCTTTATTGCACCAATGGAACTCTTATCTTATAGTCCATTATCACACATGAAAAAACAAACATCCGACTTAATCCAACAAGCAAAACAATATAACGACTTCGAGAGCCTATGCATGAGGAATGTGAGGTGGTAGAGGGGGGAAATGGGGGTGGGGGGGGGGGTGGGGGTGGTGGAAATACTTGGGAGGAATCTTTGGAATGTGAGGTGGTAGAGGAGGGAAATAAGGGTGGGGGTGGGGGTGGGGGTGGGGGTGGGGGTGGGGGAAATTCTTGGGAGGAATCTTTGGAATGTGAGGAATCTTAGGAAACTTTGGGATTTTAGGGATCTTGGGGATAGGTGGGCAAGGTTTCTTGATCGGAATTGGGGGTGGAAGTGGCTTGTTGGTTGGAGGTTTGGCCACTGGAAGTTTTGGTGTTTTGGGCTCTGATGGAGGGAGTGGCGGGTTAATAGGTGCCGGCAGCTTTGGTTTCTTGGGCTCTGATGGAGGGAGTGGCTTCTTAGGTGTTGGTGGCTGTGGTTTCTTAGGCTCTGGTGGAGGGAGTGGTTTCTTGGGCTCCGGTGGAGGGAGTGGCTTCTTGGGCTCAGATGGTGGCTCCGGTTTCTTGGGCTCTAATGGTGGTTGTGGTTTCTTGAAAAAGGGAGGGCAAGGCTTCTTATAGATTGGAGGGAAGGAGAAATGATGGCCAAAGTGGTGTTTCCAAGGGTCAATTTTAGGCAAAGGTGGCAATTTTGGTAGAGGTGGATGCTTAATGTGTGGCCAAAAGAAAGCTGAATTGCACAATGCTGAGGAGAATTTCAGCTTTTCAACTGGCTCAAAACGGTGTTTTGCATCAGGATCAGACTTGGCAACAATCTTGGTGGCTTCTAATCCATTGTGAGCCGGGCAAGGAGCTGAAAGTGCACTGTGGAGCTGTGCATAGCATTCCTCCTTGTTATCCCCATCTTCCAACAACTCCTTTGGTACTGAGACCTTGAATTTCCCCCCTTCATCAAGCTCTCCAACTCCTCTTGTTTTGAAGTGTCCATCTTTAACCTTGCAGTCAATGGTCACACGAAGCCCTGCAAAAAGAAGGAATCGTTTTTTTAGCTTGGTTGTGCTGATTTGACTGGTGCATGTCCTCTCACCAAAGGATTTATGGGTTTATATTCTCTCATAACTTAATGAACAGAGGATATAATAAAACAAAAATTACCTTTAAAGGCATGACTGGTCTTAATGTTGTACTCCTTGCAGTCTGCACATTCTCCAGTACCAACTACCACGATTGTTGTCTTGTCATCTGCATGACAGAAACTTGCTACTAGTAGTAAGGACACAAAGAAGCCCCAAAAGACTCTTTTACACAGGGAATGAACCCCCATTGAGATTAAACTTAGAACCTGTTAGATTCTACGTGTATTTTGTCTGAGGCTTTGAATGAATTGAATCACAGGGCGGTTGATATATATAGTGATTGTTTGAAGTGTTTATTGATTACACCAACACCATATCATGAACCTCACGTGAAATTAGGTCCCATTGATCTTGACTTTCGTCTCATGGGAAAGAAAACTAAAAAATTCCTGAAGATGTGGTCACTGCTATACAGCTGATCAAAATTCAAAGGCCATTATCTTCATTAAATGAGCTCTCAACTACACTTCTTGTCAATTCCCATCTGTAAACCTACTACTTCCCTGCTCTCATAAATACAATTGGCTTTATAATCTAGGTTTCAAACTGGCAAAAGTTGCATTATTCGGTAAAACTCTCACTTGTACATTAGCAGCATACAGTTGGGAAGCATACAACTAAGCTTGCTAATATTTAATAATATTTGTATTCTTTTTTTATTAGAAAACTCCGTAACGGAGTAGCAACATATTTTAATACATGCTCCAAGTCAATTAAAAAAGACAAAGGGTTTGAGGTTTCAAACCTGAATAATAGTTAGAATGAATTGTTGTCTTACCACTCCGCTCAACCCTTGGGCCAATAATTGTACTCACTTAATAGCAATTATGTAAATGGAGATTCCAGGGCCACAATAAGCAGGCAAGCAGTTGCAGCTGTTTCCTAGGGGCACCATCAACAGTATCTTCATTAGCATGTGGAGCAATGGTGAACCTAAAGAAGTTGCAGCTACGTATCTAATGACTAAGGTAATAAAAGCCTGAAAAGGATATACCAACTAATTATCATCCTGTTAATGTTGCAGAACTGGTTGTGTACAATCCGAGCTTGAAATAAGAGTAAATTATTGCATCTATAAACCAAGTAACATAGGCAATCATGCATTATGATAGTAGTAAACATTTTCTAGAGAAAATGTATGAATGAATCAGATGTTTACTATGCAAAGAAGTTTATCCCGAGTAATATGGAGCAGTGGTTTCTTTGTTTTGTTGGGATTTATGTTTTGGAACGATTATCATACCAAACAATCAGGAATTTTGTGTTTGGCACGTGTGCCTCACGGGCGGTTTTGTTGGTCAGCAAATTATTTATGCTTACAGCTGCTACAGTTGATAATTCATTCGACTACTCCGTCGCATGTTCAGCAAGAGCTGTAACTCAATAAATTATCGTTTCCTGAAAAACAAAAGTAGGTTGACTAACGTTGATATGAGAGAATCTAAACATCTTATTGTTAGCAGATTGTTAAATTACACAGCTTTTGAAGAAATTAGAAGATTGTAAAATGACATTTGCCTTAAAACGAACTTCGTTTAATTAGGAGACAAAGATCTTGATGCCAATATTTATCTTATACTGTTTCCTGATTTTGATCCCTGCCACCTGTGCGTAGACAAATAAAAGCGTTATGCATTAATTGGCATGTGATGGCTTGCAAACAAGATGTGGACAACATTTCCACCTCTCACATTTGGTTTTGTGGTGATAAGTGTGACAATAATGGCAACCATTCTGGGTGATGATCTGGTGGCATGGAAAATTTTTGAATTTAATATAAACTGATTTTTTAGTCCTTCACATAATTAGTGAGATTCATACGTATAATTAAAATTTCTCCAATGTGTAAAAAACTTATATCGGTCCAAATTGACCATATAATTTCCCTGCTACCACAATTGCACTTTATATTTTCAATAAAGTATAAAGGAATTCCTCAATCTTTCACTTCAAAAGAAAAAATCGGCTCTCTGTTGAAAGATACAGATTTAAACTTTAAAATAATAATTAATCACCTTAGATAAATGTTGTATCTGGCTGCGAATCCAGAGGCCAAGAAAGCCAAGAAGGGCAACTCCAAGGCAGAACAGAAAAACAGACTCGACACTGAAAAGTCCACCAGGCTCACTAACTTCAACAGTACCATTATAGAATGTGGTTTAGTAAGGATGACTGTCTATCTGATAGACAAATTGTACCAACAAGATCAAATGTTCCAGCCTGCAACACAAAAAATACAGAAAAAAGTAAGACCTAATGCATACAAACAGGAATTCAAATACAGAACAGTATTTTAAGTAATGAATGCTCTGATCTTTTCCAATGATAATTATGGACTTTCTGCCAATGAACCCAACCTGCAAAAATTTGCTGACACCAAATACGTAAGGAAAAGAAGCTTGAGTTCCAGGAGGCACTGATGCATTGTTGAAACCCTATGAAAAAGAATTAAACATTGTTCGCAAAAACTCTAATAAGCCAAAGCATAGCATATTGGTAATGATAATAAGACGAGACATCATATGGAACTCAAAAGACTATCAAAATCCAGTGAGACAAAGTAAAGTGAAAGAAAAAAAAAAATGAAAAATTAAATGCTATAAACAGCACAGAGAAAAATAGGAAAAGGCACAACGGCATTATCTATGCTAAAAAGAAACAGAAAACTCACAGCAGATGATAACTTCTCATTGGTAAACTAATGTTAAAGTAGCCATCTGACTCCGCCAATTACAACATCAAGCAAGCAAAGGTAATATTATGATCACTTATTCTTTAGTTGGGCCTGGACTTGTATGCTGTTGGACTATTTACTTCTCACACATTTATGCGGTATTAATTCAATTATTCTTCTTGAGAAAAAACAAAAATTGCCACTTAAAAGTTTCTTTCCATTTTTCATCTTCGTCATAGAAAATGCATCCGATTCAATAATTTCTCTCCAACATGGCAACATGTATTGAAAGTGCTCGTTTCACTCTTTTTTTTTTCGTCTCTTACAGGTTGTTTAGATTCATTTTTTTAAAGGAAATGAATGGAAGGAGAGGAAATACCCTTGTCTGGATTGCAATTTAAACGATAGTAAAGATTATAGAAGAATTTCAAAATTTTTTCATTTCCTTTAATTGGAAAGATTGTAAATCCTTACAATTTAAGATTTTTTGGAGGGAAATGAAAGGTTAAAGACTAAAAGTCTTTATTGTCCCTAAATTATTTTATTTTATTTTTATTTTCTCAATTACTTTATTGTATTTGAAACTCTACATTGTTTCAAAGTGCACTCAAGTAATTTTTCATTTAAAATTGTCATTTCTTTTCATTTCCTTCTCCAATCTAAATAAAGGATTATAAAATCTTTTCTCTTTCTTTCCATTATTATTTTATTACAATCCAAACAAAATAATTTTTTCCTTTCCTTTCCTTTCCTTTATTTTTATTCCTCTAATTTCTTTTCCTTTCCATTCCTTTGTGCAATCCAAACACTGTGTTAAAGTAACATGTTATCGAAAAGCGATAATTCTGCAGTAAATAGTAAGGTGTAAGCTACAAAGTAACTAGGTGATATATTTAGATTGGGTCGATTTAGAATATTTTTGATCTGTAAATGATAAATAATTTGCTACCAAACTTAGGGGAGATGTAAGGGTAAAGTGAAATTGAATCTTTTGCGTTTTGCTAAATTTGTACACCCTGATGTGGGCTGATTTATGTAACTATTCGCCATGATTTGGGCTTATTTCTGTAACTTTTCTCCATGATTCACGAAATCATACTTTTATCACAATAGATGGTAAAGATTTTTTTTTTTTTTTGTCTATTGGCTACGTCTTCTCATTAAAGAAAACATAGGATACAGATCTACAAATCCTGCCATTTGTAGCTCCAAATATATCGACAAAAGATTTAGCAATGCAATATTTTGTGCTCTCCAATTATATTTACAAAAATGTACTACTCGAGTGACGTTTCACTCTTTATATGATAAGATTTTTTATTACATAATAAGAGATTTGACATTAAATATATGAATTATTACCATACAAAAAACAAGGGACATAAACTTTGTGTAATTGATCACTGTCATCGCAGGATATTATTGTGTTCTTGTTTATTTTACAATCCTCCTCGGTTCTACAGTTACAGCCAAGGGAACTACTTTACTAAAGATTTTTTTCACCATTTACGAGTTGGATTATTATTCATCACCCCATTGCTGATGTGTAGAACCTATTAGAGATATGCCCTAATGCTACATATTTGGATGACATATATTGAGGTATTTTGACATTTACTTATGGCATTAGTGTTTATATGTTCGTTTACATATTGACATAATTAGGACATTCATATTCTCATTTTTTACGTGTATGAATGAGTCCCTAGTATTTTTATTAGAGGAATGTATTGTAAAAGCGTTTAGAATATGTTGGCGTATTTCCTTAATATGATAAATATTTAAAGCGTTCATAGTCCTTAGATTATTTGATCGGGACTTCAATAATCTATTACGGACTATCACATGTGTTGTTATCTTTGATCAACATAAGGATGTTGATGATAAAGGATGATGAGCCACATGCCATAATAGCATAGTGATACGACTAACAAACATGTGGGTGACTATTAGTTGAATAGTTCTCTGAATGTGACGTGAATAAAAAATTACATGACTTTGGATTAATAATTTGTTATCCGTTGCGATTGTGCATGTAATCCTTAGACTTGAGGCATTACGGTTGTCATATGTATTGGGGTTTGATTCAAGCGTTTGGATAATGCATGTCTCGACAAACGAGATGAGATACGTCCTCTTGCAGTTTCATTCGTCTAGTATAGTGATTGGCAGGTAGTGGTCAAGATAGGATCAATTAACCTCCGTCGTGAGGCGATGTCCTATGTGATCTAAGCTTGGTTGTTTAATGAGAAAATTCTTGGCCAAAGTATGAATGATGGAGAAATGGTTTTTCATATGTCATCTCTCATTACACCAATTAGATCTATGCATAGTATCGAGTTTATGAACTTAATCGAATCACAGTTCTTGCTCGACGGGACAATTAATGAAATGATTGAATTGCACGGTAATCGGCGACTATAAATAGGTTCATTACGTGATTACTTCATTGCCTTATAAATTGTCTTGATATGTTGCTAGACGTCACTCAAGACCTTAAGGGTGTTTCACGAATTAAAGGAGAAATTCTTGAAACAAATCAAGAACCTGATTGACATTAAAGGTGTTTAATGTTTCCTTAGTGTTATTTGGCTATGAACCTAGAAAGTCACACCATATTAGCAAGGAGATTAAGTCTTGCTTGGACTTGAATCATCTTCTCTAATAAATTATTAAGGAGTTAATAATTGTAGTCTCAACCATTAAAAGTTAATGGGGCAAATTTGTAAGATTGGCAAAGATTTGGGTGCTTAGTGCAAATAGGTAAAATATGATTTATTCCTATTGGTTGCCAACATGTTGATTTGGCAAAGTATTAGCCAATAAACACAAAGCACCAAGATCAAAATCCTAGCCATCCATCTATTAATCCAAGGGTTGAAATTGGTCAACAATTGTAGGCTTTATTTAAGTGTTAAATAATGGCAACTTGTTTTGAGAAAACAACTTGTAAGACAAATGTATTTGTGTGTGTGTTGTGTTTCACGGAAAAACCAAAGCAAGAGAAGACATACATTTTGCTCTTTTTGCATGAATCAAGGAAAAGAGAAAAACAAGAAAAAGCCTTGTCTCTTGGTCTTGTGTCTTCTTGGTCAAAGCAAGAGAAAGAAGACAAAAACATCTTCAATTGTTGTGAGCGATACACGGCTAATGAAAGAGAAAAAAGAGTGAGAAAATTATGTTCATTCTCATGTGTATACACGACCAAATGAAGAAGTAGAGAAAGCTTTTGAAGTCCTCTTCTTTTCTAAAAAATCAGCCACATATACATACACTATAGATGAGTTGCAAGAACATGAGAATTAGTTCTTCACTTGCTTTGTCATCTTGGATTAAATTGAGGCTATGAAAGATAACTAAACTAAGAGTAGTTTTAAGTAATTTTTCAAAAGAGAGAAGTGTTCTTGTCCATGAATCTTCCAAGGAGTTTGCTATCACTACAACTCAAGAAGGAGGAAAGGCTTCTTCAAATTGTTAGGTGGACAATCTAGGACTTCTATACTTGTGGAAGGTTCAAGGAGTTCTCAAAGCTTCACCAAATGATTCCAACCTTTGGTCTTCAAGAGGTATTCTTCTCTTCTTGTATTACCTTTGGTTTCAGATGTATATTGCATAAATATCAAGTATTGGGATTGACTACACATATGAATGTAATATATGCTATGAAAAATTGTATTTCATGTTATCTTCCGCTGCAAAATTTTTATTCTATATGTGCAATCCCGGATATCGTTCCTTCAATTGGTATCAGAGCCATGACTTGATATTCATGCAATTACATGTATGTTCGCATTTAGTTTCGTGAGTCTTGAGCACTAAAAAGAACTTGGAAAGAGTTTCATAGTCTATGCATGTTTGATGTTTAGATTTGTTAAGCAAATATTCTGTGAACTAAAATTGCAGCACTGATTTGACATAGTAAAACTTGTTGTTTGGGGCTGATTTTTGGACAGTTATGCTATAGAGATAGTATAACATTTCATCCTCTAATAGGCATCTCCAAATTTCGTGGCTAAGGGTTTCAAATAAATCAATTACAGTGAGTTACTGATTCTTTTCAGGACAGATTAAGTAGTGTCTATTCCGAGGGGCATAACTCAGTCAATTTAAATCCAAATTGAGTTCTGTTTGATTCTAAAACTATCTACACTCGAAGAGCTACTTTTCTGCAAAATTTTAGAATTTTTCAAAGACTGTAGATAGGTGAAACGAATCAAAACATTTGATGCATGTGCAGCAGGTTTGTAATAGTAAGATTACAAGTTGAAAGCCATGACTAATTAATTAGATCTTGGTAAAGCCCAAAGGGCCCAAATATTTCATGGGCTTAAATATGATAGGATTAGATGAATTTTTCTTGGAGAAGATTAATTCAAGCCTAGGAACTCAAATTGGACCACGAAATGGACTAAGAATTTGCATTGGGCCTTATTCAACAAGTAGAGTTCTTTTATTTAACATTAGATGTTAAAAGCTCAAGATATGAAACTTATTGCAAACATGTCATTAATTTTTTTTATGGATGTGATTCATAGTTATATTATTTATATCTTGGCATGATGGATGGATCATAGACTTATAGATGAATGTTTGTAAATTCATTTGATGCCTTTGTAATTATATTCTTTCATTCATTTGATTTGTAATTGAGACATAAGTCTCATATTTACATATATTGCAAGAGAGCAAATTGTAGTGAGACATGTGATGTAATTATTCTACAAATCAAGCTTGTAAAGGAGTTCAAGATCAATCAAGGAGTTGATGGACTTGGAGGTGTTGAAGAGTTCAAGGTACCAAGACCCTTTGAAGACATGAGATGTGCTTGCTTAGGTTTTGTGATTGATCAAATTTATATGGCCCAAATTTGATCAACCACTAAGTCCATGATCCACCATATTTATATTATTGCATATATGTTTATTTAGTTATTTTGTATGAGATGCATGCTAAATGGACTAATGTGCAAAGTGAGACCTAAATAAATTCAAAATCTTCTTACGTGCAAATGTATTAGATTGTAAAGCGGTAAAAGTGTTTATCGTTGCCCTCCACTATCCTAGGTTATATTTGCTCGATTGGGTATGTCTTGACTAACTCAAAGGTAGGAAGACATATTCCATAAAAGTATTATAATTACCTAGCAAGCATAGTGATGTTGTGTTGTTCCAATATCACGAGGCCAATAACGCACCAAAGCTGAGGTCCGGGATTCAAATTGTCGCAACACTGTGACGGTGGGTGTAATCTAACTAGATCACGTTTCCAATAATGCACCAAAGCTGAGCTTATGGTGATTTAGGGGCAAAATGGCCATATCCTATATAGTGATATAGATAGTAATCGTTGCTAACTCTTTGTATGTATATTCCAATAATGCACTAAAGCTGAGAGGTATTCATATTAAAGAGAATAATGGTCACCTACTAATGAGTCTTTAATTAGATTCACGATCTCATTTAGGAAGTGTGGGACTCGATAAAATTAGTGGGAGGTATCATTTAATTAAAGGTCAAATTAAATGTTTTAACAAGTTTTATGTCAACTTGCGATCTTATTTTCTGCATACGTTTATGGCTATAACAGTGAACCCGTTTTTATTAACTAGACTATATATCGCGTAACCGGACCAAATTTTTTGAATTAACGATTTTATCTAAGATTGGTTCTTAGAAACTTAATCAAGTCTTAGAAATAAATGCTTCGTTATTTTTCATCTTGATAATATATCAAAATGGAAAATTGTAGTACTTATGGTTGATAAGTAAAACAAGTTAAATATGCTAAGGAGTTGTAGTCTTTCATAGTTTGCATATGGGAATGCAAGATGTAAAGAATATGATTCTAAACTAGCAAATGGTTATGTTGTAAGCATATTTAATAGCATAATATTATATATAAATGGAATTCATTTTCATAATTGTGTTTCCTCTTTGGTTAGTGGTAATACAAAGAAGAAAGTCAAAGATAAATGATTTCTATCTGCCAAATGGAGCATATCTAAGAAGAAAATTAAGGATTGTATAGGCATGTGTAAATCATGTTTTCATAGCCTTAAAACCGGACATTAAAAGAGGTTTTAATCCAAAGTATCTTTATAGCTTGAATGTCAAGGTTGTAAAACTACTATGAATTATAAATCTTCTTTTTATTATGATTGGTACTACTTAGTGTTTTTTATTCTAATGAAACATTAGTGAATGTGTTCATGGATAGAATTTTAATCACATAGTGCACTTTTGGAAGCGTAGAATATTTTTCAGTGTTAGCAAATGAAACAAAGGTTGTTGCGTTAGCTAAAGACAATTTGTTTGGATACCTTCTGGACATATTTTGTATTTTAAGGATTATTCTTAAATGATATTAGGAATAAAATGTATATTCCTAAAGCTTGTAAAAGCGCATTATGGTGTAGTCTTTATTATCTTAATATGAACGAAAGAATGTATTGCAAACATATTGTCAACCGTTATAACCATCCACCAAATTTTAAAAGATTGCTCAAATAATCCAAATTAATTGTAGTTTCTAGATGATTAGGTTTTTCTAATAATAAGATGATGATTAGGTTGGTTTGATCAACTTATACATCTTATTTATTGGAATGGTAACCAAGTCATCCTTTGTTTGATAAAAGATTAAAACTACTAGGCTATTTGGATTAATACATGTTGATGTATTTTAGAGCTATTTGTGAATAGGCTCGTATAGAAAAATGTATTAGTACCTTATGATTAGATCATGAAGGTAAAATACTTAAGTACTATTTTGTTTGAGTATCCCAAATTTTGATATAGTATCGAAATTAACAATGCCCGGAGTACCACAATTAAATGGGATTTTCTTAGTGAAGAAAACATGTTTTGTTGGACGTAGTACAATTGTTGATTAGTTTGACTAATTATTATATTTATTTGTGGGTCATGCTTTTCTCAATTTAATTTTATGTTGAATAGTAAATTCTTACTATTGCTAGAACTTTATATTTGATATAAGTTGGACAACAACCACGGATTAAATGTGTTAATTTTGGTTTCTCCTACTTTTATTGAAAAGTTTTTAAAGAACTAGTGCGAGTTTTGGTTAAAGGTAATTTTATAGTATATCCTAGTTTTGTAGGATATAATTTCTATTTAATGATTAATGTCTATTAATCTATTATATTGTAACCTTTATTGAAGAAAAGGTTTTGTTCAAGAAAATGTTACTTTTTAATAAAATAGAAATTGATGAAGTATCCTCTAAAACTATAAAATCACCTAGACCAAAGTAATGAATCTATTCAATAAGGTCCGGAATATGTCATCACACAAGATATTTTTAAATCTAGTAATGTATCTCATCCTTAAAAGGAATATATATGGATATCTTTTTGGGATGCATGAAAGTTGTTTGTGTATTTGAGATAATGATCAATTAATTGATCCTATGATTTATAAAGAAACGATATATGTGATATCGACTCCAAGAAACTATATAATGTAAAGCATATTAATTAGACTCCATATACTTTAACTTAATCTGGATATTGATTTCCGAGATAAATGTTGAAGTTAATGAAAAAGGCTGGTGACCTTTTATAGCTAGATTGGTTTTTTTTAAAGATATCATCAAATGCAAAAATGTTGGCTATGATGAAGTATTTTTACTAATTATTGTGTTTTAGTCTCGTTGTATTATGCTAGTCATTATAACACATTGTATTACTTTATTGATGATTCTGATATATTGATATGAGTAATATATGCGTACTTGATAAATCCACTTGTGGATTTTTAAGTAAATTTCTTGGAATTGTTTCGTTCAATTCAAATGAGATTAAAGAGTTAGATTTCATTTAATATGTGGATGAACCTTGTGATTGCAAAAGAATAGTGAAAATGCATCCACTTTTCTATGACTGCAATAATGATGACTTGGATATCATGGATAATGATATGTGTGTTATGATATTAATAAAAGTCTAGTCATATTAAGTGCTCTCCATATGGAACATGTCGTTCATATCTTATGAATTCGTTGCTATGGTGATAATACGAAGAGATTACTCGACATATTCATTAGATTGTACATAGAGTGTTTTTGAAGGTGTTCAAGAAACTCTAGATGCATAGCAAATTTATGTTCAAGTTATAGTAACTTCATATTTGCTATACTATGTACAAAGCCCGATATTGCGCAAATTGTAAAGTGTTACGAGTAGATATCAATCCAATCCAGGTTTGGGAATAGTGGATAAAATTAAAATATATTCTTAAGTACTTGGGAAGCACCAAAGATATATTTTGGTTTATGGAGGAGGCAAATTCCATAGTGACGGATTTACAAGTTCAGATTCTTAATCTGAATCTTATAATAGAAAGTCTATGTTAGGGTTCATATTTATTTGTAGTGGGAGCTCAGTAAGTTAGAAAGGTTCTGACCAAACTGTAGATTTCATTACATAACTCATGTCTTTTGTGATATGTAATATTACAAAATAAATTGTTTGGATCGAGGAAATCATACGAGTTGGTTATGGTTCCTACCGTTAAGTTGTGATGCTTTTATGTTACAACTATACGGAGCTACTGCACAAGCTTGTGGAACCCAGGTCTCACAGCATGTCCAAACATTTGGAAAAGTGTTTCCATCTTCATGCATTGCACCTGTAGCCAATAATCATATTGAGATATGTCTTTGCAAAAAATGACAACATCTCTTGATGTAGTTGACCCACTAACCGTAGCTATGAACCTATCACAGCTAGGTCCTCGTTTTGAGAAGATGGATATTCGATACCATTGTATGTTGTGCTAATACTATGTTACATAGCATTAGTGCAAGTAGGAGATTGTTAGAGATATGCCCTAATGCTACATATTTGGATGACATATATTGGGACATTTTGACAATTACTTATGGCATTAGTGTTTATATGTTCATTTACATATTGGCATAATTAGGACATTCATATTCTCATTCTTTACGTGTATAAATGAGTCCCTAGTATTTTTATTAGAGGAATGTATTCTAAAAGCGTTTAGAATATGTTGGCGTATGTCCTTAATATGATAAATACTTAAAGCGTTCATAGTCCTTAGATTATTTGATCGGGACTTCAATAATCTATTACGGTCTATCACATGTGTTGTTATCTTTGATCAACATAAGGATGTTGATGATAAAGGATGGTGAGCCACGTGCCATAATAGCATAGTGATACGACTAACAAACATGTGGGTGACTATTAGTTGAATAGTTCTCTGAATGTGACGTGAATAACAAATTACATGACTTTGGATTAATAATTTGTTATCCGTTGCGATTGTGCATGTAATCCTTAAACTTGAGGCATTACAGCTGTCATATGTATTGGGGTTTGATTCAAGCATTTGGATAATGCATGTCTCGACAAACGAGATGAGATACGTCCTCTCACAGTTTCATTCATCTAGTATAGTGATTGACAGGTAGTGGTCAAGATATGATCAATTAACCTCCATCGTGAGGCGATGTCCTATGTGATTTAAGCTTGGTTGTTTAATGAGAAAATCCTTGGCCAAGGTATGAATGATGGAGAAAGGGTTTTTCATATGTCATCTCTCATTACACCAATTAGATCTATGCATAGTATCGAGTTTATGAACTTAATCGAATCACGGTTCTTGCTCGACGGGACAATTAATGGAATGATTGAATTGCACGGTAATCGGCGACTATAAATAGGTTCATTACGTGATTACTTCATTGCCTTATAAATTGTCTTGATATGTTGCTAGACGTCACTCAAAACCTTAAGGGTGTTTCAAGAATTAAAGGAGAAATTCTTGAAACAAATCAAGAACCTGATTGAGATTAAAGGTGTTTAATGTTTCCTTAGTGTTATTTGGCTATGAACCTAGAAAGTCACACCATATTAGCAAGGAGATTAAGTCTTGCTTGGACTTGAATCATCTTCTCTAATAAATTATTAAGGAGTTAATAATTGTAGTCTCAACCATTAAAAGTTAATGGGGCAAATTTGTAAGATTGGTAAAGATTTGGGTGCTTAGTGCAAATAGGTAAAATATGATTTATTCCTATTGGTTGCCAACATGTTGATTTGGCAAAGTATTAGCCAATAAACACAAAGCACCAAGATCAAAATCCTAGCCATCCATCTATTAATCCAAGGATTGAAATTGGTCAACAATTGTAGGCTTTATTTAAGTGTTAAATAATGGCAACTTGTTTTGAGAAAACAACTTGTAAGACAAATGTATTTGGGTGTGTGTTGTGTTTCATGGAAAAACCAAAGCAAGAGAAGACAAAGACATTTTGCTCTTTTTGCATGAATCAAGGAAAAGAGAAAAACAAGAAAAAGTATTTTCTCTTTGTCTTGTGTCTCCTTGGTCAAAGCAAGAGAAAGAAGACAAAAACATCTTCAATTGTTGTGAGCAATACACGGCTAATGAAGGAGAAAAATGAGTGAGAAAATTCTGCTCATTCTCATGTGTATACACGACCAAATGAAGAAGTAGAGAAAGCTTTTGAAGTCCTCTTCTTTTCTGAAAAATCAGCCACATATACATACACTATAGATGAGTTGCAAGAGCATGAGAATTAGTTCCTCACTTGCTTTGTCATCTTGGATTAAATTGAGGCTATGGAAGATAACTAAACTAAGAGTAGTTTTAAGTAATTTTTCAAAAGAGAGAAGTGTTCTTGTCCATGAATCTTCCAAGGAGTTTGCTAGCACTACAACTCAAGGAGGAGGAAAGGCTTCTTCAAATTGCTAGGTGGACAATCTAGGACTTCTACACTTGTGGAAGGTTCAAGGAGTTCTCAAAGCTTTACCAAATGATTCTAACCTTTGGTCTTCAAGAGGTATTATTCTCTTCTTGTATTACCTTTGGTTTGAGATGTATATTGCATAAATATCAAGTATTGAGATTGACTACACATATGAATGTAATATATGCTATGAAAAATTGTATTTCATGCTATCTTCCGCTGCAAAATTTTTATTCTATATGTGCAATCCCGAATATCGTTCCTTTAGAACCTACACTAATTTTGATAACGAACATTGTTATATACAATCCGTTTATATATCTTTATTTATATAATAGATTATTTGCCATATACACGGAAGATTTGACATCTAGTACATTGCATTAATTTTTATCACGCATAGGACTAAAAAGATTGAAAATATAATATAAAGCATTACTTTTCACGATTGTATGTATGATGCCCTAGCTGGATAATTGTGCAATAGCCAATACGGATTTTCTTTTTGTGGGTAAAACATATAGAACTTAATATGCAAATGAGCAACAAAGTTGTAGACGTCAAAATCCACAATCACGAATTTCGGGCCACTAGCAACCTACAAGGACAGAAGGCAACGGAACAACATGAGTCTCGGGACACCAGTGTGATGCTGGCCGAAGATATTTTGACACTCAAGTCAGTAGTTTATCGAGAGAGGTAAGTATGCGAGGAAAACATAGAGTGAAAATAGGAGACTACTGCGGTATCGATGCCGAGATAGGGAGTGTAGGCCTTGAATATATATAGGGGAGAGGGTGAGTAATGCTAAATACGGCGAATGCTCGATACCCTCTCTTTGTGTAGACGTGGCCTGCTTATAGGTGAGGGTAGGCCAAGAGTCACGGACTCTTCGGACTTATAATTCTAGTGGACTACGTGATCGCTTATCGCGTAGGATAAAGGTAGTCTCTATCATAAGTCCTTCAGTGGTCGTCCGCTTTCCGTAGGTTGGACCATTATGATAAGTCTAGGGTCGCTTATCCCTTGAGACTTGTATCTCGAGTGGACTACTTCGGCGAGTGATCACCTATCCCGTAAGATAGGGTTAATCTTTATCTTGAATTTATCGATCGTCATCCGTTATTAGTAGTCTAGTCAATTGGAATGTTTCTTTGGTCGTCTACCCGAAAATATCCGATAGAGTTCGAGTTGTACTTGAGTTCGTCTTCAATAGTCCACGTAAGAAGGTGTCGCCATGCGGGCTTATCCAAGGGCCTCAGGCCTTTAGCGAACCTAACTCGGGAGTAAACCGCAACCTGTGACGTCATACGTGGGCCTTGGCCCAATAACCAACATCGATTGGGGTAAAGCGACCCGTTATAGTTGGACCGTGGGTCCAAGCCCAATTTTGGCATTAACAGTTTGTCCCTCACTCCCTAAGTCGAAGAGTCTTTGAGTTTGGGAATAGTTGCTCGTTCGCAAAATAACTCCGGTTTGGATCTTCTATAGAGAGGCATTTTGTGCGGGCTACACTTGAGGGCGAACTTTATTTCTCACTTTTGGCCCATGGTTGAGAGTGGGCTACATCTCGTATTGCCGCCAAAGGCAGACCACAAGGCTAAGAGTCTTGCATGAGTGGCCTACGAGTCGTCATGCACGACCTCATGCCAATTATAATTCCTCATGTGTAGCCTTGAGTGGACTATATGTGAGTCAATGTGCTTGAGGTGAAGGGGCCTACATGGCCAATATATGCTTGGGCGCAGCATACATGGTCAAGACATGTTCAGGCATAGCCTACATATTTCAAGCGCGGCTTCTAGTGGAGTTCAAGATTTGCAGCCTATACTTTTATTGCCGCTCGTTCCGTGCTATTTTCTTTCGTAATTTTGCCACACAATTTTGCAGCCTACCAATTTGTCTTGCAACTTCGCAGCCTATTGCCTTTGTTTTGCAATTTTGCAGCCTACCATTTGCTTTGCCGTTCTTTTATTATTTTTGTACAGTTTGAACTTGCTTTGGCAGAAGACACTTGTACGGCCAATGGGAAGGTGACATGCGCCTTGGGGCCAACTCCCATTTAATGCTCCATTTGCGGACAAGACAACACTTGTCCTCATTTTGGTCCTGTTCTTTGAATTGTACCTCGAATGGGACATATAGATGTCCACGCACTGATTGCTCAAGTCTGGCGCATAGATTGTTGCTGAGACAAGCTGTCCCGTCTTCCAAAGCCTATTATTCAAGACAACTACATCTTTGGCCTTCGTGGGGCCCGCGTGGAATTCAAAGAAAGACTATGATATGGTGTACAATATTATAATATATTATATGTAAAGTTGTATTATCATATTATGATATATTATATGTAAAGTTATATTATAATATATTATATGTAAAGTTGAAATAGCTTTTCTGATGCAATGAAATAATATACGTGCATGTATTATAACATGTTATATCAAGGTGCAACATAACATTATGTAATACGATATATTATTATACCACGAGCTGACGTAATTGCATATATATATATTTTAATACTCACTTTATTGTTAGCTTGACCAAGCATAACTGCAGAGTGTTGTAAGACGACAGGAATTTGGGCTTCTTTTTCTCCTTTTTTTTATTTTTGAGTACGCCTCCCTACATGTAGGTTGCTTCTTGGACTTCCTGGTTGTATTCTTTATGTAGGTTGCTTGTAAAACCCGACACGAGAGTTTATATATAATTATATTAATTATATTGCATTCATATTATTTCATATACATTGGCATCAATTGTTTGCATTAATATTAATTATCGTGCATATTTATCGTTTTACGTGCCAAAATGTTCATTTTCATGCATTTAGGAATTTTACGTGTCGTAGGCAATAATTGTACTTCAAATACGTCAAAAGTAGTAACTAATTAGTTGCAAATCAACCAAAATGGTAAACTAGTAGTACACAACACAGTTGGAGGGCACTCTTGTAATTTGGCTCATTAGATATTTGTTCACCTAACTTACACTATTCTCTCCTACTCAAAACACACACAAACCCACTAATACACACACAAAAATACTATACACACACTCACACATTTTCAGCACACATATACATACACACACAACAAGCTTAAAAAGAGAGAAATAAGAAGAAAGAGGAAGAAAAAGGAGGAGAAAAAGCTTTGTCCAGCCATTTCTAGCCATTTTTGAGCTTGTCTTGCATCCTACAACTTGAGCTAATACTTCTCTTGCATTGTTGAGGTGAGGGATGTTTTGAAAAGTTTTTTTTTTAAGTTCATTCTAGATGGGAATATGTATATTTGTTGATTATTCTTGCTCATAATGCATATACTATACTAAGAGTTTGAAATATGTATTTGAGAATGTTGATGAGCTAAGGAGTTTGAATTTGAGGGGAGTGAAGTTTTATACATGTGTTAGTAGGATTGAATTGCTTGTAATATGTGAAAATGGAAGTCAAGAACACTAAGACTTAGTTGGTGTTCTTGTTGTTCTTGGTGAAATTATGTTGAAGGATGTTTATAGTTTGCTAAGTTGTGATTTTAGAGTTGTAGTTGAGTGGAATTTATGTTTGGTGAAATGGTTAAGAGATAGCTTTGAGTGGCATAGCAAAAGAAGCAAGAAAAGGGAATTTCGTGCATTTGATGCACTGTAGCGTTCACAAACAGATTTGGCACGACCGGACGACCCCTAGTCTACCGGTCGACCGGTGGGACGGGGGGTCGTTCGCTGAAGAGGCTTCGGGTTTGACAACTTTGCGCAACAATTTTTCATAAGCCATATCTCACTCAATTCAACTCCGAATTGAGTTTCGTTTGATTCTAGGACTATCTAATTTCGATAAGCTTTAATTATAAACCAAAATCAGATTAATTGAGATTTGGGAAAGTAGGTAATTTAACCAGTTATGTTGAACCAATGTTGTTTTGCTTGTTTCGCATTTCTCTTGTTACATAGAGTCGTCCAGTCCTAAGGGATTATTGCACTCTCCTTTGGTATGTGACTATTTTATGAACTATCTAGGGTCATGGAAAGCTTAAGTGTGGGTTACATTCAATGCTTTTATTTGATCAAATGCTTGCATATGATGATTTACAAGAGGCAATCTACTTTGTTGCCCTCCTACAAAGGTTGTTTTATATCTTGTGCTTGCATGTTAATAACTTTTGGCGCGACGGTTACAACCACAATTATGGGTATGGTAGCGTTCGTTTCTCCTAGGTAGCATTGGACTACCAGTCGGTCTCGACTACCATAGTCCCCGGTGATCATCCGGATATCACCTAATGTTTGGAGTTGGGGAAAATGGATGAAGATTGACTCAAGGCCGGCCATCTACAGCAACTACAAAGAAAACTATATCCTTTGATATATGGTAAACCTACCTTCGCTTGGGCCTTTGAGGACCTCGGAGGGTAGAGTGATATGTTATTACTTGTTTAATTATTTCTTGTACTTAATTGCCCTCAAGCATATCATGTTTTCAAGAGAAGCTTTCCAAATGTTGAAATGTTTGCGAAAACCACTAGAGACCATTAACCCTCACTGAGCTAAATGTATCTCATCCCTTTTATGAAAATCCTTCAGGTGAGGCCGAGCCTGAGCCAGGGACTCAAGCTGAAGGCGAGGCTTACTTGTGTGATGAGTCGGACTTCTGCTTGTTATGATCCTATTTGCTTGTATAGTTGGATTTTTGGATGTTGATATCTATGTTAATATTGAACAACTACATGTATTGTAATATTCTTTTGGATTTGGGTATGTAACTAACCTACGAAACGTATGGACGACTTGTGGCATGTCGTGCTGGTTGAAACTAGGCCTTGTAATTATGAGATAGGCTTATGGATGGTGGTGTGCCAATAGTTTTGGGCACCCCCTTTTTGAAGTTCCTTGTAGATTTATGAATGTTTAAGTTATGAATTAATGATTGTACAGGTTATCTATCCCGATCAAGTCACGTTTCGGCCTTGTCTTGGCTACGAGTCAGGGTTAGGGTGTGACACCTTTAGGTGATATCAGAGCTTAGCTATTTAGCTAAGCGTAAGCTAGATTTGGAACCCTGGTTAGTGGGTAGGAAACTTGAGATGAGAATATGCCTGAGTACTTTCAGGAATTTATGTGCTTAAGTGAGCTTATGTGCTTAACGTGATGTATTTGCTTCTTGTCTATGTATAACCTAGGTGTAAAAGCATTGTTAACATATGTATTTACATTAATCTCATATCATAAAGCATACGTATTATATAACCATAAGTGGTCCACATGCTATGTTTATAGATGGCAAGTCGTAACACCCGTACAAATGCCGGAACACAAAGAACAGGGAATGTTGACCCAGCCAACCCCGGGATAGCCATGTTTAACATGATGGCAACTGTGATAGACCGCATGAGCAGAGCTATAGAACAGCAAGTAGCAACTGCAGCAGCCACAACAATGACAACCGCAGCTAACAACAACAATAATAATAACAACAGTGGTGGCAACAACAACAATAACAACCGAAGTGATAAAGATGATACCTTAAAAGGCTTCATAGGGTATGAACCTTCTAGGTTCTTGGGTTAGCCTGACAGTGAGAAGGCAGAGGCTTAGTTTGCTGATCGCGTCGTTTTGCGCTAAAAAATAGTAAGGTTAAATGATTGAAAATATTGCTTACCTTGAATTACCTCTAGCTGTGGCGAGTAGAGAGTCGATCCACGGAGATTGGGTTATCAAGTTAAGTTAAGTCCTTAATTTAGAATTATTTGACTATCTTCCGTCACGGATAAGTTTGATTAAGTCCAAAAGTCCAAAAGTACGGAAGTACGGAAAATTAAGTCCAAGAAATGTCCACAAAATGTCCAAAGATAAATTAGTAACAAAGTCCAAAAGTGAATTAATCAAAAGTACTAAATTAAAGAATCACAACACTCAACACTAAAAATCCAAAGGGTTAATGATTCAGGGTGGTTATAGCTCGGTATACACAAGTACAAAGTTATTGATTCAGATTAAAAGTTAAGTCCTTCAGAAATAGGGCTACAAGTTCCCACTACTGAAATGAGCCTTTAATTACGTAAGTGATAAGATTAATTAATTAACAAGACTGGATGTGTTGGTACAACCTAATGATTTCCAATCTCTCAATTAATCTTTCACTTATGTAACCTGGAGGTGTTGGTACAACCAGACTAGAATCCATCCGAGGTAGTCTCGTATTGCCACTGGTTTACAAAATCGGGCGTATATGTACTTTCAATTAAATATAACATAACTACAAGTATACGTATAATTAATCAAAGAATACTTAAAAATAGAAATACGAGACTTTAATAAATCTGAATCACAACATATGTACAAGAGTAACCTCACACATACCACCCCGAATCTCGGGTCTAGTGTGCCATAATAAACTGTAAAGTACAAGAAATCATAATGAAAACCAAAATAAAGGAATACTTATCGTGTTGAACGGATTTTGGTAGACCGGTATGATTTCGGTATGATGATGGCTCACTAGACCCTCCCTTTGGGATTAAAACTTTGCACACAACTCAGAATAATAACTAAAGTACTTAAACACAAGAGCAAAATCTAAGCTAAGAAGAAAAAATGGTACCAGAAAAATGAAATGAGGAATGAAGTATTTATAGAGAAATTTTAGCACTATTCACAAGTACTATTCAAACCATGATATCATCAATGTGTCAGCGTGATGTCATTTGCCTAGGTCATCATTATGTCAGCGTGATGTCATTCGCCTAGGTCATCATTGTGTCAGCGTGATGTCATTTGCCTAGGTCATCATTGTGTCAGCGTGATGTCAGCGAAGATACTATTCACACGTTGACTTTTAATATTCACCCATTGACTTTGACTTTGACCAAAAGTTGACTTTGACTTTGACCCAAAGTTGACTTTGACTTTGACCAAAATTTGACTTTTACTATTTACCCATTGACTTTGACTTTGATCAAAAAGTTGACCAAAGTTACTTCAAGGTTTTTTAGCGTCCTGAATCCATTTTCGCACTCCGTTTGGCCAAATTCAATCTCAATTTGCTCGTATCAAGGTCGTTCTACCTTCCTCCTTTAGTATTGAGCCGAAAATTCACTTCAAAAGTTGGCTTTTGTGACCATTTTTGCTATTTCTTCTTCAGAACCTATATTGCATTAAATTTGTGTAAAATATACAATTAAGCTTGAAATAATAATGCAATATACATGATTTAATGGGTTAAAGTTTCTAAAAATACGGATTTATCAACCTCCTCAAACCCATTATTTACTTGTCCTCAAGTAAAGGCATCAATTACTTCATATATTCATAAATATTAAATCTAAGCAGTCAATGTATTCATACAGTTAAATTTTATAAAATTACAAGATTAACAGTGAATTTGTCTTCCAAACAATTCCACCACAAGAAATCGTTTTGTATCTAGAAGAAATGAAACCAACTTAATTACAAAAAATCCTTTGAGCCTTTTTAAGCACTTGTAACTCAATTAAGAAGTAAGAAAATTAATCACGCAAAATTTGTAAAATTGAAAATATTTTCTATGAATAGTCATGAAATGTTAAAACTCAACTACCTTCCAAATCATGTAGTACTCCCTTAGATTTTTTCTATATTTGTTTTTTCTTTTTTCTTTTTATGAAATAGATGACTCGAATGATAGATGTTGGTTGATTCAACGACTTCATTGAAGTATTGCCTTTTCTTCGGTTGAATTGTATTTGGTGAAAGAAAGCTTGTTTGGCAAGATTTGTATTAATAGCTTTTTCATAACAAAAATGCTCAAAAATGGTTAGAAGAAAGCATTTGTTATGGATTTCTTTGCTGCCTCTTTTTGTTGAATCAACATTTTTGATATGTGAATGATACTGAGCGAGTCATTTACACATTTTTTTTTTCAAAGGAGTATACCAATCTAGAAAAATAAGTCAAATTTTAATAAAAACACAACATCTCACATTGAAAACATCTCAATCTACTCTTTTTTTTGATAATTAATCAAAAACTTCTAATTAAATCATGTGACGCTGTTGGGATGTAATAATAGTTAACAAGGTTTCAAAAAAAATCTAGATACAAACTCTACTCTTAGCGGCTAATCATTTTTCCATTCCAAATTCATAGTTAATTCAAATATTTTATCACAATCTAACCATATTTCGATAATTAACCACTCAATTTTAATTATTATGAATAAGTGAAGTAATTTTTTTTTTTTTTTGGAGGTTGGTATCAACTTTTTTTTTTCTCCTCAAACTCAAACCTTACATTGTCCTCAATGAAAGAAAACTATGTAATGCAAAGTAAAAAGAAAGACACAACCTGATAAACAACCTAAGCAATGTTCCTAAAAAACTTTCTGAAAGAAGAATTGTCAAACAAAATCTCAAAAACTAACATTAGCCGTGAGTTTAAATAAAAACAAAAATATAAATAAAAAAAAACGATGAAATAACTAAAATAACATAAATAAAAAAAACACGCCACTGAATTACGATGGTGGTGGCGGCTGAGGACTTGAGCCTGAACCACTCATTGAAGCAAGTTCAGCTCGTAATGCAGCAAACTCTTCCTTCTGTGACTGCTTAAATTCAGAAAATTCAGCTTTCAGTTCACCTATGTCTCCTAATCCTGCAGTAAGGTTAGTATTCATGGCTTGCAGTTCTCATTACATTTTTTTCATTAATGATTCTTCAGATTGATCACCCTGTTGTTGGGAAGAAGTGGCGCCTTCAGCAAATTGAGTGGAAGGTCGTGGAGCATTTAATGCTAAGGGCATTTTTTGAACAGCGCGCTCCAAATGTTTAAAACTCTTCGAGAACTCTGATTCACCATATGAAGTAATAGGGAGATCCATGTATGGCTCATCAGGTGCAAAAGGAAAATCATACCGTTGAAGCAAAGAAATTATCAGTCGAGGAAAATGAAGTGTAGATGTAGCATCAAACCTCCTCATGTGGTCTATAAGACTCATCATGTTGTCCCTAATAACAGCTCCAACATCAAAAAGAGCACCTTGATAAATCCAATATAAAACTTGTAAAATAGCTCCAACATCAAAAAAAGCACATTGCCCACCTTCGGAGGCTCTCAACGCATCCGAAAAATTAGTTTCGGCCTCAATTTGAGCATTGTCAAGTCTTGCAGTCAATGATAATTTCTGCCTTTTGGGAGCCATAATCTTAATAATAAACAAAAAAAACTAAATCAGAAAAGTCACAAAACAAAATTATTTATATATATATATATTGTTTTTTTTTAATTTACATAAATACTATTTATTCAAACAACACCAAATAACAACTGCAAAATCATCCTTAACACACAACATTATAAATCATCCGGTTAAATTCTATAACACGTAAATAATTTATAAATCTTAGATGTAGGGTAACAAAAATAATAGACATAAATGAATTTACATAAATCTGATTTTTTTTTTTTTAATTTTCGGTTTTTTTTTTCAGAATTAAATTTAAAAGAATTCTAACATAAAATTTAAAATTAAAATCTAACCAAATTCTATATATATTCTATATACATACACATATACATACACATATACATTCATATATACATACATAAATATGAAGAAAAAAAAATCATACCAAAATGAAGATTAAGAGCTATAGAACAACAATAAACTGAAAGTAAGCTGTAAGAATCATCCTAAAGCCTTCAAATATGCATATATACATACGTAAATAAATATGTAAAAATAAATCTAATACTTGAAATAAACTGAAAATAAATGCGAAAATATGAAAGAAAGCATAAAAACTAACCTCTTAATATAGATCTGGAGAAAACTTGGGGTGGGGAAGGGTTTTGTTGAGGTTTGTGGGTGATTTTTGTGGGTGGGGGGTGTGTTTTTTTAGGTTTCAAGGCTGTTGCAATCGGGGCTTATGTTATAAGCCCCGACTGTGGTTGGGCGCTTAAGCGCCTACAGGGCGCTCAAGCGCCCTGCTGCGTTCTTTCAGTGATTTTTTTTATTTTTTTTATTTTTTATTTTAGCAATAAATACATATATAGCAGACTAACATATATATATATACATAAATTTATATACATTATTTAACATAAATATCTTAACACAAAAATACATAAATATATATAAATATATATATATATATAAATTATATGAATACAAAAATCATAAACAAACCACACTATTTTATTAATCATAAAGACATTACATAAAAGAAATAAAAATACAACAACAGAAGACTATCATCTAAACTTGGAAATACATGATTAACTTCAATCATTTCTAATATACCTACTATCCCACTTGACTAGGAGATAAATAAAAAAAATGTAAAGGATGAAAATGCTTGCAAAATAGTATACAACCATGGCAAATTGATCAGGCGTGAGAGTTCCGAACATCATTGTGTTAAATGCAGCTAAATAGAGAAATGAAAGAAAAAAAAAATTTGAGAGAGAAAGAGAGAGAGAGGAGGCGGCAGTTGAGAGAAAGGAAAATGAGGAGAAGAAGAAAGAAAGAGGGCTTTAAACCCGTCGGTTAGGTCATACAGCGCTCGAGCGCCCTTTAAGTGCGTTCGATCGTGATTCTTCCTGTTTCTACCTTAAATGCTTTTGCAAATTCACAACGTAGGAAGATATAATCTTCCTCAAACTTATTTCATACAAGAGTTTTTTTTTTTTATAAAATAAAATAAAATTGGTACATGAGAAAAATAAATACACGAATTTTAAACCATTTAAATATCCTAAAACAAGTATAAGAATATACAAATGAACACCGACCAATAGTAATCCATCAAGATTCAAACCTTAAATATGCTTCCAAAAGGAACAGTTGGATCCAGATTTAATTTAAGAAAATTTGAGTTTAGACTAAATTTAGAGTTCATCAACTTAACGAAGAGTTGTCTGCCAGTTTGGAAGGCAACACTGGAAGCCTGGGAAAAGCAAAAATAGGACCCCAACCCTATTTCAGTTTCATACCTATGCAGCAAAGTAAACCACATCTGAACACCAAGTGAATGGCATTAAAATCTGGAAAGTAAATCTACCCGCCATAGCGCAAGAACTGGCCGAAGCAGAGGTGATGAATCACGTATCACTTACCCCTCAGAATAGTATAAGTTATCTTTCTCTCAAATACCATGAGAGCCACTATTTCCATAACGGTGGAAAAAGACCTCCTAACATTGAAGTTAATTCCAATTTAAATCTAATTGATAACCAAACGACAACATCTAGGACAAACCTTGGAATGTTACCGCCACGAGATCCTAGATTACCCAGAGATCACTTGGGTTCATGTGAGGCACACACCCTAGTACAAACAATACCCTGTTTTATCCTCAGACAGTCACTACCGAATGTTGCCACTGTTTACCCATCCTCCCACCCATTTAGGATGAGTGCGTCACATAAATTGTCAGATTTTTTCCTTCTAACCGAGAATGGGCACTGGAACCATTTAATGTCAACCAGCAAGACATGCACACACAGTAAAGTGTCGTAGTTTAACGCCTTTGGGCAAATTTTTTTTTTTTTTAAATAATATATTAAAATCAAGGGACTAGCTCTTCCAGAGATTTCTGTGTTCACGCCATCTAGTACTTTCCTTCGGCACTCACATGGGGCCACAGCCAGTTCCACAGGGTCAAGAGTAAGACAGTGGGGTTTTACGTTACAGACAATACCGTCTGGTGAATGCTCTCACTCCTAACTACCTTATCAAGTAATGTCCAAACAGACCCTAAACTACATTAAGCTGGTGGAATGACAAGTACTGTTAGACAGAGTTGCACTGGTCAGACAACCGCACACAGAAAGTGTATAGTGACCGCTAGTATCATGACAATTATACCTTTATGAGTGTTTTTCAGGATTAAGACCCAAACTACTTTAATCTGGAGAAAGACTCATTTGGTACTAATAAAAATAACAAAAAGAATAAAAATAAAATTAAAAATCCTAGGTTGTCTCCTTGGAGAGCTAAGTTTAACGTCTTCAGCCAGACAGAATTACTTTGAAATTGTTACTCTGCAGGGATTGGATTCTTAAGTTCAATTGACTCTTCACCCTAATTCTTTAACTGGATCACTGGTATTAGCCTTTGTCCATTTACAAACATAATTTTTCCATTTGTTTTATCTTTTATCTTGACAACTCCAAACGGAAAAACTTGTTCAACCTTAAATGGTCCATCCCACCTAGACCTCAATTTTCCTGGAAACAATCGTAACTTAGAATTAAATAACCACACATCTTCTCCAGGAATAAATGACTTACGAATAATCATTTTATCATGTGTTCTCTTCATTTTCTCACTGTAAATCTTGGCATTCTCGTATGCCTCTAAACGCATTTCTTCAAGTTCATTTAGATGGAATAACCTGTTTTTACCAGCTTTCTGCAAGTCAAAATTCACAGTTCTAATTGCCCAATAAGCCTTATGTTGTAACTCAACAGGTAAATGACATGCTTTTCCATAAACTAAACAAAAAGGTGACATTCCTATGGGAGTTTTATATGCAGTTCTATGTACCCAAAGTGCATCATTCAATCGAGTGGACCAATCCTTCCTATCAGGTCTAACTGTCTTCTTAAGGATTGATTTAATTTCCCTATTAGAAACCTCAACCTGTCCACTAGTTTATGGGTGATATGGAGTTGCAACCTTATGAATGACTGAGTATTTCTTCAACAATTTTTCAAAAGTTCGGTGAATGAAATGACTTTCACCGTCACTAATGATGGCTCGTGGAATTCCAAACCGACAAAAAATGTTTTCTTTTATAAATTTTATCACAACAGTGTGATCATTAGTCCTTGTTACAATTGCTTCAATCCATTTAGACACATAATCAATACCAACCAAAATGTATTGAAAACCAAATGAGATGGGGAAAGGACCCATGAAATCAATACCCCAAACATCAAAAAGTTCACAAACCACGATGGGATTTAAGGGCATCATATCCCTTTTTCCCATGTTACCTGTCTTTTGGCATCTTTCACATGCCTTGCAAAACTCATGAGTGTCCTTGATTAATGTGGGCCAATAAAACCCACTTTGCAGAACTTTGATAGCTGTCCGTCGTCCTCCAAAGTGTCCCCCATATTCCTGCGAATGACAAAATGACATGATGCTTAGCTGTTCAGACTCGGGTACACATCTACGAATAATTTGATCATAACAAATACAGAACAGATGAGGATCCTCCCAGAAATAATTCTTTGCAATTGAGAAAAAACGATCTCTCTCAGCCTTGTTCCACTCCTTGGGTATTTTACCAACTGCAAGATAATTCACAATATGAGCATACCAAGGAAGTTTAGGAGTAGAAATTAACAGTAACTGTTCATCAGGAAATGTATCTCTCAGGGGTAACTCATTTTCTGTTTCTTGAGTTACAATCCTTGACAAATGATCAGCAACAACATTTTCTCGACCTTTCTTATCCTTGATTGTTAAATCAAATTCTTGAATTAATAACAACTATCGAATAAGCCTAGGTTTAGCATCTTTCTTTTCCAACAGGTATCTTAATGCCGAGTGGTCAGAATAAATGATTATTTTTTACCCTAACACATAAGACCGAAAATTTTCTAATGCAAAAACTACAGCAAGTAATTCTTTCTCTGTGGTGGTATAGTTTTTCTGGGCATCATCTAAAGTTCGGCTGGCATAATAGATCACACAAGGAACTCGATCCTTGCGTTGACCTAATACAGCTCATATGGTATAATTTGAAGCATCATACATAATTTCAAAAGGAAGAGAGTAATCTGGTGGTTGAATCACTGGAGCAGTGGAAAGTGCATTTTTCAGTGTTTCAAAAGCAGTAACACATTTTTCATCAAATTGGAATAGAGTATCTTGTGCCAACAAATTTGATAAAGGTCTAGCAATTTTACTAAAATCCTTTATAAATCGTCGGTAGAAACCATCATGTCCAAGGAACGATCTCACTTGTTTAACAGTTGTTGGAGGGGGCAAATCAGAAATAATATCAGCCTTAGCTTTATCAACCCGAACTCCTTCCTTGGATATAATGTGTCCGAGAACAATTCCCTCTTGAACCATGAAATGACTTTTCTCCCAACTAAGTATGAGATTAGATTCCTGACATCTTTTCAGCACCAAAGAAAGATTATTCAAACAAGTTCAAAGAAGAGCCAAAGATAGAAAAATCATCCATAAAGACTTCAACAAATTCATCCATCATATCAGTGAAAATAGACATCATGCAGCGTTGAAAAGTGGCTGGTGCATTACAAAGGCCAAAAGGCATTCTTCTATAAGCAAACGTGCCAAAAGGACATGTAAAAGTCGTCTTTTCCTGATCTTCACGGTCCACAGGGATCTGATTGTATCCCGAGTACCCGTCAAGAAAACAGTAATAACCTTGTCCTGCCAACCTGTCCAAAATTTGATCAATGAATGGTAAAGGAAAATGATCATTTCTTGTTGCAGCATTGAGTTTCATATAATCAATACACACACGCCATCCGGTTGTGGTGCAGGTAGGTACCAATTCACCTTTATCATTTGTCACCACAGTGATTCCTGATTTCTTAGGTACAACCTGTATAGGACTAACCCATTTACTATCTGAAATAGGATAAATGATACCTGCATCTAACAACTTCACTATCTCCTTCTTTACAACTTCCCTCATGTTCGGGTTCAGCTTACGTTGCATCTCTCTAGATGTCTTGGCTCCATCTTCCAAATTAATCTTATGCATGCAAAAAGAGGGATTTATTCCTTTAAGGTCTGTAACAGTCCAGCCTAACGCTTCCTTATTCTTAGACAATACATCTACAAGTTTAGCTTCTTGTTCCAAAGAAAGGTTAGAAACAATAATAGCTGGAAGTGTTTGATCTGTCCCTAGAAAAACATACTTGAGATGACTAGGAAGTTGCTTCAGTTCCAACTCAGGAGAAGATTGTATAGAAGGAAGCATGGGTTCTTTAGAAAGAGTCAAGGATGGTTCTATTGCACAAACTTGAAGTTTTTCATCAAATCTTAAATTACTTTCTAAAAATTCATCAGATTCCTCCTCAAACCTACTCAACACTACTTCATCATCATTCAAAGTATTCTCCAAAAAATCTTTTTGCATAAGACTAAGAAAAGACTCTTCAATTAATGGATCAATCTTATCAAGAATAAAACATTCAAGACCATCATCTCCATTTGCAAACCTAGCAGCATTAGCAACATTCATCTTTACCTTAATATCTCCAAATGTAAACTCCAATTCTCCAGTTGCACAGTGAATTTTTGTATTAGCTGTTGCTAAAAATGGTCTCCCTAATATAACTGGAGTTTGGAACTTTTAAATTTTTCCTGGTTCCATATCTAGCACAACAATATCCACAGGAAAATAAAATTCATCAACCTTTATCAACACATCTTCAATCATGCCCCTAGGAATTCTAAGCGATCTATCAACCAGTTGAAGGGTGACAGGAGTAGGTTTCAATTCTCCTATATCTAACTACTCAAAAAGATTAAAGGGGAGAAGATTCACACTAGCTCCTAAATCAAGAAGGGCACGATCTACACAATGATTACCAATATAGCAAGGAATGGTAAATGCACCTGGATCTTTTAATTTTGGTGGAACATGAAAAGTAAGAATGCTGCTTACCTTTTCAGTCAATCTTACTTTGTTTGATATCAAAGCTGAATTCCTTCTTTTCTGAGTGCATAAATCCTTAAGAAACTTTGCATAAGCAGGAATTTGCCTGATGATTTCTAACAGAGGTAAATTGATTTTAACTTGCTTAAAGGTTTCAAGCATTTCTTCCCTTTTTGAATCTTTATTAGGTGGATTACCTAA
Organism: Ehretia macrophylla; assembly: GCA_037974665.1. Taxonomy (NCBI): domain Eukaryota; kingdom Viridiplantae; phylum Streptophyta; class Magnoliopsida; order Boraginales; family Ehretiaceae; genus Ehretia; species Ehretia macrophylla. The sequence continues at coordinate 44,096,963 of CM075766.1, forward strand.
TGTCTGTGGAAAGGGTGCCTTGGGACTTAGTGTCAATGGAATATTTTCATGTGAAATGAAAGTTTCAGGTTCATTTGCAGTTTCTTTTGATGAATCAACAGTAACTTGAGACTTAGCTTTTTGCTTTACAAGTCTTGCATTTTCGTAAGCTTCGACACTTACCTTGTTATCAACTTTCTTACCACTTCGCAATATAGTGACAGCTTGAAGATCCTCCACTATTTGACTTGTAGATGCTACATGGGACTTACCTTTTGGGTTTCCATCTGGTTGGGCAGGGAGTGTTCCTTCTTCCCTTTTCTGAATTGTGTTAGCTAATTGCCCAATTTGTCTTTCCAAGTTGGCAATTGCCTTTGTATGTGTACTTACCAGTTGCATAGTTGGTTCCCAACTGTGAAGCTTTTTCAAAACCTGTTCTTCAAAAGTAGTCCCATAAGAATTGGAACCTGAATTGGAGCTCGTAGGTACTTGTCCTTGTGGAACTGAATGAAATCCTGGAGGATAACTTCTTGGTCTTTGTTGTTAAACATCTTCCTGATTCTGATCTTACCGAAAATTTGGATGATCTCGTGTACCTGGATTATAAGTGTTAGAGAATGGATCATAAGTACGGGGATATCTATAAGCAGTACAAGCTTGCTCTGAAATTGAATTGGGATTTGATGCAAGAACACCTTCACCTGAATCAACTACATACAATGATTCTTTCCTTTTGACCATTTTTTTCCAATGCAAGAGTTAGATTTTCAATCTTTGATGTCAAAGAATTGTAATCATTTGATCCTACACTTTCTCTTTTTTCTCTAGATGAAGTTGCACGCTTTCGTGAATTGTTGCTCAGTTTTATGAACAATTCTGTGGCTTCTTTTGGGGATTTTTCAAGAAGTGAGCTATTACAAGCTGAATCGAGCAAACTTTGATTATGCTCATTTAACCCTTGATAAAAATTTTGAGCTAATTGCCAATCTGGAATACTGTGGTGTGGACATTCATAAGTTAAAGTTTCAAATTTGTCCCAACTCTCATGAAGTGCCTCTCCAGGTAACTGAGAAAAATTATTTAATTGATTCCTACATTCATTGGTTTTTGAAGAAGAGTAAAATCTTTCAAGAAATTCTCTTCGCAATTGATCCCAAGAAGTAATAGAACCAGATCGTAATCTGTAAAGCCAATTTTGTGCTTGACCCATTAAAGAGTAAGGAAACAATATTAATTTAACAACATCTTCTGAGGCAGTTCTAGTATTGATCGATCTACATGTATGAACAAAAGTATTAATGTGATCATACAGGTTTTCATTAGAAAGACCGTGGAACAAAGGAAGCATTAAAATTATGTGAGACTTTATTTTAAAACCATCATCAGTTTCAGGTAAGGCGATAAATCGTGGAGGAACATAATCTTGTGGTGTGGAAAAATCTTTTATGTTCCTCCTCACATTTCTTACTTCTCTACCTTCAACTTGATCCGGATTTTGGTTTTGATTCAGATGTTGATCAGCCATGATTAGAAAAGTTTGTGCTTTGATTCTAGATTTAAAGGTTTTCTCAATTTCTGAATCCAAGACAAAGATTGGCGGCTTTAAAGATCTCCGACCATGCATACAAAACTAAAACTCAAAAAGAAACAAAAAAAAAAAATAATAATAATAATAATAATAAAGTCTATACAAAATAGCTAAATTGACTTAAATAAAAATAAAAACTAAAATTTAAAATATATACATATAAACACTTATATACATAAATAAAAGACTTACCTTATTTGATGAATATCGATCCCCGGCAACTGCGCCAAATTTTGATCGCGTCGTTTTTGCGCTAAAAAATAGTAAGGTTAAATGATTGAAAATATTGCTTACCTTGAATTACCTCTAGCTGTGGCGAGTAGAGGGTCGATCCACAGAGATTGGGTTATCAAGTTAAGTTAAGTCCTTAATTTAGAATTGTTTGACTATCTCCCGTCACGGATAAGTTTGATTAAATTCAAAAGTCCAAAAGTACGGAAGTAAGGAAGTACAAAAAATTAAGTCCAAGAAATGTCCACAAAATATCCAAAGATAAACTAGTAACAAAGTCCAAAAGTGAATTAATCAAAAGTACTAAATTAAAGAATCACAACACTCAACACTAAAAATTCAAATGATTAATGATTTAGGGTGGTTATAGCTCGGTATACACAAGTACAAAGTTATTGCTTCAGATTAAAAGTTAAGTCCTTCAGAAATAGGGCTACAAGCTCCCATTACTGAAATGAGCCTTTAATTACGTAAGTGATAAGATTAATTAATTAACAAGACTGGATGTGTTGGTACAACCTAACGATTTCCAATCTCTCAATTAATCTTTCACTTATGTAACCTAGAGGTATCGGTACAACCAGACTAGAATCCATCCGAGGTAGTCTCGTATTGCCACTGGTTTACAAAATCGGGCGAATATGTACTTTCAATTAAATATAACATAACTACAAGTATACGTATAATTAATCAAAGAATACTTAAAAATAGAAATACGAGACTTTAATAAATCTGAATCACAACATATGTACAAAAGTAACCTCACACGTACCACCCCAAATCTCGGGTCTAGTGTGCCATAATAAACTGTAAAATACAAGAAATCATAACGAAAACCAAATAAAAGAATACATATCGTGTTGAACGGATTTTGGTAGACCGGTATGATTTCGGTATGATGATGGCTCACTAGACCCTCCCTTTGGGATTAAAACTTTGCACACAACTCAGAATAATAACTAAAGCACTCAAACACAAGAGCAAAATCTAAGTTAAGAAGAGAAAATGGTACCAGAAAAATGAAATGAGGAATGAAGTATTTATAGAGAAATTTTGGCACTATTCACAAGTACTATGCAAACTATGATATCGTCAATGTGTCAGCGTGATGTCATTTGCCTAGGTCATCATTGTGTCAGCGCGATGTCATTCGCCTTGGTCATCATTGTGTCAGCGTAATGTCATTCGCCGTGATATCGTTCGCCTAGGTCATCATTGTGTCAGCGTGATGTCATTCGCCTAGGTCATCATTGTGTCAACGTGATGTCATTCGCCTAGGTCATCATTGTGTTAGCGTGATGTCAGCGAAGATACTATTCACACGTTGACTTTACTATTCAGGCATTGACTTTGACTTTTACTATTCATCTGTTGACTTTGGCTTTGACCAAAAGTTGACTTTTACTTTCACCCTTTGACTTTGACCAAAAAGTTGACCAAAGCTATTTCAAGGTTTTTCAGTGTCCTGAATCTATTTTCGCACTCTGTTTGGCCAAATTCAATCTCGATTTGCTCGTATCAAGGTCGTTCTACCTTCCTCCTTTAGTATTGCGCCAAAAATTCACTTCAAAAGTTGGCTTTTGTGGCCATTTTTGCTATTTCTTCTTCAGAACCTATATTGCATTAAATTTGTGTAAAATATACAATTAAACTTGAAATAATAATGCAATATACATGATTTAATGGGTTAAAGTTACTAAAAATAAGGATTTATCCCTTGCCAAAGTAGAGAAGATTTATGTGTATATGAACTACAATGATGAAAAGAAGGTGGCCTTTGCAACTTTTCTGTTAGATGAGGATGCGGCGGAATGGTAGAGAAATGAGAAGACTCGTTGGGAACTGAATGGCACCCCAACAACATGGGCTAACTTTGTGGAGTCCTTTAAAGACAACTATGTGTCAGAGGTGGTTCGGGAGAGAAAAGAAGAAGAGTTCCTGACTGTGAGACAAGAAAACTTGTCAGTAGTGCAGTACGAAGCCCGATTCAACAGACTCTCCAAGTATTTGTCAGGGTTAGTCCAAACAGAAAGTGCAAGGATCAAACACTTTGTTCGGGGGCTAAGGCCTGAAATTGATGATTTTCTTGCATCCCACCGTTTCACTTCTTATGCCAATATGGTTGATTCGGCATCACGAGTTGAGAAGATGAGATTGGATGCTCGTGGGGGGCCGAGTCAAGTGAATAAAAGGCCAATGTTGTCACAAGCACCACAGAGAACATACTCAGTCCAGAGTCAAGTTTCAAGTCAAGCGAGGTCAGCCCTTAACCGACCACAACCGAATGCTTCCAATGCTCAATCGGCTAGTGGTTCGTCAGGTAGTGCTACTGTTGCTAAGAATGTGGTGTGTAATTATTGTGGTAAAAAGAGGCATGTTGAGGCCCAATGTTGGAAGAGAATGGGCAAGTGTTTGGGGTGTGAAAGTAATTAGCACTTCGCTAAGGATTGTCCAAAACAGCAGAACAGAGGTGCCTCGAATCAGGCTGTTAGGAATGCACCGACACAGAGAGTCCAAGTTCGAGTGTATGCTATTGATCAAGAGAAGATTCCAGAGGCTGCAGCAGTGGTTGAAGGTACTTTCTTAATTTTACAACAACCGGTAAAGGTGTTTATTGATACTGGAGCCACGCATTCCTTTGTTTTACCTCAATGTATGCATCGCATTAAGTTGCAAGTAGGACCTTTATCATGTCATGTAGAAGTTAGCAATCCCATGGGCACAAAACTTGTTTCTAGATATGGATGTAGAGAATGTAAAATTCAAATAAAAGACCAGGAGTTTTTGGTTGATCTCATTATACTTCCCTTTCAAAAATATAATGTTATATTGGGAATCGATTGGTTAACTCGCAATTATGCCCAATTGGATTGCCAAACGAAGATTGTAAAGTTGCAGGTACTGGGTCAACCTGTGATTGAAGTGAAGGGTAGATGTGATTTTTCAAGTAATACTATTGTATCCTCGATCAGGGTTGTGAAATTAATGAGAAAAGGGTGTAATGGATACTTGGCTTACTTGATTAACAAGCCAATTAATCAGGCTAAGCTTGTAGAGGTGCCAGTGGTAAAAGACTATGTAGATGTGTTTCGGAAGAACTACCGGGACTACCACCGAAGAGGGAGATTAATTTTGTAATTGAGGTATTGCCAGGTACTCAACCCATCTCAAAGGCACCATATCGGATGGCCCTGACTGAATTGCAAGAGTTGAAGATTCAGTTGGAGGGATTGCTAGAAAAAGGGTTTATTCAACCTAGTTCATCTCATTGGGGAGCCCTAGTATTGTTCGTTATGAAGAAAGATGGCACGTTGAGACTTTGTATCGATTATCGGGGGTTGAATCATGTAACTGTCAAGAATAAGTATCCCTTGCCATTGATAGATGAGCTATTTGATCAATTACAAGGAGCCAAAGTTTATTCAAAGTTTGATTTGAGGTAGGGTTATTATCAGCTTCGTATCAAGAGAGAAGACGTGCTTAAATAAGCTTTTAGGACAAGGTACGGATACTATGAATTTGTTATGATGCTGTTTGGACTAACAAATGCTCATGTCGCCTTTATGGACTTGATGCATAGGGTGTTCTAGCCTTACTTGGATTAGTTTGTGGTGATATTCATAGATGATTTTTAGTGTATTCCAAGACGGAGGAGGACCATGAAAAACATCTACATTTGGTGTTACAGAAGTTGCTAGAACATCAGTTGTATGCCAAGTTTAACAAATGCGAGTTTTGGCTTCAACAAGTTACTTTCTTAAGGCATATAATATCCCAAGCGGGAATAGCGGTGGATCCCTCGAAGATTGAAGTGGTGCAGTCATGGAAGAGATCCAGGAATATTACGAAGGTGCGCAGTTTTCTTGGGCTAGTCGGGTACTACAGGAGGGTTGTGAAAGACTTCTCAAAGATTTCCGGACCTCTTACAAGATTGACTCAAAAGAAGGTGAGCTTCACATAGGATGGTAAGTGTGAGAATAGCTTTCAAGAGTAAAGAATAGATTGACAACCGCTCCTATCTTAACATTGCCTGAGGGAAGTCAAGGGTTTGTCATTTACAGTAATGCTTTGAATGAAGAGTTAGGATGTGTGTTGATGCAAAATGGTCAAGTCATTACTTATGCATCCCGGAAGCTAAAGACTTATGAGGTTAATTACCCCACTCATCACCTAGAGTTGGCAGCGATAGTGTTTGCATTGAAGAAGTGGAGGCATTATTTTTGGGGAAGCAAGTTTGAGATCTTCACCGACCACAAAAGCCTAAAATACTTGTTCTCTCAAAAGGAACTGAACATGAGGCAAAAAAGAAGGATGAAACTCTTGGAGGACTACAATTGCACCATTAACTATGTGCCCGAAAAAGCTAATGTGGTAGCGGATGCGTTGAGCTAAAAGGCGAGTTTGGAAATATTTAGGGCAAATGCTCACTTGATGATCCAACCAACATTATTGTTGCAAATTAAAGAAGCCCAACAACAAGATCCACAATTCCAAAAGATAAAAGAAGACAACCCAGATTTCAAACGGCAAGATGGATTGTGGAGATTTTGGAACCGAGTTTATATACCAAATGACCCAGAATTGAAGAGAAAGATACTTGAAGAAACTCATAACACGAGGTATACAATACATCCCGGAGGAACAAAGATGTATCGAGATTTGAGAAAATTCTATTGGTGGAATAATATGAAGCGGGAGATTGCAGAATTTGTGTCTCGCTGTTTGACATGTCAAAGGGTTAAGGCAGAACATCAAAGACCCGCAGGACTTTTGCAACCTTTGGAAATTCCACAATGAAAATGGGACCACATAACAATGGATTTCGTGGCAGAATTGCAGAGGTCACCTCGAGGTTGTGATACTATTTGGGAGATCGTAGATCGGTTAGCAAAGATAGCCCATTTCATCGCAATGAATAAGACGGATAGCTTGGAGAAATGAGTTGATTTTTATATAGCTAGCATTGTGAAATTGCATAGTATACCTGCAAGCATAGTATTTGATAGAGATCCAAGGTTCACATCTTGATTTTGGCAAAAGTTTCAAGAGGCGTTGGGGACGAAGTTGAGTTTCAGTACAACCTACCATCCTCAAACTAACGGGTAGTCTGAAAGAACCATCCAGATCTTGAAGGACATGTTATTAGCTTGTGCATTGAATTTTGAAGGAACATGAGAAAAACATTTGCCAATGGCGGAATTCGCCTACAACAACAGTTACCAAGTAACAATTGGCATGGCACCTTATGAGGCCTTGTACGGACAGAAGTGTAGATCCCCTCTATATTGGAGTGAGGTTGGTGAGATGAAGGCCATTGATCCTACATTGTTACCGGAGATGATGGAGAAGATAGAGAATATGCAGTTAATCCAGAAAAAAATGATCACCGCTCAGAGTAGGCAGAAAAGTTATGCCGATAAAAGAAGAAGAGACTTGGAATTTGAAGAGGGTGATAAGGTGTTTCTGAAATTGTCTCCTCGGAAGGGATTGATTCAGCATGGTAAGGGTGGCAAATTGAGTCTGATGTACGTGGGACCGTTCGAGATTGTAAAGAAAATTAGCAAGTTAGCATACCGGTTGGTTTACCTCTCAATCTTTCCGGTATACATGATGTGTTCTATGTCTCGATGTTGAGAAAGTATCAACCCAACCCTTCTCATATTTTGGAGCCGGAACCGCTACAACTTCGGGAAAACCTCTCCTATGAAGAAAAGCCTGTGCGAATTTTAGATGAACAAGTACGTGAGTTGTGTAGAAAGAAGATTCCTATGGTGAAAGTATTGTGGAACAACCACGGGATCGAGGAAACAACCTAGGAGTTACAGGATCAAATGGAGAAGCAGTATCTGGAGTTGTTTTCAAGGTAAAAAAAAAAAATTGCGAGGCCGCAATTCTTTTAAGGAATGAAGGATGTAAAACCCGATACGAGAGTTTATATATAATTATATTAATTATATTGCATTCATATTATTTCATATGCATTGGCATCAATTATTTGCATTAATATTAATTATCGTGCATATTTATCGTTCTACGTGCCAAAATGTTCATTTTCGTGCATTTAGGAATTTTACGTGTCGTAAGCATTAATTGTACTTCAAATACGTCAAGAGTAGTAACTAATTAGTTGCAAATCAACCAAAATGGTAAACTAGTAGTACACAACACAGTTATATGGCACTCTTGTAATTTGGCTCATTAGATATTTGTTCACCTAACTTACACTATTCTCTCCCACTCAAAACACACACAAACCCACTAATATACACACAAAAACACTACACACACACTCACACGTTTTTAGCACACACACACATACACACACAACAAGCTTGAAAAGAGATAAATAAGAAGAAAGAGGAAGAAAAAGGAGGAGAAAAAGCTTTGTCCATCCATTTCTAGCCATTTTCGAGCTTGTCTTGCATCCTACAACTTGAACTAATACTTCTCTTGCATTGTTGAGGTGAGGGATATTTTGAAAAGTTTTTCTTAAAGTTCATTCTAGATGGGAATATGTATATTTGTTGATTATTCTTGTTCATAATGCATATACTATACTAAGAGTTTGAAATATGTATTTGAGAATTTTGATGAGCTAAGGAGTTTGAATTTAAGGGGAGTGAAGTTTTATACATGTGCTAGTAGGATTGAATTGCTTGTAATATGTGAAAATGGAAGTCAAGAACATTAAGACTTAGTTGGTATTCTTGGTGTTCTTGATGTTCTTGGTGTTCTTGGTGTTCTTGTTGTTCTTGGTGAAATTATGTTGAAGGATGTTTATAGCTTGCTAAGTAGGGATTTTGGAGTTGTAGTTGGATGAAATTTATGTTTGTTGAAATGGTCAAGAGATAGCTTTAAGTGGCATAGCAAAAGAAGCAAGAAAAGGGAATTTCGTGCATTTGATGCACTGTAGCATTCACAAACAGATTTGGCACGACCAGACGACCCCTAGTCCACCGATCGACCGGTGGGAAAGGGGGTCGTCCGCTGGAGAGGCTTCGGGTTTGACAGCTTTCCGCAACAATTTTTCGGAAGCAATATCTCACTCAATTCAACTCCGAATTGAGATCCATTTGATTCTAGGACTATCTACTTCCGATAAGCTTTAATTATATACCAAAATCAGATTAACTAGAATTTGGGAAAATAGGTAATTTAACCAATTAAGTTGGACCAATGTTGTTTTGCTTGTTTCGCATTTCCCTTGTTACCTAGAGTCGTCCAGTCCTAAGGGATTATTGCACTCTCCTTTGGTGTGTGACTATTTTATGAACTATCTAAGGTCATGGAAAGCTTAAGTGTGGGTTACATTCAATGCTTTTATTTGATCAAATGCTTGCATATAATGATTTACAGGAGGCAACCTACTTTGTTGCCCTCCTACAAAGGTTGTTTTATATCATGTGCTTGCATGTTAATAACTTTTGGCACGACGTTGCAACAACAATTATAGGTATGGTAGCGTTCGTTTCCCATGGGTAGCATCGGGCTACCAGTCGGTCTCGACTACCACAGTCCCCGGTGATTATCCGGATATCACCTAATATTTGGAGTTGGGAAAAATGGATGAAGATTGACTCAAGGCCGGCCATCTACAGCAACTGTAAAGAAATCTGTATCCTTTGATATATGGTAAACCTACCTTCGCTTGGGCCCTTGAGAACCTCGAAGGGTAGAATGATGTGTTATTACTTGTTTAATTATTTCTTGTACTTAATTGCACTCAAGCATATCATGTTTTCAAGAGAGGCTTTCCAAATGTTGAAATGTTTGCAAAAACCATCCGAGACCATTAACTCTCGCTGAGCTAAGTGTAGCTCATCCCTTTCATGACAATCTTTCAGGTGAGGCCGAGCCTGAGCTAGGGACTCAAGCTGAGGACGAGGCTTACTTGTGTGACGAGTCGGACTTCTACTTGTTGTGATCCTGTTTGCTTGTATATTTGGATTTTTGGATGTTGATATCTATGTTAATATTGAACAAGTACATGTATTGTAATATTCTTTTGGATTTGGGTATGTAACTAACCTACGAAACGTATGGATGACTTATGGCATGTCGTGCTGGTTGAAACTAGGCCTTGTAATTATGAGATAGGCTTATGGATGGTGGTGTGCCAACAGTTTTGGGCACCCCCTTTTTGAAGTTCCTTGCAGATTTATGAATGTTTAAGTTATGAATTAATGATTGTACAAGTTATCTATCCAGATCAAGTCACGTTCCGGCCTTGTCTTGGCTACGAGTCGGGGTTGGGGCGTGACATTGATCTTTAGATGTCCTTACGTAGGCTGCTCTTTAGATGCCTTTACATGTAGGTTGGCCATGCGTAGACTAATGTGCCACTCCACATGTAGGCTGCGAGCTTCTTGAGTTCTTTTTTGTTGGCTAGCTCATTCGACTCTATATAGGTTGCATTTTTTGAACCTTAATGACTAGCGACGCCTAAGCAACTTTACGTATGTGAGACCCCATATTTTACCTTTACCTCGATTTACGTGTTTTGTCTCATTTTACGTGCTTTGACCTATTTATGTGTTATGTGAGTTAGAATTTGCTAAATATGTGATTTATATTCCTAATACATGCTATGTGTGCATTCATGAAATTTTCATCAAAACGGAATCAGAAATTTTATCGTCGGTTTTAGTGAATAGTATTTTGAACACCTGTCTGCTAAAATTTTTACAGCGGTGTTTTAAGTGTTTTAAAACCTAGTCCTCGGGAATTAATAGACCCGCGTTTGATTAAAACAGATTTGGAATCGGTTTTGAAATTTTAAAGGTTTTTACACTTTCTTTTGCAAGAAATCGAGTTTTAAGCCGACTCGGGTGAAAATGTTTAAATGTAAAACTCTTTGTTACCTAAAATATATTGTCTAGAATTAATTTAGGTGTCAATTTAATAGTTGAACAAGAAATAGTCAAAAAAATAGGATTAAAAGACTAAAAATACTAAAAATAAACTAAGTGTCAACTTTGACTTTCTTTTAATTTGTTTGACTTTGAGCCAAATTGCATCAACACACAATAGAAAGCTCACAAAACACATTCAAAAACACTCACTTGGACGAGAGCACCATAGGAGAAAAGCCAAGAGTTTTCTTCAAGTTTTCAAAGGCAATTTTGCATTAAAAGTTGTAATTCAAGGCCAATTTTCATCAACCAAAGCTTGATTCCACCTCTTGAGCATCCATTGAGCATCTTTCTCGCTTCATAACACATCAAAGGTGAGAGAAAAATTTTAGATCTCAAATGTCATCTTTTATGTTTTTGCGTATAATTGAATTTTGAACCGTTAGAAAGTTGAATTGATGTTATATTATTGCTCAGTGATGCTAAGGATCGTTTATATGTGTTTATATAAGATTTGAACCGTTGTAGCATGAATTTTTATTTTCAGGTATTAAAAGTTGACTTGTTGGCTATTTGTTGAATATTTTGGATTGTAGTGGTTGGAATCGAATTCCGTCGATTTGTAAAAGTTTTTTAAATACGGGGTAGCACCGTTGTAATGCCTAAATTTTGATTGTGATGTCGGTGTGAAAGTTCAAAAATTTCAGCCTAGGTGCATTGAGGTTTTAGGGTTGTTGAGTTTGACTTGGATGTATTTTGGTTGGTTTTCGAGAGGGCTATTGTAGTTGATTGAGTGGGTGAATGATAGGAACTGGTTTAGAGTTTTTTGGATTAGTAGAATGTAAGTTGTGATTATTAGAAGTTTAAGTTGTCTTTCTTTAAAATGTTGTTATATGCCTTTAGATGATCGAGTGGTGTTTGAGTGATTGAATTGTGAGTTGTTGATGGTTAGATTAGGGTTTGGTTGTGTGTCTAATGTATATTAAGTTGGGTGGCCTACTTTGTCATCTAACTTAGTTGTTTAGTTGTTAATTGATTAATTGATGTTGCGTTGTTGTAATGTTATTAGTTGATTGATGATTAATTAAATATTGAATATTGATTATTGATGAATCGGGAGATAGGCAATTCTTCTAAATTGTCCTCCTGTGAATGATTGATTATTGTTATTGATTGAGTCTTGATATGCGTGTGCTACCTCTCGGGCGGTATCGGGACGTCGGGTTGAAAACGACATGGCTATCAGAGACTACCCTTATCTCGCATGGGCGGAGATGCCATGGAATGCAAGGCTAGTGAGGTACCTCGGGTGTGTGTGTCATGGGGGTGATAAGAAGTTGGTTAAGATCGTGATGGCGTTTAGAGCTACACCAACTAGAGTATCTTTTATTAAATAGTCATTATAGTTTATGTGTTTATATTGTTATTGATGTTTATTGCGTGTTTACTGCTCAAAGGATCATTTTCAAAGAGTATAGTAAATATTGTTAGAGATCTATCGAATCCTCACTTGGCTTGTTTTATATAAGCTCACTCTCAATTATTGCATGCATGCAGGTGTTACTGAGCCTGACTACGGGTACGTGCCTCTTGAAGAGGGAAATGTGCCATATGTAGATGAGTCTTATGTACAGGAGTCATTGCCATGAGATTATCTTAGTTGTTGTAAAACAATGTATTGTATAACCTATCTTAATATAAAGACATATGTATGATGATTTAGTAGTCTTTATTTTTATCATGACTAGATTACTAAGTTGGTAATAATCTATTTTGAAATGTATATATAACATATGTATTAAGTTGGAACGGAAGCGTATAACTATGAATGGTTTGTTGAAGGAATGATTATTGTATAATATGGTTATGTTGTATGTTGTTAATTTAATTGAGGAGTTGATTGTTGAATGGTTTGTGGAGTTGGTTGTATGATATTCTAAAGAGGTTGGTTTAGAGTCTCGGTGTCTTAATTACTGTCGTTATACTGCTGAAATTTTATTGCGTCCTGACTGATTGTAGGTGGGGTCGAGTTGGGGCGTGACAACGTAGGCTACGACTTTTAAACCTTAATGGTATGCGACCTAGCGGTTAGTCAGCAACTTAGCACATTCATTTCTCCAGGTAAGCTGCTCTTTCAGACCTTTCTCTTGTCACTGAGGTAGAGTCGACAAGCCGTAGTTCTTTTGGATAGTAGTCTAGTAGTCGTCGGTCAGTGTCTCCTTTTGTTATGTACCTTCGTTGTGGTACTGAGGTGCCCTTCGAGGGTTAGATTGTCTTAGACAAGCTAGATAGTCCGTTATTAGTGGCTAGCTCGCAAACAATTTGTCTATCTAGTCTATCTATCTTTTCTCTTTGATGACTTGTAATACAATAGGCGCCACTTAGCTATGAGGTATCCCGATGTGGTAGGCGCTAATAACTTATGACTTCGTCTTTTCGGATACATGTATTGCGCGTATGGGGCTTTTGTCGTTAATAGGCAGGAATTAACTCTATGACACTAGGGTCTCAGATGTGTTTAATTCACACATGATGCTTTTATTTTCTCTCACGCTTTGTAGAAGCTCTGTTGTGTTGGGGGCTACTTAGCCTTGGTCTTGCTACAACGCTGCTCGTAGTTTTTGGCTATGCTTTTGCCCTACCTATTGTAGTGGTGTAGGCTTAGCGTCAAGCATTCGGTGTTTGGGGCCCTACTAAGAGGAATAGTTTATTGTCATTCATTCCCGAATTGAAGGCGTAGTCTACTGCTTAGATGGTCTAGTCCCTCGTCCATTTGGCCAATGAGTGGACAACTGTCATGCGAGCTCGACTCGAGCGGGTTACTATTAGGTAAGCTTGATTTGAGGGGACTACTACCTTCGTAAGTTGCACTATTTGCTATTCAGATAAAGTAGTTTGTTTTTCACAGACTACCATACTAGTGGACTGGTCCACTTAGGATACGAGTAGGGTAGCTTGGTTGACGTTTCGTCACCTACCATGAAGTTCTTTAAAAATTGAAACCATAGTTCTTCACAACTGGAGCCTACTGTGTTGGCAATCTTGAGAATGTTTGCATCTTTTTAACAAACAATTGCGTGGAGCCTACTGTATTGGTAGGCTTCAAAAAATTTGCACACCTTCTTGACATATTAAAAAATGTGAGGTCCTGCCACGGAGCCTACCATGTTTGTAGACTTGAAAAAATAAGCGCGTCTTGTTGATACATTAAAAATTTTGAAATGACATCACGGAGCCTACCATGCTGGTAAACTTGGAAGAATACATCTCCTAGCCTTATTGAAGATTATGAAGTTGGAGTCACAGAGCCTACCGTGTTGGTAGGCTTCGTGTTCATATCATTGTAAAAAATGAGCGGTTATCACAATGCCTACCGTGTTGTTAGACTTTTGAAAAAATGTTCGCGCTCTCTTGTCACATTACAAACTGTGAAGTTGGTGTTAAAACCTACCATGTTGGTAGGCTTGGTGCATCTAAGATTCCTCTTTTATGATTATGGTAGGTGCGGAGGGTCTAGGACTCCTCTCTTATGATTACGGGGCGCGGAGGGTCTAGGACTCATCTCTTATGATCACGGTAGGCGCGGAGGGTCTATGACTCATTTCTTATGATCACGGTAAGCACGAAGGGTCTTGGACTCCTCTCTTATGATTACGGTAGGCGCGGAGGGACTATAATTTCTTCTCTTATGATCGCGGTAGGCGTGGAAGGTCTAGGACTCCTCTATTTTAATCTTGGTAGGCACGAAGGGTGAATGACTTATCTTTTTTAATTGCAATAGATGCGGAGGGTCAAAGACGCCCCTCTTTTGATCTTGGTACGTTGGTTGTTCTTCAAGCTATATTTTTCTTGATCGAATGGTCGCTCTCTACCCCAATTTAGGAGGGCAGACTACCACAGGGGTAGTTTGGCCCTTAGTGTGCTTGTCCCAAGAGTAGCCTACTATTGCGTAGATTTGGGTGAGGTAGCTTGCCTTCAGAAGCCACGCCACTTGTAGGTTAGTCCTCATACGACTTTTGCACGGTCGTGTTAGATCGTAGGTTGGTCTGCATAGGACTTTTGTATGGTCGCGAAGAACTGTAGGTTGGTCCACATAGGACCTTACTCAGCCGCATTGGGCCATGCTTAATATATAGTTGATCCCCTCAGGACCTACGTTTGGCTGCGAGAAGATATATTTGTAAGTTGGTTCCCATCATAACAGGATGCAAGACCATAGGTCAGTCCGTATGGGATTTTGCCGCGTCTTTTTTCAACGGCATGTCGGTCCGCATAGGAGTCTGACTTGGTAAGTTGACAATTTCAGAGCCTACTGTAGTAGGCGGGTCCCCTTAGGATTCCAAGTTGATGGGTTGATAATTTCGGAGCCTACCGAAGTAGGTTGCAGCATACAAGAGGTCGAGTTGGTACATTATACATTTCGGACTCTACCTTAGTAGGTTGCTCCCTTTAGGATTTTAAGTTGGTAGGTTAGTCACTTCGGACCCTACTATAGTAGGTTGTGCCCTTTAGGCGTCTTATTTGGTGGATGGGTAACTTCGGACCCTACCATAGTAAGTTGCACCCTTTAGGCATTTTATTTGGTAGATGGGTCGCTTCGGACCCTACCATAATAGGTTGCTCCCTTTAGGCGTCTTATTTGGTAGATGGGTCACTTCAGACCCTACCATAGTAGGTTGTGCCATTTAGGTGTCTTAGTTGGTAGATGGGTCACTTCGGACCCTACCATAGTAGGTTGTGCCATTTAGGCGTCTTAGTTGGTAGATGGTCACTTCGGACCCTACCATAGTAGGTTGCGCCCTTTAGGCATCTTATTTGGTAGATGGGTCACTTCAGACCCTACCATAGTAGGTTGCCCCTTTTAGGAGTCTAAGTTGGTAGATTAGCCATTTCGGACTCTACCATAGTAGGTTGTGCCTTTTAGGAATCTAACTTGGTAGGTAGTTTGGTCGCCACAGACTCCTTCCATAAAAGTCGGGTACGTAGGTTGGTCTACTTAGAAATCTTATAAAGTCGCAAAGAACCACTACTTGGTCATCTTAGGACTTTTACGTAGGTTGATACCCATAGGACGTCGAGAGGTTGAGTAGGACCGTAGGTTGGTTCATATAGGACTTTTGTATGATTGCAAAAGACCGTGGGTTGGTCCACATAGGACTTTACATGGTCGCGTAGGACCATAGGTTGGTCCACATAGGACTTTTGTATGATCGCAAAGAACTGTGGGTTGGTCCGCATAGGACTTTATATGGTCATGTAGGACCGTAAATTAGTCCGCATAGGACTCTAAATTGGTCGCTCGACCGCTATGGGCTTCTCCCATAGTAGTCTTGTCCATGAGGACTTTGAATTGGTCTACCATAGTAGTCTTGTCTATGAGGACTTTGAACTGGTAGTTCGGCCGCTACGGGCTTCTACCATAGTTTTTCCATGAGGACTTTGAATTGGTAGTTCGACCGTTTTGGGCTTCTGCCACAGTAGTTTGGTCCGCTTGGGACTTTTATGTTATCGCAATAGACTACGTAGACTAGTCCGCTTTGGATCTTTATGTAGTCGCAGTAGACCACGTAGGCTAGTCCACTTAGGATTTTTGTTTGGCCGTACTAGGATACTATCTTCGTAGATTAGTCCACTTAGGACTTTTAAGTGGGTAGTTCGGTAGCTATGGACCACTACCATAGTTGGTTGGTCAACTTAGGACCTTAATTAGGTACTTTCATTTAGTTTCCCTTCAACCAAACAAAACCTAGCTGCTTTAGCCTTGTGTTTACGGGCTTCATTGCGATCTTCTGGTAGGATATCATCTCGGATGTACTAAATAATAAGGGTCATCTAGGATGACGTGTTGCAGACACTTACTATCTCTTCCGACTTTTCTTTCCAAACTGCAGGCCACTGTTGGTAGACAATGGGTACCACCTTAGAGGCTGCAACTTGGGAGGCAGCCCCCAGGGCCACCAGGGCATCGGCCAAGGCTTGTGACTTGATTGTAGTCCGTGGCCGACAAGAGATTTCATATTCGTTGAGTTCGATTGCGCACTTTAAAAGTCGCCCAAAGAGTTCTGGCTTGTGTAGCACGGACTTGAGAGGGAAGGTCGTCAACACTTTATTGGATAACATTGAAAATATAGCCTTAGCTTGCGAGCTGCAGTGACCAGGGCCAGCACTAACTTCTCCAATTGGTTGTACCTCGTCTCGCCATCGAGTAGAGCTCTGCTTGTGTAATAGACTGGGTGTTATTTCTTTTCTTCCTCCCGTACTAGGATTACGCTTATGGAAATTTCTGAGACGGCCAAGTAGATAAGAAGGGTCTTACCATATTTCGGCTTAGAGAGCAACGACGAGCAAATAAGATAGGATTTTAGCTGTTGTAATGCTTCTTCAAAGGCGGGTGTCCTAGCAAAGTCTTTGTTCTTCCGGAGGGTATCAAAGAAGGCATGGAACTTCTCAGAGGATCGAGAAATAAATCTATTTAGCAGTACGAGCCTTCCCGTGAGTTGTTGAACTTCCTTAATGTTAGTTAGAGATGGAATGTCAAGGATGAACCTTATCTGATCTAGATGGGCTTCAATCCCACACTGGATGACTATGTATCCTAAGAACTTCCCAAAAACGACCCCGAATGAGCACTTTGTTGGATTCTGCTTCATGTTGTACCCTCTCAGAAAATTGAACGCTTGGCGTAGGTGACTGAGATAGTCCTCAGTAATTAAGTATTTCACTAGCATGTCGTTGATGTAGACCTCCATAGTTCGTCCTAGCAAATCAGCGAACATCTTGTTGACCAAGCATTGGTAGGTTGCACCTGCGTTCTTTAGGCCAAAAGGTATAACCTTGTAGTAATATATTTTGCGTTCGGTGATGAACGCTGTCTTCTCTTGATCATCTGGATGCATGAGTATCTAGTTGTAGCCGGAGAATGCGTCCATGAAAGTAAGGAGTTCGTGGCTGGCCGTTGAATCCACCATTATGTCTATTTATGGAAGGGGAATGAGTTCTTCGGACATGCTTTATTTAGGTCTATAGAATTAATACATACTCTACACTTACCATTCTTCTTTTTCATAACCACCACGTTTGCCAGCCAATTAGGGTAGAGGAACTCGCGAACGGATCCAATGTCAATCAGATTCTGGACTTCTTTATTGATGATGCAATTCTTCTATGCTGCGAGCTTCCTCCATTTTTACTATATTGGAAGGTAAGTACTATGATTGCTGGGTCTATTACGGTCATGTCCACATGGGACCAAACAAAACAGTCATGGTGTTGGCTTAAGAAGTCAATTGGTTGCGTAATCCCAGTTTCAGCCTTGAACCAATCTGAACAACATGAACAGGATGGTTAGGATAGATTTGTACCTCATCGAGTTCTTCCATGGCGAGTTGGTCTGGATAAAAATGCATTGTAGTCTACTCAACTTTGTATAGGATATCATGTCCTGCTCTCCTTAGGGCGGTGCGGTAATATTCGCGAGTTTCTCTACTACCCTCTTATTTCTCTGCCCCCATCTTGTTGGGAACTTGATCACTTGGTGGTTGGTTGAAGGGATAACCTTCATTTCATGGATCCATGGTCACCCCAATATGATATTGTAGGGGGATGGACAGTCTATGACCAAGAACCGAGTGTGGTGGTTGATGCCCTCGGCGTAGGTGGGAATGACAGTCTCTCCAATGGTATATTCGTCGCTGAATCCAATCAAGGTATTTGAACGAGAAGTGATACAGGCTTCGTCGGTTCTCGTTCCCTTAAGGGCATCTAACATAAAGATGTTAGCAGAGCTGTCGTTATCGACTAGTAACCGTTTGGCCAAGCAGTTGGCTACCATCAATGTTATCACCAGGGTGTCATAGTGCGGATCGTCTAAATAGGCTGCTTCGTTGTTGGAGAATGTGATGATCTGTTCGGGCTCAGATTCCCTGTAAGGTTGGGGCCTCGAGCCAAAACTGACTGCTTGACAGACGTGTCTTCTCGACACGGAGTGGCTGTTCTGTTACTACTAGTTATTGATCCACCAGCAATACAATTCACTATACTCTTATGACGTGGCAGTTCAAAGTAATCTCTCAGGCTTTCGGCTTTCTTTCTCGTTGGGCCATGGTTTATTTCCCTTTGTCCATGAGGAATTCCATGAGATAGCCCCTTTTCAGCAGCTCTGCGACTTCTTTTTTTAGGCCAATGTACTCCTCCGTAGTGTGTCTATGTTCTTCATGGAAATCACGCTACTTGGTCTTGTCTTTTCAGTTTGCAGGAGGCCTCATCCTTTTTGACAACTTGACGGTATTGCCCATCATTTTCAGGGTATGAATGAGCTTTGTCGACGCTATATTGAGGTTGTAATTGGGCACTCTTTGGGTGCCTGGGTTGCGGACTCATCACTAGTCAAGTGGTCGCCTATCATCACGCGATCGTTTATTTCATCGATCCTCTTCTCGATAAGGCTCGCATCTTTTATAACGCGATTCAAAAGTTAAAGGATGCCTTTGATCTCCCCTATTGCATCGAGACCCTTACGGAAGGTTGAGATGGTCATGGCCATGTTACAGTGTAGGATGGATTCTTTCTCTTTGTTGAAATGACCAACGTTATCCCGCAACAATTCTCCTCTCCTCAGCACAATCAGGTATAAGTCGTTTAATTATTTTTTTAACTTTCTGTTGCTGGAAAACAGGTTGGAGCCGAAGCACTTATACATGCATGCTTCTCTCAGATCCCGCAAAACGGCCACGATGAACATCTTTTGTTTGTACTACATTATATGATCATCTGGGTTGGTGGTACCATCGTTGAGCCTTATGTTAAAGAAGTTAAACTTGGCGGGCATATCTACCATGGCGATGGCATTAGCAAATGGAGAGTCGGCAAAGCTGTTTGTTGCGCTTCTCTTGATGGGGATAGGAGCCCCATAAATCCTTTGGATGAGGGACTCTATCTCTTGGAATTGTCGAAGGAATTCTCGATTTAGTGCACATTCTTCGGTTTGTTGAAGAGGTGGCTCTTCTGGTGTGATGGTAGTTTGCGGATAGGCTCCGCTACCGGGTGTTCGTTGCGGTTTTGAACCAAGAGATTGCAGACAGGGTCTGGTACTTCTCCTCTATCTCGAGATTCTCCTGGCGGATCGGGGTGTTTTCTGCCTCCAGTTCCTTAAGCTTATCTCTGCATGCGACCGTCTTGGCCATCAAGGCCTCTATCTGTGCTTGGAAATCGTTTTGAGTGCTCATCTCGACCATGGCTTTTGTCGTAAGTAGAAGTAATCAAGGGTTCGTAGTCTTCTATTCGAGTAACTAAGTTGTTAAGGCCCTACGGTGGGCACCAAATTATAGACATCAAAATCCATAATTACGAATTTCGAGCCATCAGCAACCTATAAGGACATAAGGCAACGGAACAACGTGAGTCTCGGGACACAGGTGTGGTGCCGGTCGAAGACACTCTGACACTCAAGTCAGTAGTTTATAGGAAGAAGTAAGTATGCGAGGAAAATATAGAGGAAAAATAAGAGACTACCGCAGTATCAGCTCCGAGATAGGGAGTGTAGGTCGTGAATATGTATAGGGGAGAGGATGAGTATTGCTAGATGCGTCGAATGCTCGATGCCCTCTCCTTGTGTAGGCATGGCCTACTTATAGGTGAGGGTAGGCCAAGAGTCACGGACTTATAATTCTAGTAGACTACGTGATTGCTTATCGCGTAGGATAGAGGTAGTCTCTATCCTAAGTCCTTCAGTGGTCGTCTGCTTTTCGTAGGTTGGACCATTATGATAAGTCTAGGGTCGCTTATCCCTTGAGACTTGTATCTCGAGTGGACTACTTCTGGCGAGTGATCACTTATCCTGTAGGATAGGGTTAATCTTTATCTCGAGTTTATCGATCGTTATCCACTATTAATAGTCTAATCAATTAGAATGTTTCCTTGGTCGTCTATCCGGAAATATCCGATAGAGTTCGAGTTGTACTTGAGTTCGTCTTCAATAGTCCACGTAGGACGGTGCCGCCAAGCGGGCTTATACAAGGGCCTCAGGCCTTTAGCGGACCTAACTCGAGAGTAAGCCGCAACCTGTGACGTCGTACATGGGCCTTGGCTCAATAACCAACATCGATTAGGATCAAGTGACCAGTTATAGTTGGACCGTGGGTCCAAGCCCAATTTTGACATTAACAAATGTCGAGTTCCTTATTGTCGGATCTAAGAATCAACATTGTTATCTAATTCTTCAAATGCATTTAACATTTACAAACTTTGAAAAACAACCAACTAATTAATTGGACAAACCACATCAACTTCGTTTATATAAACAACTGAAACTGACACTATATACTGTGTGCTCATGCACTGAATCATATATTTCCTAATTTGCCCATTTCTTCATCTTCAGAGCTTTAAAGTCCATTATCACACATGAAAAAACAAATATCCGACTTAATCCAACAAGCAAAACAATATAACAACTTCGAGAGCCTATGCATGTTTCTTAGGTGAAGGGCATGATTTCTTAGGTGGAGGGCATGGTTTCTTAGGCGGAGGGCATGGTGGTGGGCATGGTGGAGGGCATGGTGGTGGGCATGGTGGAGGGCATGGTTTCTTAGGTGGAGGGCATGATTTCTTAGGTGGAGGGCATGGTTTCTTAGGTGGAGGGCATGGTTTCTTAGGCTCTGTTGAAGGGCATGGTTTCTTAGGTGCTGGTGGAGGGAGTGGTGGTGGGGATGGTGGAGGGGCTGGTGGTGGGCCTGGTGGAGGGCATGGTTTCTTAGGTGGAGGGCATGATTTCTTAGGTGGAGGGCATGGTTTCTTAGGCTCTGTTGAAGGGCATGGTTTCTCGGGTGCTGGTGGAGGGAGTGGTTTATTAGGCTTTGTCAGAGGGTATGGTTTCTTGGGCTCCGGTGGAGGGAGTTGCTTCTTGGGCTCGGATGGTGGCTCCGGTTTCTTGGGCTCTGATGGTGGTTGTGGTTTCTTGAAATTATGGCCAAAGTGGTGTTTCCAAGGGTCAATTTTAGGCAAAGGTGGCAATTTTGGTAAAGGTGGATGCTTAAAGTGTGGCCAAAAGAAAGCTGAATTGCACAATGCTGAGGAGAATTTCAGCTTTTCAACTGGCTCAAAACGGTGTTTTGCATCAGGATCAGACTTGGCAACAATCTTGGTGGCTTCTAATCCATTGTGAGCCGGGCAAGGAGCTGAAAGTGCACTGTGGAGCTGTGCATAGCATTCCTCCTTGTTATCTTCAAACAACTCATTTGGGACTGATACCTTGAATTTCCCTTCTTCATCAAGCTCTCCAACTCCTCTTGTTTTGAAGTGTCCATCTTTAACCTTGCAGTCAATGGTCACACGAAGCCCTGAAAAAGTAAGGAATCCTCTTGTTAGCTTTGTTGTGCTGATTGGACTAGTGCATATCCTCTCAAGAAAGGATTTATATTCTTTCGTAATATTATAACGTAATGAACTCACGATATAATAAAACCGAAATTACCTTTAAAGGCATGATTGGTCTTAATGTTATACTCCTTGCAGTCTGCACATTCTCCAGTACCAACTACCTCGATTGTCGTCTTGTCATCTACATGACAGAAACTTGCTACTAGTAGTAAGGACACAAAGAAGCCCCAGAGGACCCTTTTACACAGGGAATGAACCCCCATTGAAATTAAACTTAGAACCTGTTAGATTCTACGTGTATTTTGTCTAAGGCTTTGAGTGAATTAAATCATAGGACGGTTGATATATACAGTGATTGTTTGAAGTGTTTATTGATGATTACACCGACACCATATTATGAACCTCACATGAAATTAGGTCCCATTGATCTTGACTTGTGTCTCATGGGAAACAAAACTAAAAATTTCCTAAAGAGGTGGTCACTGCTATACAGCTGATCAAAATTCAAAGGCCATTTTCTTCATTAAATGAGCTCTCAACTACACTTCTTGTCATTTTCCATCTGTAAACCTACTACTTCCCTCCTCTCATAAATACATTGGCTTTATAATCTAGGTTTTAAACTGGCAAAAGTTGCATTATTCGGTAAAACTCTCACTTGTACATTAGCAGCATACAGTTGGGAAACATACGACTAAGCATGCTAACAAGGTATTTAATAATATTTGTACTCTTTTTTTATTAGGAAACTCCATAATGCAGTAATAACATGTCTCAATACATGGTTCAAGTCAATCAAAGAGGGCAAAGGGTTTAAGGTTTTGAACCTGAACAATAGTTAGAATGAGTTGTTGTCTTACTGCTCAACCCTCGGATCAATAATTGTACAACGCTTGTACTATAATAGCAATTACGTAAATGGAGATTCCAGGGCGACAATAAGCATGCAAGCAGTTGCAACTGTTTCCTAGGGGCACCATCAGCAGTATCTTCATTGGATTGTGGAGCAATGGTGAACCTAAAAAAGTTGCGGCTACACATCTAATGACTAAGGTATTAAAAGCCCGAAAGGGACATACCAACTAATTATCATCCTGTTAATGTTGCAGAACTGGTTGTGTACAATCCGAGCTTGAAATAAGAGTAAATATTTGCATCTATAAACCACGTAACATAGGCAATCATGCATTATGATAGTAGTAAACATTTTCTAGGGAAAATGAATGAATGAATCAGATGTTTACTGTGCAAAGAAGATTATCCCGAGTAGTATGCAGCAGTGGTTTCTTTGTTTTGTTGGGAAAAATGCTTTGGAATGATTATCATTCCAAACAATCAAAAAATTTGTGTATAGCACGTGTGCCTCACGGGCTGATTTTGTTGGTGGACAAATTATTTATGCTTACAGCTGATACAGTTGATAATTCATTCGACGACTCCGCTGCATGTTCAGCAAGAGCTGTAACTCAGTAAAATTATCGTTTCTTAAAAAACAAAATTAGATTGACTGAAGTTGATATGAGAGAATCTAATCATCTTATTGTTTGCAGATTGTTAATTACAGTGCTTTAGAAGAAATTAGAAGATTGTAATTAAAATGACATTTGCCTTAAAATGAACTTTGTTTAGGAGAAAAAGATCTTGATGCCAATATTTCTCTTATAAGATCTTGATGCCAAAATTTCTCTTATACTTTTTACTGATTTTCATGCCACCTGTGCGTACACAAATTAAAGCGTTTTGCATTAATTGGCATGTGATGGCTTGCAAAAAATATGTGGACAACATTTCCACCTCTCAGATGCCAAATATCTAAAGTTTGGTTTTGTGACATGGAAATTTTTTTAATTCAGTATAAACTAATTTTTTAGTCTCTCACGTAATTAGTGAGATTTATTCGTGTAATTAAATTTCTCTAATGTGTAAGAAACTTATGTCGGTCCAAATTGACCGTATAATTTCCCTGCTACCACAATCGCACTTTAAACTTTCAATAACTTTTATTCACGATGTCAAACAACAGTTAAAAGCATTCAGTTTTATTCTCCTGAATGTATCTGGAAAAGAAACCAAAAAACAAGCAGAAAACAAAAAAAATTGCTGGAAGGCTAAATGGAAAACCCATGTTGAACAAAATTGTCGTCTATTCTATCTCAACTCTCAGTTTGATAATTGAATTAAGATCAACTTTCTGAATTTCTAAATAAAGAGAATGCAAAAGTTTCTTCCCCAAGCTACAACAGTGATGGGCAGAGGTCTCACGACTCATTTTCTCAGGAACTACTTCACTGGTGGTTCCCCGTCTAAATGCTAAACTGAGAGTTACAAGAATCTTTCACCTCATTAACTGCATCGTACAGCTAAAGAAGTAAACTTCGTAATCTACTTCTTCTTCTTTGATTTGTTGGAAAGTGATTGACGGTATGCAGTACCCTGAACAAAAACAGAAGGAAGATAAGTAATCACTATAAATGAAAAAGTACTGCAAGCTAGAAAGTAGTACAATGTATATCAATGCAAAGGCACAATATATGCAATACTGACCTGCAGCCACTCATCCATAGAGGAATCAGTTGTCGCGGTTCCAACTTCCACCTTTGGCGCCCTCTTAGTTTTCTATAGCATTGAAAGGGCAAAAAGAGGAGCAGAGGAGAAAATTTAGAGGAATGAACATTACCAAAATGAATAAGTACAGACAGCATTACCACTATTACAGTAACAACTATATATATAACTACACTACTATAAGATTGCCAGAGTAGGGGTTTGTTACTGAATTTTTATTGAGGTTCCACATATAACCTGGACAATTAACTAGTGAACAGTTTTAATAAGTATAAACAAAGAAGGGAGAAGGTATAATTGTAAAATTAATTAAAGGTCAAAATTTTTGCATGTTTTTGGTCTGCATGTATGATAAAAATAAATTCATTTAAACCAACTACATGTTCATCTTCAGTAAGGTGGCACCCATAAAAATACAGTTAGTTGCTTCCTCCGGCCACATTCATCACCCGTCCTTTCAATATAAACTCTTCTTTCAATTATTGTTTGCCATAAATAAAGAGAAGAGCATCAAGGAAGAGTCAAAGAGTTCAAATTATCTGCTAAAAATTATAACCACTGATCCAACTTAGCAACAATGCCCCAAAGTTCATCGGTCAGACTCATTGGAGAAAAAATGTCAAATGGTGGTCTACAATCAGGGACCAGAGAACAAATAACTATCATTTTACACTTTCTAAATTTTGCAGATCTTGCCCACTACTTATCAACTCAAGATATTCTGGAAACAGATATTCTACCTTCTATGCTCATTATCTAAGAGGAAATCACATGATATTTCAACCTATACACAAGTATAAAGGAATTCCTCAATCTTTCACTTCAAAAGAAAAAATCGGCTCTCTGTTGAAAGATACAGATTTAAACTTTAAAATAATACTTAATCACCTTAGATAAATGTTGTATATGGCTGCGAATCCAGAAGCCAAGAAAGCCAAGAAGGGCAACTCCAAGGCAGAACAGAAAAACAGACTCGACACTGAAAAGGCCACCAGGCTCACTAACTTCAACAGTACCATTATAGAATGTGGTTTGGTAAGGATGACTGTCTATCTGATAGACAATTGTACCAACAAGATCAAATGTTCCAGCCTGCAACACAAAAAATACAGAAAAAAGTAAGAACTAATGCATACAAACGGGAATTCAAATACAGAACAGTATTTTAAGTAATGAATGTTCTAATCTTTTCCAATGATAATTATGGACTTTCCACCAATGAACCCAACCTGCAAAAATTTGCTGACACCAAATACGTAAGGAAAAGAAGCTTGAGTTCCAGGAGGCACTGATGCATTGTTGAATCCCTATGAAAAAGAATTAAACATTGTTAGCAAAAACTCTAATAAGCCAAAGCATAGCATATTGGTAACGATAATAAGACGAGACATCATATGGAACTCAAAAGACTATCAAAATCCAGAGAGACAAATGAAAGTGAAAGAAAAAAAGGGAAAAATTAAATGCTATAAACAGCACAGGGAAAAATAGGAAAAGGCACAACGGCATTATCTATGCTAAAAAGAAACAGAAAACTCACAGCAGATGCAAACTTCTCATTGGTAAACTAATGTTAAAGTAGCCATCTGACTCCACTAATTACAACATCAATCAAGCAAAGGTAATATTATGGGGGGACAAGTCAGAACAAGGTTTATATAACAGTCTAAGACAGCACAGATGAGGAAACGAACACACATAGTATAACACACATCAACCGCAACCCATATTCAGCAGCCAGATGGCATTTAGATTAGAAAAAAGAAAAAAAGTGGAAACTTCACTGTGAAGTTCATCACAAAGACCAGTATTACAATCAGATAATGTAGTAGATGCACTATTAAATAGAAGTACTACTGAACTTAGCCATTAATTCAACAGGTGTTCCACTGTGCTAAATAAGCAACCCCCCCCCCCCCCCCCCCCCTACCACTTTTGATGAGCACTAAAATGAGAGTCCCATTAGATATGTGGGACCCATCAAACTTGGCAAATCATGTGAACCAAAGTTTCAGGAGGTTTTTCTGTGCCAACAAACTGATTCACACTGCATCCCTTGATGAAATTTTCCTAGAGGCCATGTATTAAGGGTAGTGATACTAATTGAGCAACATTGTGTAAATACTTAGCAGAAAGCAACATTAATCCATGAGTGCATTCACAAGTCACAAAAGAATCTGATGCATGAAAAAACAGGAAAATAAATTACGTCACAGTATCGTATATATTTATTCTAAATCTTATATTCATTTTACTTAGTTTCTATCACATGTTTACAACTACATTATGCAACCCATTCCCGTAAATGCAAGCAAAGAAAACCATCACCTGAGCAGACAAATTCTGAACTAGATAACGATGATCAATAGGGAGATGAACACTGGCTTCAATCGCAATCACATCCAGAGGAGACTCCCCTAAATTAATCATCCCACATAACAGTAAAATATGTTCAAAATCCAGAAGCAAATAAAAAAATCCATCCAGTTAAAGACAATAGATAAAGAAAAAAATACAAAACACTGTTTAACAAAGCAGCACTACCATCATTTTTAACTCCAACCAGTAGTTCACTTACTTCCCCAGCCAATATCGCTGCATGATAAAATATCACAAGTTAAAAGTACGCACTTTTAATGAAAAACTTCAATTAACGACAATACATCATTTTAAGAAGATAAAGCCACTAAAGGAAACCGTTAAGAAAAAACATATACTACTTCTCAAAAAAAAAGAAAAATCAGATACTAACTTCTAGAGGGGTTCTTTGGGAAAACACTGACGGTTTCCACTCCTGGGGCCGGACTAAAAGGCCAGGAACCATCACCATCATCAAAAAGTTGGGCATCCTCACCAACAATCCCAACTTCTCCCCCTTCCTCAGTGCCTTCAACTACTTCTGCATCTGGGTCCGGCTCACATCTAGCAACTATTGCAGAAAAAGAACAAATTTCAACTTGGCCATAAAGATAAAAAGAACAATATGCTGAGATCATCAATAACTAACAAATATCCAGAGAAAAAAAAAAAAAAAAATCTACTTAAAATCATGCAACATTGAGAGACAATGACGAAAACCTAACTGAGACCCATAAACAACTAATTAAGAAAAGATGCTCCAAGCAATATATATCAATCATATCTGTGAAAATGACAAGATTTGATATTTCAAATGTGACAAAAATATATTCTTTCTGGCTTCCAAGACTACATTTTTCAAAAGGATTTGACTTTCAAAGATTCAATTTCCCTTATTTCAATTTCAGATAAGCACTTTAAACGTACAGAATAATTACTCCCTACAAGCCAAAAATTGAAAGAACAATAATAATATATATCACTTGAGAAATCACCATGTATGTAACGAATTAATTAAGCAGAGAGAAATCCAGTTCACCGTATAATTGCATGATACATTTAATCAATTACCATGCAGATGCAAATGATGAACATGCAAAATCATTAAAATCGAACAAATTCAGAAACAAATGAAACCTAATTGAATTAAATTTAGATCTGATCCAAACCCATTCATAAACACATATAAAAAACATAAGCCTAGGAATTAGAAATTAAACGCAAAATAAAAAATTTGATGCATGCATGCGATAATCAATCTTATTGCTAATTGGAAGATTCAATTTGTGTGCATGCACAAGTGCGATTAAACATATATATAGAGAAAAGATTCAAACTTGATCGAAAGATTAAGGCAAGGGAGCAACATTGTGAAATCGGAAATGAAAATCAATAGATCTGGAGATGCAAACCTTGAAGGAATGATGAGGAGAAGATGAGGAGCGCGAGTATGAAGAAAACACCACGAATCTTCATTGTTCGCCTTGCTTTGCTTTGCTTGATGAAGAAAAAACACACACGCACACACAGAGGGGGGTTGTTGCAGAAGGGTTGGTTTGTTTGTTTAGGTGGGGGTGGGGGTGGGGGTGGGACGAGCGTAATAGTGGGCGGACTGAACACGAAACAGCCTTGTGGAACTTGGCCTGTTAATGGGTCGGGTCTAGACCCTTCCGAACCGTACGTAATTCGAGAATTTTATATGCCACTTGGCTTTTTCTAAAATTAGTTTGCTCGAATTAAAACCTGACTCAATTGATTATGTGGCTTCTATATACCAATTCAAATTAAACTAAAATCTTGTTTCATTCAATGAAACAAATTATTTAGAGTAGATAAAGTCACTTATTTCTATCAAAAATTATCTCGTCTATTAAATTTATATACATACATAATAGTTTATTTAACTATCTCCATCAAACTCTTTTTATATAACATATAAAATCTTACATATTTATACAAAAAAAAGAATGTATAATTTCGATTGCACAAAACTAAATTTCATAGTTGCATTGTAGAAAACAAAATATTTTGGTCCGGATCTTGATCCTAGTGAATTCAGAGTGGAGACGTCGGGAAGATAGTAGGCATCCTCTCATTTCTTACTTTATCATTTCTAAAATAAAATTTATCATGTACCAACAATTTTTTTCATTTTAAATACTTTAACTATCATATACAAATAAATAAATTAATAAATCACGAAAAAGGTGTTAAAATAAATTTCAAAATGAATAATTGATATTTAAAAGAAATCTAATATAATAACTTTATTTTAAGAATGAGATAAGTAAAAAAATAAGAGAATCCAAACCTGGAGAAGATGTCTTGTTTGGGCCCTGAGAATTTGGAATTGCTCTCTATTTAGCGCAACTTAGTTAGAGGTTGTTGGGGTGTTATTAATGGGCCAAAAAGATGATGAAAACATATCCCACAACTGTATAAGTATAAATAATTGGATTTGTCTTACAACCGTCCGTAGATCCCACTTTTTCACTTTAACACGTGAATTCACGCGCTAGAATTTGTGTCAAGACGTTTTGAAAACTTTTCATAAATAATTTGGTCGTGATCAACCATGCTCTACTACTGGTAAAGAACATAATTTTCAAGACATAGCTAGTCCCGTTCTTATATGCTAACTCTACACAATCATGCAATCAAATGGCCACCATTGACTTTGCAAAGAACAGACCAACCACTGAACAAAACGAATAGACTATTCAAGGGATATGCTGGGAAGAATGCAATCTTCACACAATTGGGCAAAAGAAAAGAGGAAGATTTTCCAGAGTTTTGTATCCGCTCATCATGTGTTTCTCCAGCAATCGAGCAGCAGGCTAATAATAAACGTCCGTGGGCTCCACACCATTAGTCTGACTACGTGGAGCCCACAACTTTAGTCAAACGTTTTGTAAAATTTTCCTACTTATTCATGTCCAAACAGTGAAAGAATTATGGTTTCAAGATCAGTATATGATAAATTGTAAATCACACAGCTAGATAAGCCATGAATTGAACTGTCGAAATAAGGAAAAGTGTTCCATCGTTTACAAACACAGAAAAAATAAGCCTGCAAGTGCTGCTGTAACATGGAATAATGCCCACAATCACGATAATACATCATTATGCTTGTAAGCCCTTACAAACGATACACCAACAAGAGCAACATAAGTTAATACTACTACATCTGACCTAAATATTCTTCGTCTGGAAGTGCTACATGGTGCACGAAGGTAAAATAGGCTCCCTCTCATCAATATTAGTAGAAAAGGTGAGATTGTGGTTGGATCTCTTAGTCCCCATGGATGGTATATCTCTCCCACTTCTTTGTAGGGTCGTAGATCTGCAGAACAAGATCAACCAACCATGAATGACAATATACCAGAAATTTCTATCAACAGACAGCAGATATCTTCTTATCGAGAAACAGAGTGTAATAAATACAAGCAGCAAGTGAAGGCAAAGGAAGGAATAACACCATCATTAAGCGAAAAGAATACACCCACCATAGCACAAAATTTGCTGACATTCTAAAATTGAAAGCTACTAAATATGAACAGGTGGCATAGACAGATGAAAGGCAGCACATAACTTTTTTCCCGTTCTTTTTGTTTCTTCCTTGAGGGAAGAGGGTGGTGCGTTAATGAGAGGGGGAGGGAGAGAGAAAGAGAATTACCTCCCATCTTGAAGCAGGAAATATATGCTTGTTCTTTTCATACCAGTGCCTCTCAACAACTTTCCCAGCATGGGACTGTCAAACAAGAAGAATACACATACATTAGTATTATACACAAATGCTTGCTCAAACAAAGTAATAAAGCTACTCAATTCCTACAACTGTCACTTCATACAGGATATGAAGGGAGAACCAATGGCTGCAGGGTAAAGCCAGAACAGAAAATTATTTTCTGAAAATAATGTGATGAAGCTTGGATGTTATGCTGATGTAGAATGGTAGAATACTATAATCAGACAAAGTCCTTGGGTTACTAATTGATTATAAGATGATTCAAGAACATATCATGTAAGAAAAATCTGAAATCCCTAGAATAAAAAAATCATGAGATATCAGTCATTTGTCGGGGATAACTCCATTTCACATCCCAGCTTCTGGTATTCACAATAGAGACCCTAGAGCTGACAATCGACAATGAGACTTGAAAGTAGTTAGGTGATGATTTAACTCAATTTGCTTCGTCGAGCACGTTTAAATTTAAGCATTACTAATTTAACTTGTAACTAGTGTTCATTTTCTTGTTGCTAAGGTTTCTGCCACGCATATACATAACAAGAGGGGAAAGAAAGGAAAAATACCTCATCCTTCTCTATCCTTGCATCTGCAATCGTGCGCACATCCTCGTGTACATCAAAGTGGAAAAGCTGCAAAGCAGATGAGATACTATAAATTGCAGAAACGAAATCAATTGTTGCTGCAAGAAACTAGAGACAGTCTCCTTTCGTGCCTAGAAAGATTGATTTATTGGCAAATGTTCTACTTAATTTGATATACAAAAATCATACTACTTTTTCTAGAACAGACGGCCACATCAATCTCGAACAACTAAGTAATATCATTTTTGCTCTCCAAACCAAATAATGCACTTCTTTAAGAGCAGAAGACACAGAGAGAGAGAGAGAGAGAAGAATAATCCAAAAAAGTTGGAAGTCAAGGGACGAGATGTTACCGGTCCACTTTTACCCCGAGCCTTCTTAATGATAAGCTCATAGAAAGTGTGTTGCTGCAAAAGGTGATACAAAAAAGATGAATGAATAAGCTAACCAGAGTCCATGACAAGTAAGAGATGGATAATATTTAACAAGGACTTCAATAGTGTCTTACATGAGGAATGATAAGATCTTCTTTCACATAAAGCAAGTTCTCCACTGAAGTTGTCCGGACCTCCCGGAACTCAGGTGCAAGTTGTTGCTGCACCGCCCGAAGAAACTCTCCAATGGTATCTCCTTTGCGAACCTGACAAATTCAAGATGACAATCGTTAAAAAGACAGTATAGATGCAACCACCCCCAATCCCCCACCCCCCGCACATGCAGTATGTAAAAGGATAAAGGATATAATCATGTGTTTATATATATATATTGTTGACAGGAAATGAACAAGAACCATAAAGTATTACCTGGATCACTCTTCTATGCCCCGTTCCATCCCAATAACTATAGGTGATCTCAAGAGGCTCATCTGAGAATTCAGCAAGTTAGAAAACTCAGGAGACCAATTTCTTTCACATATTCAAACTCAATAAAAATGGAGCTCAAAAACTCACTTTTAATTTGCTCCTGCTCACGAAGCCACTGTTTCTTCAGCCTTTCACGCTCAGCTTGTTCCTCAGCCTCCCTCTCACTGAAAGAGTATGCTTCAAACCCCGAATGCCAAGCATAAGTAATAAAAGCGAAAGGCAGAGATACAGAAAGGGAGAACATAGATATAGAGAGAAAGAGAAAAGAAGAGTGGAGGGGGGGGGGGGGGGGGGGGGGGGGTGGGGAGAGAGAGAGGAATGGCACACCTGTCTGGCAAAAAGCTAGTTTCCACTGTTGGATCTTTGCCAAATTTTCTGCACATAAGCTTTTCTGACTCTTTATTCTCTGCCACACATAAGATAAAGTAGTTTGTGAATATGGAGTAAAAGGAAACACAGCAAGATTTCCTACACTTTGAGTTCAAAGTGGTCCCTAGAATTATAATAGAGATCCATTTCTCGCAATCCTAGTCAATGTATTTCATATATCTATCTCACACAATTATATGTAAGTTCTTAGTGCCAGCACTTCTTCGACTATCATACAATCTCTAGGTTCAAGTTCAAATTCATCTATCCGGATAACACTCAACAAGTAGACATTGCAACTTGCAAAGATTGTGTATAAACAAAAGTTGATCAATCAGTAGTAAGGAAAAAACCATGACCCCCAGAGCTACACCTACACCTACACCCTTTGCCTAAAAACATGGGAAGAGAAAATATACTTACCGATGTCGCTCTCTTCCTCTTCATTGCCATTCTCAAGATCATCACAGAAAGATAATCGAGGGTCAACCTTTATTCTCCGCTTTTTAAGCTTCTGCAGCTGAAGTTCCTCCTCTCTATATGAGCAAAAAGGAAGTATGAACATACTAAAATGGCAAAAACAATTTGGTGCCAAATCCCATGTTCAGAAATTTACAAAAAATTCACTCACTCTTGCTGCAACTTCTGAAGCTTCTCTTTCTCTTCCTCTTCAATTTTAGTTCTAATATTCACCCTCTGTAATTCACAAACAAGACAACAAAAACTCTTAATCGAAACACCATTTTTTGATCAATAACCGAAAAAAAGGAAAAAGATGCCACTAAATTAATGATATACCTTCTCAACATATTGCTCTCTTGTTACCAAACCAACAGTTTCCTTTTTGAATGCTGTCTCTAGTATCTGAACAATCATCAGGAGCAAAGAGAAAATACACATTTAGAAAAATATACCTACATATAAACAAAGCCATAACAGTCTTCCCAGACCAGCAAAGGAAAAACTAGAAGTTGGTAAAGCGACATCCCATGATTTACAAAAATATGACTCGCTACCCTGTGTCTTGTAACAACAATGGGTTCTTTGCAACATTCTTACAAGCCATCATGGATTATCAACAACAATAGGTTCTTTGCCATGTAAGCTACCACAGTTCAAAAGTGCATCTTCCACAAAACATCTGACATCACGATGTTCGTGGTTTCACATTCTTACAAGCTATCTGGCCTGGGATTATTATGCTATTACAGCATCTAAAGTTCAACTTCTACAAAACACGTGACATAACGATTTTTTGCAGTTTACCCAATTTTAAATTTAAAAAAAAAAAAAAAATGATGAATTCTCATACATCACAGCTCTTTCCGATTAATTAAGAACCGAAATATCTTAACGAGTAACAAAAAGTGAATTAATTACACTAACTAACTAACGATATTGATAAAACAAAACCCTAGAAAAATAATGGAATATGTATGTGGCTAAATACGTAAGTATATGTGGACCTCAGAGGTACTGGAGCCGAATTGAAGGAGACCAGGCTGGCCTTTAGAGGAGGCGGTCTTGTTTTTGAGCTCTTCAATCTTACGCCGCTCAGCTTCTCTCTGCTTCTCGAGCCTTCGAATTCTCACGGCGTCTTGGGCAGTGCCCACGTACCCATCTCCCATTCCCGACATCTTTCTCCGAGCTTATTACTATGTTTCTACGGCACCTAGCTGAGAAAGACCGGTCTGAAATCCAAGTAAAGTGGGACGCTTGATTGTCAGGCAATAAGTCGGTTGATTTGACGTAAATTGCTAATATGTATTATCTTCTTCGTTAATCTGTAATTTTCTTAGGGGTAAACAGCGCACCACGCATGTGCTTTAAGCCAAATGCACGTTTGTCCTCATATACTTTATAATATGCACGTCCCTTATGGATTTAAATAATATATACACGTTGCCATCCGTTAACTAGACGTTATATTTTTTAACAGAAATAAGTCTTTGACAATTATACTTTTTTAATATTTTCAGCCAAAAAAATCAGATTGTAGCAACAAAAAAAAAAAATTCAACTAAGTATTTCAATTTTACGGTTACGGTGGCGGTGGCGGTGGGGATAGGGGCGA
Organism: Ehretia macrophylla; assembly: GCA_037974665.1. NCBI lineage: Eukaryota > Viridiplantae > Streptophyta > Magnoliopsida > Boraginales > Ehretiaceae > Ehretia > Ehretia macrophylla. The sequence continues at coordinate 44,131,550 of CM075766.1, forward strand.
GGCGGCGAAGGGGTGGGTTTTTTATTTTTTTATTTTTTAAGTTTAAAATTACCATTATATCTTTTAAGAGTAGTTTTATCTATAAAATGTATTATTTTAAGTTAATAATAACAAAAAACTCGCATCATCTCAAAATCAGCCTGTGCATTACACTCACTGTCAATTTGGACAATTTTTCTAATAGAAGGGCAACGTGTGTACACTTTTTAAAACTATAAAAAAAAAAACAAACGTTCACATTATAAAAAATAGAGAGTAAACGTGCATTTGACTTAAATTATAGGGGCCGTGTGCTATTTACCTTCTTTTCTTTTTGGGTAACCCACAATGTTTAGCTAAAGTTTCAACGTGGCCTCTAGGTTTTTATTTATTATTTTTGAGTTATTGGTAAGTCGTGGCTTTTAAAGAAAAAGGGATAGGCAATTGATTTTTTAAATCTTATTTTTCACGATTATATTAAGACATTGCATTTTGTGTTAATTGACTAATTATATTAATTCAATTGATTTTGGAATTAGTTTTAAAATAATCCTATCACTCAATCATTAAACTTAGCCACTTGTACCCGAAGCAGTGAGACAGTGCTAACCAAGTCAGCAGCACACCAAAATTATCTCACAGGAACCGTCTCACCTTTTTCGTCTTTAACCTTTACACGTCTTCATCCACTGCTTTGCTCTTCTTTTCTTTTTGTATCATACTTTTAGCTATTAGTTTGGGTTTGCTACTTTCATGCTGGTGTATACTTTCAGTTATCTTATTCTTCTCGTTATCGGATAGAGTTTCCAAAGATTCGTGTTTAACAGTGTTTATCTTTTATTCTTCTTCCCTGTTAGCTGCTAACCCTCTATACTGGTACTTTTGGTATGTACCTCAAAAACCCACTGTGTTTTGCTCTCTCTTGGTACGTCTTTCACCATTCTTGTAGTTTTTCCAGTTGGTTGTGGTTTGGTGTATGCCGTCGGTGTTACGCCTTCTGCTGGTGATTTGGTGGCAGTTGTAGATTATCAGAACATTAGGTCTCATTTTGTTGGTGTTCAGGGTTTTGGTTTGTTGATAAGTGGTGCATGACCCAATTTTTTACTTTGTTTTTCTTTTTAGGTTGTGGTGTGTCTCCCCACTTTTGGTACGTTTAGTTCGGACTCCGCCTCTTACTTAGTTTCAGATGCTTCTCCAAGTTTATCGAATTGTGCTCGGAGCATTTTATTTGCTTTTCACAATATGCAGTGCCTATCGTCCTCACCAGGCCATTCACTACTTTTGTCTCCAAGAGCCACCCATGTGGCAACCTATGTTACTTTTGCAATTATGATAGGTTTTCTCTCATGCGATTGGTGTTTCAACCCCCCTTTAACATTTTTTTTGCTAGTGTGTGTATAATTAGTTGTCTTGACATTTGATTTCAGTTGAACCTCTTGTATTATTTTATGATTGTAATGAATTCATCTTTCGATAAAAAAAATAAAAATAAAATTAGCCACTTACGTCTTGGCTACTTCTTTTAAATAGATTGTCATTCATATATTTTCAGTTTAACATTTAAAAAGAGTCATTGATGCTCCCATCAATCCTACCATTTCCTTTGACCAAAAAAAAAAAATTCCTACCATTTCCAAAAATAGAGGCCCGATTGGGTCTTGGAGACGAAGAAAGTGGCACATTCTGATCCATCCATTGGTGATGTCGCTAGTGGGTGGCCAGCTGAAGGGGTTTTAGATCTTTTTGCCATGCTTCCTTGTTTTGTGGGTGATTTTGGTTTTAGGGGTCCGCCCAAAGTTTTGGCCCAAATATCACAAACCATATTTCATTTATTTGTAATTTGGGTTGGGCTTTGGTGGTGGGCCTTTTTTTGCCGTATCGAGTGTTTCTTTCAATGTATTTACTTTTGAACTTTTGTTTTGGGCTTGGCCATGTTTGTAGTTTTTGTTTGGATGCCGTTTTTGTTCTTTTTTTTGTGCCATTTAGGGAGGTTTAAAACTGATTACACCAAAATAACAAGGGTTATTATTCCTCTTTTATCTTTCTTTTTCATGGTCGTTTCGTCTCATTGATTTCTTCGAATGTATATCATCCCAAAGAAGATACAAATGCAGTTGCTAGAAATGAGATATTGTTTCGTCTATAAAAGTTCATGATATCATGTTGACATGTTCTAAACAGTCTCAACTACTTCTATTTTGAATATTTCCTTTACACATTTCCTCGTCTTCAAAGTTGTAATAGTGAAAACAAGTTTTCTTGCTTGGACTAGTAAAGACTTTCATCAAAGTCTAGCCGGATGTATACAATTCAGCAGCAGTGTCTTATATTCCTACTAATTACGGAATGCTATCAAACAAATAGACCAAAGGGTCATCGTGATGTACGACGATCAATGTTTTGGGTGCATTGATATCAGTGCAATTTCTTGATGTTGAAGGGACTATAATTATTGTTAGCTCGCCATCGTTGTTGGTGTTCCAATTGATCTATCATTTAGCACATTAGATGTGGCATTATTATTCAGACTACTATTATGTGTTATCATGAATATATCTATTATTATTAGTTGCATTCCCCCTTTTAAGCAGGGTATTGACCCTACCACTGGAATCAAATTAGGAGTTAATCCCACTCCCTTAGACTTAGGAGTAAATGCCTCCGAAATTAATTTTGGTGGTTAATGGATTTTACACCCGGAAGTAATGAAAGAAAGCTCATAAATCATGAGTTTTTACAACCTAAATGGCAAAAATTTTGTGAGTGGTTTTTCTCTTATTTTTTTTTAAGATGTCCGTAAAACTGATCTCTAAGTTGAATTCTTTCATCTTGAGAAAAATAAGAGAAATATAATTGATAAGGTTGTTCCTAGTCAACCAAAAATAGAAACAAAATTAACATAAGTCGAACAGACTCCTGAAGGCCAAATTAGGCTTAGATTTCAACAAGTTCCTAATATAGGAACATCTCGTTAATTAACTAGATATGTGATATTATATTTGAGCATTTCTTATATTAGAATAGTGGTTACCAAACAACAGAGACTTAGCATGTCATTAGGCTAATAAAAGTAAGGACTGAAAAGAAAGAAAGTACCTGAAGAAATATTTTCTTCGATTGCCAAAGCAGAAAATTTACAAAGGAAAACTTTAAAAACTGGAAAGAAGATAGGCTGTTCTCTAGAGCTCTGTCTTCCATTAAGCTAATGCCGCCAATTTATACAAGAATGCGGACTTGAAACAAAAATTAAAGAGAACTAATTCCGGAATCGAAAACTTTGGAATCAAGGGTCCTTGTACAATCATTCAAAACAAAAAAAGCAAATTATTGCTTCTGCTTTGCATAAAGCAAAAGGAGACTTTGTCACTTGATAATGATATGTCACCAACTGAAAAGTTATATTCCACCAAAATAATTCCGCGAATATCGGCTTTACCTCATCCGTCCAAAAATCCTATGAGCATCTTCAGACTTCCTTTTCATCTTTTCATAAATTTGTCCAATAACAGAATTATTGCTTTTGGGCAGGTGTTTTCCCTTTTTGTTTTGCTTGAAGAGCCTTTTCAATTAGGTCGTCTTTGAGATTGTCCCAAATATCTTCAGCCATCACATTAGGATTATGTGATTTTCCTGCTAACACAACATATGAGTTGGAACGCATAGACGTGTTCTCTGAAGTAAAGTCATCATCACCATCAATATATTTCTTGAAATTTTTCAAAAAAATTTGTTTGATTGCGTCAAGATATGAAGCCATAACTTCTTCCTTTGAACCAATTTGTTGCCGCATCTGAATTTTCCAGAGAAATTGGGAGAAAAGAGATCCATCCTCTTGATTCGTTTCCTGAACTTTGTCCTTGTAAGTCTTAACAACTTGAGAAATTTCATCCACCATATTTTGACCATAAGGTCTCTTAGTTTCAGGGTCAATTTTTAATAATTTGGGCCAAAATTTTGAAAAAAAATTTCTTTTTAAACAAAACATCTTTTGTTTGTTCATTTCCGCAAGAGGTACCTATTTCCAAATCCATGGGACACCAAATTCTATAAAGAAAAATAATGAACTAGATCCTTCAATATAAAGATCAGGATTATTCCCAATATGAGGGCAAGATGCAAGTCACTCAGTAAAAAGTCCTTTATATGGTTCAGACAAAATTTTTATCGGGGGACCATAATTAGTCCACCAAGATTGGATCCAAACTGGAAATTTTCTTTGCTGAAAAATTTGGGGATCAAATTTGATAAACCAAGTATGTTTTTTATGAGGATTTTCATATAAGAAAAATTTGGAAAATGCTTCCACATAATCCCAGTAATTAAACTGGTAAACATTTTTATAATCATGAGTAAATTCTCTTTATTTCATTGTATTAATTCCCCAATCAAAGTGAGAGATAATTTTCTTGATATAAATCTTACTATAAGTATAAACAGGAATTGAATTATTCATTTTGAAATGTTCAAATTCACAACTATTAGTTGACTGTAAAATTGATTCATAGAAAACTCTGGATTTATGGTGATGCACCGGAAAAAAGAAATTATTAAGATACCAATCCATAAGGTACCAAGGATTATTAATCCATTGCTTATCTGAAATTTCAAGGATAAGAATAGTCTCATCGTGATTATGTGGCTCATAAGAGTCGACCTCATCTTCTTGTTCCACAATATTAGCATAAGATGATGCCTGTGGTGCAGAAGTATCTGCCTCAAGTAATTTCTTGATTTTTTCATAATTTGGATGAGATAGGTCGATAGTAATACCACCACTATTTATATTGACTAATTTTTTGCCTCCAATGACTCTATTAGAGTCATTTCGTCCTCTACCTCTTACCCTATTAGGGTTAGAGTAATTGCTCCTAGATGGGAGCATCCTGCAAAAATTCACGTGTAAGAAAGTCATGTAGGGAATTATGATCCCCTTTAATATAATTAATTTCAAAATCGAAAGGAGCAAGATGAGCTTGCCACCTAGCAAATAGCAAGATGAGTTTGCCACCTAGCAAATATTTGTTTGGAAACATCATGTTTAAAATCTTTCTAAAACATGAATTTTGCAGCACTACAATTAGTACGAATAAGAAATTTTTTATTATATAAATCATCTTGAAATTTCAAAACGCATTTAACAATTGCAATAATTTCCTTTGCAACAGTAGCATAATTCTTTTGACTATTAGTCCATTTTTCATAATGAAATCTAACAAGCAATTCTTGTTTTGTATGGGGGTGAATTTGTTTTAAAATTCTACCAAAACCAATATCGGATGCATCAGTTTCAATAATTTTTTCCCAAGTTGGGTTGGCCAAAGAAAGACAAGGTAACTTAGCCACTTTAGTTTTTATTTTCCTAACAGTCTCAGTATGAGCTGTAGTCCAAGGAAATGGTGACTTTTTTAATCTATCATATAAGATAGCGGTATCAAAAGCAAGGTTTTGATAGTAAGGTAGAATATAATTTAAACTACCTAAAAATCTCTGTAATTGAGTTTTTTCAAGTATCTCATCAGGGAATTTAGAAGCAAATAATATACTTCTATTAATAGGAATAATTTTTCCTTGTTCAATATTATGTCCTAAAAATCTAATTTTTGTGTGACAAATAACCATTTTTGGTCTAGATATAACCAAATCACTCTGCATGATTATGCTTTTAAAAATATATAGATGCTTAAAATGTTGTTCTATATTTTTGAAAAATACCAGAATATCATCAATATAAACAATGATAAATTCACTATAAGGAATAATATATCATTCATAATATGTTGAAATTCTGAAGGAGCATTCTTCAGTCCAAAAGGCATAACATTTCATTCATAATGTCCTATTGGAACTGTAAAAGCAGTTTTATATCAATCAGATTTAGAAATTTGAATATGCCAATATCCTGATTTCAAATCAAAATTTGAAAATATCAAGGAATCATGCAATCTATCCAATAAATCTTTTTTATTAGGGATAGGATACCTAATTCATTTTAAAACCTTATTTAAAGGTTTGTAATTAATAACAAGTCTAGGAACACCTCTTTCTTGTTTCGCATGTTTATTAACATAGAAAGTAGTACAACTCCATGAAGAGTGAGAGGCTCTAATCAAATTTTTCTCTATTAGGGAGTGAATCTGTAACGCCTAGACCTGGCATATAGGACTTTAAATTAGAATTGCATATCTATGTCACTAAATTGCATATTCTTGGAAAACGTGCCATGAATTTTTTTTTCATATTCATTCAATTCTACTTATTTAATTCGCTTAGACTAATTATTTTATTCTTTTGTTCCTTAGACTTTACTTTATTTATATTCTAGTTAATTGATTTGATTCTTTTATAGACAAGAAACCCGGACGAAAGTAAATGTCTCACTTCTAATTGTTATCTACAATTATTAATTACGTGATAGAATAACGTGAAATAGTTAATTATTTTTATTTTTATTATTTGTGTTAGATCATTTTTAATAGTTATATTTCTTTAATCTACAAGTAATAAAATAATTATTTTAATTATCTTTATTGTTGTGTTTAATTTATTTACATTTGATTGCTTTACCTTTCGGGATGTTAATCGCACATTAGTAGCCATGTAGCACGTTTATTGAACCATCTAGGTCTTTTTGGTATTTGAACTTGTAGAACCAACTCTAGCCATACATATATACATATATATATATATATATATATATATATATATATACATATACATATATATATATATATACATATACATATAGAAAAAAAAAATCGAGGGAGGAAAAGAAATTAGCTGGGCCACATAAAAATGATATATCTCACATAAATACCACACACACACACACGGTCACACAAGTTAATCAAACCCACAAAATATCTCACCCACTCAAACCATCACCACACACGACTCACACACACTTCACAAAACAAAACCAAATCAACACATATCTCACTTCTCACTCTATCACCGTCGGGCAGAGAAGAACGAAGAAAAAAAAATAAAACAAACCCTCGTCTCTCACCTTACCATCGGACCACGGCCAGAAGAGGGAATGAGCCAGATCAGGAACAAGGAGTTTAATCAAGTGAAGGAGACATTTTTTTTATACATTCAATTTATTTGTTAAAATTTACTTGTAATTGGTTAAGATAGTAGTATATGATTCTTGTGAAATAGTATACTTGTAGGTTTGATTTCTAATTTGTGGGATATCATAATAGTTGACTTTTATTTGAATTGTTTGGTTGGCTTAAAAATTGATGGCAGCTATACTTAATCGATTGAAATAAACTTGAAGCTTGTATTGCCTCTTATATAATTTGTTTAAATCCTGGTATGAGTTATAAGCTAAAAGTTACAAGAGTGCCTAGCTAATTTGTGTGTGTGTGTGACGTGAAACTGCCCAGCGCCGGCGGCTATTCTGCCAAGGCCGAAGCTTCTTGGTACCGGCAGCTGCTGCCTTGGCAGTTAGCTGCCAAACTTCATTTCCTTTGCCCTTGAGTTACATGCGAATTAGTTTTGCTTAGTGTTAGGAGTATGATAAGTATGTCTAGCAACCTTTATTATAAATGAGGATGGAGTTGAGTTTAATGGCTAGAATTGGTTTGAGATTTAACGAACTGGAATTGACATTAGACTGTGATAGTTGCTAAAAGGATGGTGTTGACTTTAGTAATCAATAATTAAATAGTTAGTGTCAGTTAGTTCGTAACCGATTGTAAATGTGATTAAACTTGTTCTATAAAAGAAATTTCTTGATCAATACTAGGGTATAGTATATTGGTGAAGTTATTAAGTATTAATATGCTAACTTTATACCTCAAAGAGTTGAGTTCTAGATTTAAATAAACTTAGTCATTAATGAATGTATTTTAAGTTGTGAGTACAAAGTAAAATATCATAGCATGTCTTTTCACTTTGTATTAAAGAGTAGTGTGTTGGTGAATCTTTTATAGTATTGGGGGTTATATCCTAGAATAAGCTTCTATATATAGTTATCCAAGATTATATCAAGAGTTATGAGCAAAGTAAGATATCGAGACTATTCTTTTAACTATATAATGAAGTGTTGTATGATAGTGAAACTTTGAAATGTTAATAGGTTATTGTAAAGATGATGACTATTACTTGTTAATCAAACTATGTGGAATGAGTTTAATTGACACTAGGAAGAAATTAATCTAACAGTAGTTTAGCTTAAGTGTCATCTTCATCCTATTATGGCTAAGTTCAAAATCAGTTAGCTTAGCCACCTCGTATAGTAAGTGAATATTTAGACTTAAAAGAAAGATTGATTTTAACTTGGTTGTGACTTTGTTCAATCAAATAATTAACTAGGAAGCAGACTCTTGAATAAAGTCAACTGACCCTAATTAAAGATTAACAACCTATCTACATAAGAATGCTTTCAAAATATAACTGGTACTGTTTCTAATGAGTAAGTTATAAATAGTTTATAATTAATATTGTTAATGGTTAAGCAACCTAATTGATATTGGGTAAAAGATTAGCCCAAGGTAGTAGTTTAGCTTGAGTGAGACTACGGAACGACTAAGTTGTTAACTATTAGTTATTAGGCATTTTGTTATTTTTGCCTCTTATGTGCTAAAGCTTGAATTAGCGATAAAGGTTCATGTGTGGTAATAAAAGGAACTCAGTGAACTTTAGTCTAAAGCTTGGTTACCTTAATTGCTAAAGTTAGTTAGTTGTTAACTGGTTCATAGTTAACTTTTACTACAGGTTTGATTTATCATTTCCTCACAAGTTACTGTTTGCTCGTTAATGCCTAACTATTTGAATGAATAGTCTAGTTACATGTTTAGTTGGGGTCCTTTAATGGCTATTTGATTCTAAAGCTATGTTGTTGAGGTCAACCTACTTTGTTGTCCTCATTTTTGTGTTGTTGCAAAATAAATGATTTATGTGCAATCTTGAGTGGTTTGTTTAATGGTTGTGCAACCTAATCGAGGGGCGGATATGATGGGCCTCTCTGGGCAGCAGAGGGCTTGTCAGGGTTGGTTGCTCTAGCTCCGTGCCCTAGTCCCTCACTCGCCTAGTCCGGAGATTTTCAAGGGGTGTTGGGTCGTAGGATCTCAGGGTACATCCGGAGTACACCCATTGGAGTGTTTAGGGTTTATGCCGGCACATTGAAGATGTTCGTAGTTCGTGGCTCATGGTTCGTGGTCAAAGATTGGGAAGTTGGAGTGATAAGGGATATTGAAACTGTATCCTTTTAAATGTGTGCTATTTAATTGTTATTTCCTTGTCTATCTCGTGTTATTACTTAACTCTCCAAGTGTCTTTCTCAATATGTATTAGTAGTTGTTTATTCACCTAATTGCCTCGGGTTGATTTATACTTTTGTGTCTATTTATTGCATTGCACGAAAATTAAATGATTTCAAAACTTCTCGGTTAATTGTACCCTCCCTCACAAAGTATACTTATATGGTATACTCATTCCTCTTTTAACCATTTCAAGAGAGGCAGGTTCAGTTCCTCCAGAGGCGGAGGAGGAAGCTCGGGTGTCTCCTTGAGTAAATGTGCTGTGTTAGATGGAAGTTCCTATAAATATGGTAGTTAATATGTATTCTTTTTTGGCATGCGAGCCTTGTATATATTTGATAGATGCAAATATATAACTAAGTTGAAGCTCACCTAGGCTAGCGGTCTGTATTATTTTTTTGGGTGGCGTTAAGGCTGTTAGCTATCTAATCTAGAACTCTATAAACTATTTTGCTAAGACTAGATAACTAGCATTATCTTTGGGATATTAAATGGCCTATGTTACTTGTGAAGTTTTTGTATGACGATTTCTCTAATTATAGGTGTTAGAATGCCCTAAAAACAGGGGAGACTCTGCCTGTTTCTCCTCGTTTTTCGTGACTTTGGGATTTGGGATCGGGGCTCCGGTCTCGTGAGGGATCGGGGTACTACATAATCTCTTTTTTGCATAATTCCAAATAATCATAATTCATTTGACAAGGTTTAGCCTTTGTTGGAATATTTTTTTTCAGAAAAATTATCTTCATAAGGAAGAGTAACAATATGTTTTTTATAATTCCAAAAACATTGGGATGATCATTACAAATATCAAGAGAGAACTGATTTTGGATCATTTGGATCTTTTCCCAAATTTTTGGGTTTTGTAACCTTTCTTCAATATTATAAAAAGATATTTCTTTTTGAAAAAAAATTAATCGCAAATGTTTTGCTGTCAGCAAATCGTGGATTTGATTTAAAAATTTTATTGGGGGATCAGTTATAAACTGAAAAGTAAGGTTCATTCCTCTAAAGGAAGCCTTTATGCCATTAGCATCGATATGAGTAAGAGGCATAATTTCATGTATAAAAGGTGTACCAAGTATTACTTGATTAGTCAAATTTTTAACTAATAAAAATGTTGCAGGTATACATACCTTATCTTGACAAATATAAGTATCAGGTAACTTATACTGAACATGTAAATTCTGACCATTAGCAACAGAAATAGTATGAGTAGTTTTCTCAAAATATTTTGTAGGAATTAATCTTTCCTGTATACGATTAATATCAGCTCCAGTATTAACTAAATCAATTAAATCTTTTTTGATAAAATTCTTATCAATAAGAATATTAATCTTAATATGTCATTTTTGAGAAGTAACAAGCTTCAAATTGGCAAGGAGATCATGATGATCTTTTATATATAAAGCAAGTGAAGTGGAAGGAATTTCTACTTCTTTTATTTTCCCTTTTTCTAATAGAGAAAGGCGACGATCAATTAAATCATTGTCCTGTTTTAAGGTTCTAATTTCTTCCTTAAGAATTTTGACTTCTCTATTTAAGTCATCAATAGTAACAATAGCAGTTTGTTTCTTATTTAACTGATTGATTAATTCAGAGAACATATAAGGTTTTGAATCCTGTATGACAGGAAGGGAAAAAGACGTTGATTCCTGTTTTTCATTAAAATAATCAATAACTTTAGCTTTTAATTTGGGATCACTAATATTATCAAGTAAATCAACAATTTTTTCACTTGAAGTGATAACATTTAATTCAATATCCTGAAATTGGGATTGCAATTTATAAACATCTATATCAGAATCACTATAATATTTCTGACATTTATTACAACAAACATTTTTATCTTCTTCATCAGAAAAATCAATTAAGTCATCAGATTTAATAGCATGCAAATTGTCATTACTTGTACTACTATTACTAGTATCATTAGTATCAGATTGACTATTATCTGAATTTAATAAAACCTTAGCTAAAGATTCTTTTAGCTTATCATCAATATCAAGACTATTTATCTTCTTTTTCATTCTACACCTATTTGCATAATGTCTTTTTTTACCACATGTATAACATGTTGGTATCTTCTTCTGGGGTACATAACCCTTTTTTTTATTTCTAGCTCTACGTTTAGCCGCATACTTCTTATAAGCATCAGACTTATATTTTTTATTCCAACTTGTGGGGTCTTTCTTTATGACGTTTTCTAGGTTTATTCCTAGAAGTGCTAGGTACATCCATAGGGAATTGTTCACAAAATTTTTTTAACTTTTTTTTCTTAGTTAGATGTTGTTTTTTCAATTGGTAATTCATCCTAATTTCATTACAAAGAGATAACCCTTCTTCAACACACAATGTAATTAAAGTACCATAATTAAAAGTATCCCAAGCAATATTATTGCTAACTGATCTTTTCCTAAGATCCTTTCTTATTCTCTTTGCAAAAACAGAGGGTAGGCCATCAACAAACTTGGATTTCCAATGATTACTATTAGCATCAGGAAGGCCCATAATACGAGATAAGAAAACATCTTTATACTATCTAAAAGATGTTAAAATGGACAACGCAAATTCTGCAAAAGGGTCCTAGAATTATCATATTGGTGTAAATATCTTCCTGTGAAATGTTCACACATAGATAAGCACAAAGTATAGACTGCATTTTCTTGTACTTGTTCATTTTCAATTTTAGTTGTATTAAGAATTTCGTCACGTTGGGTCTGAGTCAAATAATTGTCCCACCAACCTTTTAATTGGCCAGCAAATCCTGCTGTAATCATCATAGCGATTCTTTTGTCACTATTATTATTTTGTTTATAAATAGTAGAATACATAAGCATTCGATGAGCTGTATTATATATTTGCAACTCAGTTTGACCATCTATTGTCTATTCATAGATTTGTTTAACATTAAAAGTAATTGTTTCAGTCATTAAAGGTTCTTCAAAGAGAACATCATACAGAGTAGGGCGAGGATAATAATATTTACTTTGTGTAGGAACATCCTTATATCTATTCCTATAATTTTTTAGCTTATTGATATCAAATGCTAATTGCAAGTTTCTAGCATGAGCTATTTTTGTTCTTGGGTAAGATTTGGTTCAAATTCATCATTGACCATGCTAAGCTTTAAGCCTTTCAAAGCATCACCTAGAACATGTTATAATTTAGAAGTAGAAGGTTCTAATTTAAATCCTTCAATATTTGGAGGAGGTTGTATGTCAGCCTGAACTTCAATTAAAACATCAGAAGATTTATCCGTCTCAGTCAATCTCTTTATCTTTGTTTGGATGTCGTTTTCGTTCGTTTTTTTTTTATACCATTTAGGGAGGTTTAAAACTGATTACACCAAAATAACAAGGGATATTACTCCTTTTTTATCTTTCTTTTTCATGGCCGTTTCATCTCATTGATTTTTTTGAATGTATATCATTCCAAAGAAGATACAAATGCAGTTGCTAGAAACTGGATTTTGTTTCTTCTATCAAAGTTCATGATATCATGTTGACATGTTCTAAACGGTCTCAACCACTTCTGTTTTGAATATTTCCTTTACACGTTTCCTCATCTTCAAAGTTGTAACAGTGAAAATAGGTTTTCTTGCTTGGACTAGTACAGACTTTCGTCAAAGTCTAGCCGGATGTATACAAATCAGCAGCAATGTCTTATACTCCTACTAATTACGGAATGCTATCAAACAAATAGACCAAAAGGTGATCGTGATGTACGACGATCAATGTTTTGGGTGAATTGATGTCAATGCAATTTCTTGATGTTGAAAGGACTATAATTATTGTTAGCTCGCCATCGTTGTTGGTGTTCCAATTGATCTATGATTTAGCACATTAGATGTGGTATTATTATTCTGACTACTATTATGTGTTATCATGAATATATCTATTATTATTAGTTGCATTCCCCCTTTTAAGCAAAAATGATTATTGCTTAAATATGTCATTTTTTAGACTCTAAATATAACGAGAGTTTTAAATATAAGACTATTTTTTTATCGTTAGTATATCTTGTAATACAATTTTTATCGTTAGTATATCTTGTAATACAATTATTCTAATTAGGTATGTCGATCAATAAGAAGTTTATACCGTATGCTTATGTTATTTGAGAATTTTTTCAATTGGTATATGTCCATCACTGTTTGTAATAGTGATATGTATAAATATATATGGTACACTATTTTCATTCGAACCTCACATATTTGTAAAGGAGTTGATTTTCTATTAACCCAATAGACATTTGACCTTCTCACATAAAGTTACATACAACGTTTTATTTCATGACCGCCTGTCCGGAGAATTTTTCATTTTGTAGGAGTCTTCATGTCTTCTACCATATGGTGTGAGCCTACACCATCACCAATGACCATTACATCCATATCCTTCAGATTTGACTTCCTCAACACGTGGCCGTGCAACAATGTCTCTATTATCCAATCACGGGAAGTATTAGGAGAGGGAAAAAAGAATGGAGGAGATGAGACCTTTACCGTGACGCCGTCCATTAATCGGCAACCAAAAAAGATACTCATTTTTTCTGTGGGAAAAAAAAAAGAAGATACTATAGTACGGTGTATTTAATGTCACAACCTTCAAAGACATTGGTGACAATAACTTGGATTTCCGAAGAGAAAAAAAAAACTTGGATTCCCCCGATATTTTTCTTGCAAAGAGAAGTGCTGACCCCGATACCTTACCGTGCGTTGAGTTTTCTTCACTTGTTAATAAAAGACATTAAACGACCAGAAAAATGTGAGGTGTTAAAGATAGCTTTTGGAATATGCACATGATAAAAGGCATGTTTCACATGAGGTATGTTGGGAAAAGTCATTTTGAGAGTTGTAAAGAATTGCATAAGTTGGCTTGGGAAATGAAAATGGGAGACAAACATGTTGTAGCTAATGATGATGTTAAGTCATCATTATAGAGCATGGTAAAAAGTTACAACTTTGAAGAAGAATGTGGTGTCTGCAACGTGAATTCTAGCTCAAGTCAGCGATGCAGCTCAACTTTGTAACGTGCAAGATTGAGATGCCACTCAGCCGCATTTAGCTATAAATAACAGGCTTACTTCAGTTCAATTGTAATCAGATAATCCCAGAATTCAGAGAGAAAATATTGAGAGTTTTTCCTAAGAGTTTTCTTTCATATTAATTGTCTTAACTTGTGAGTAAGAATTAGTTTCTCCTTATATTAGAGAGAAGGATCTTGTAATTTATTCTTTCTTTATAGTGAAACCTCCTATACTTGCCCGTGGTTTTTTCCTTAATTTGTTTGAGGGTTTTTCACGTAAAAATATTGCGTCTCAATTATCTTTTTCTCAGTCTTATTTTAATTGTGTGATACTGCTTCGCCCCAAACATTTCGTTGCACCGATACCCAACAGTGGTATTAGAGCCATTGGTTGCGGGGTTACTATTCACAGTAACTATTCACGTGTACGGTACTATTCATAGTGAAATAGTGGGAGCCGGTTCAAGTTGAGAAGCAGATTGTTGTTAACACTATGGCGGCAAAATTTGAAATTGAGAAGTTCAACGAGAGCAAATTTTCCCTTTGGAAATTAAAGATGAAAGCAATCTTGAGAAAAGAGAATTACTTGGCAGCAATCGTAGACAGACCAGCGGAGGTAACAGATGACAATAAGTGGAGAGAAATGGATAGCAATGCTATGGCTAATTTGCATCTAGTGTTGGCAGATTCAGTACTGTCAAGCGTGGAGGAAAATAAGTCAGCAAATGAAATTTGGGATGCACTGACCAAACTGTACGAGGTCAAGTCACTTCATAACAAGATCTTTTTGAAGAGAAGACTATACACTCTTCGAATGAGTGAATCCATATCGGTAACTGATCACATCAATACCTTAAATACATTATTTTTTCAACTAACTGCGTTGGGACATAAAATAGCAGAGCTTGAACGTGCAGAGATTCTATTTCAAAGTCTACCTGATTCGTATGATCAACTCATCATTAGTTATACTAATAATGTTCTTTTAGAATTTGTTACTTTTGATGATGTTGCAGCTGCTATTCTGGAAGAGGAAACTAGGCGCAAGAGTAAAGAAGACAGAGCTGAAAGTTCACAACAAGCAGAGACACTACTAATGGTGAGAGGCAGATCAACAGAACATGGCTCGAGTGGGAGCAACAACCATGGTAGATCAAAGTCTAGGAGTATAAATAATATCAAATGCTACAACTGTGGCAAGAAATGACACGTCAAGAAGGATTGTTGGAGCAACAAAAAGAATCTCGAGGTGATAAATTCTCAAGGATGTGTTGCGACTGTACCTGATGATGGAGATATTTTATACAATGAAGTAGCAACTGTATCAGAAGACAGAAGGGAGCTCACTGATGCTTGGATAATGGATTCGGGAGCAACATGGCATATGACCTCTCGTAGAGAATGGTTCCACACATATGAACATATCTCTGAGGGATCTGTGTACATGGGTAATGATCATGCCTTGGAGATTGCTCGCATCGGTACTGTCAAGATAAAAATGTATGATGGTACCATTCACACCATTCAAGGAGTACGACATGTGAAGGACTTGAAAAAGAACCTATTGTCTATTGGACAATTAGATGACCTTGGCTGCAAGACCCATATCCAGGATGGGATCATGAAGGTCGTCAAAGTAGCGCTTGTGGTGATCAAGGCAAAAATGATAGCGGTAAATCTATATATGTTTTTGGGAGATACGTTGCAGGAGGCAGATGCGTCAGTTGCATCAGCCAAACAAGAAGAATCAACTATTATGTGGCATCGCAGATTGGGCCACATGACAGAACGTGGCTTGAAGATTCTCGCCAAACGTAATCTCCTTCCCGGGCTCAAGACGGTAAACTTACCTTTCTGTGAACATTGTGTTACCAGTAAGCAGCATAGATTAAAATTTGAGAGATCTACTGCCAGAAGCAAACACATTTAGACATGATTCATTCAGGCATTTGGGAATCGCCGATTTTGTCCCTAGGAGGAGCCAAATACTTTGTATCATTTATTGATGATTACTCCAGGAGACTGTGGGTGTATCCAATCAAGAACAAGTCAGATGTGTTTCCAATATTCAAAACTTTTAAAGCGCTAGTGGAACTTGAATCAGGAAAAAGGATCAAGTGTCTGAGGACGGACAATGGAGAAGAATATACTGACGGGAGTTTTCTGACATTTTGCAAGCAATAAGGCATTCAGAGGCAGTTCACTGTTGCACACATACCTCAACAGAATGGTGTGGCAGAGCGGATGAACAGAACTTTTCTTGAAAGAATGAGAGCTATGTTGGAAACTGCAGGACTAGCCAAATCATCTTGGGTAGAAGCAGCCAGAACTGCCTGTTACGTAATAAACCGGTCACCATCGACTACAATTGAGTTGAAAACACCAATGGAAATGTGGACCCAAAAACCCGCAGATTATTCTACTTTGCACGTATTTGGATGTCCGACATATGTGATGTATGGTTCCCAAGAAAGAACAAAATTGGATCCAAAGTCCAAAAAATGCATATTCTTGGGATATGCTGATGGTGTTAAGGGGTATCGCTTGTGGGATCCTACTGCCCATAAGATTATCATCAGCAGAGATGTGATATTTGCAGAAGACAAACTGCAAAGTGAAGATGACAACGACACTGTAAATGAGACAACTACAGTACAGATCGAAGATAACCCAGGAAAAGAAGATGTTTCTTCTGAAGCAGTACCGGAGCACGAGGAACAAGAAGCAGATGAGGCTGAGGTTACAGATGTTCGATGTTCATCGTGTCAAACATCAACACCGCCTTGGCACTCAAACTATGTCATGAAGAGCAATGCTGCATATTGTCTTCTAATGGAGGATAGAGAGCCATCTACCTTTCACGAGCCTGTGAATAGCCCCGATGTGGCTCTGTGGGTGACAACAATGCAGGAAGAAATTGAAGTTTTGCACAAAAACAAGACGTGGAAGCTTGTTCCACTACCACCCGGTATGAAAGCCATTGGTAACAAATGGGTTTACAAGATCAAGCGTGATGACAATGATCAGGTGGAGCGATATCGTGCAAGATTGGTGGTGAAAGGATATGCTCAGAAAGAAGGTATTGACTTCAACGAGATATTTTCTCCTGTGGTTAGACTTACAACTATCAGAGTAGTCTTGGCCATTCGTGTTGTACTTGATTTATATATAGAATAGTTAGATGTAAAGAAGGCTTTTCTTCATGGCGAACTTGAAGAAGATATTTACATGCTTCAACTAGAAGGTTTTGTTGAGAAAGAAAAATAAAACTTGGTTTGCAGGTTAACCAAATCTTTGTACGATCTAAAGCAGGCGCCGAGATGCTGGTACAAGAGATTTGATTCCTTCATAATTAGCCTTGGGTACAACAGACTTGGAGCAGATCATTGTACGTATTACAAGAGGTTTTGAGATAATGACTTCATTATTTTGCTGTTGTACGTGGATGACATGCTGGTAACAGGCTCCAACAAAGATCGAGTCCAATAATTGAAGGCACAATTGGCTAGGGAGCTCGACATGAAATATTTGGGACCAACAAACAAGATTTTAGGGATGCAAATTTACCAGGACAGAAAAGACAGGAAAGTATGGATTTCCCAGAAGAACTACTTCAAGAAAATCTTGCGCCGCTTCAACATGCAAGATTGTAAGGAAATCTCGACCCCTCTTCCTATTAATTACAAATTATCCTCAAGTATGTGCCCTAGTAATGAAGCGAAGACGATGAAAATGTCTCGAGTACCGTATGCATCAGCAGTGGGAAGTCTCATGTTCGCTATGATATGTAAGAGACTAGATATTGCACAAGCAGTCGGCACGATTAGTCTGTTCATGGCGAATCTGGGTAGAGAGCATTGGAATGCGGTTAAGAGGATCGTAAGATACATCAAAGGAACCTCGGATGTTGCATTATGTTATGGAGGATCAGAATTTACTGTCAAATGCTATGTGGATTTAGATTTTGCAGGTGATTTTGATAAATGAAAGTCCACTACAGGCTATGTGTTTACATTTGTCGGAGGCGCGGTAAGCTAGGCATCTAAGTTACAGACTGTTATAGCTCTATCTACGACAGAAGCTGAATACATGACAACTATATACGCTTGCAAAGAAGCAATTTGGATTAAATGGTTAATGGAGGAGCTTGGGCACAAACAAGAGAAAATTCATTTATATTGTGACAGTCAGAGTGCCTTGCATATTGCAAGAAATCTAGCTTTTCATTCCAGGACGAAGCACATAGGGATTCAATATCACTTTGTTCGTGAAGTAGTGGAGGAAGGGAGTGTGGATATGTAGAAGATCCACACCAACGACAACTTGTCAGATGTCATGACAAAGCCAATCAATGTTGACAAGTTTGTTTGCAGTAGATCCTCTTGTGGCCTGGCGAAGACGTAAGCAAGATGCATGGCAGGTATGGAGAGATTTGGAAGACTATCAAAAACAAACTTTAAGTGGGAGAATGTGAGGTGTTAAAGATAGCTTTTGGAATATGCACATGAGAAAAGGCATGCTTCACATGAGGTATGTTGGGAAAAGTCATTTTGAGAGTTGTAAAGAATTGCATGAGTTGGCTTGGGAAATGAAAATGGGAGACAAACATGTTGTAGCTAATGATGATGTTAAGTCATCATTATAGAACATGGTAAAAAGTTATAACTTTGAAGAAGAATGTGGTGTCTGCAACGTGAATTCCAGCTCAAGTCAGCGATCAAGCTCAACTTTATAACATGCAAGATTGAGATGCCACTCAACCGCATTTAGCTATAAATAGCAGGCTTACTTCAGTTCAATTGTAATAAGATAATCCCATAATTCAGAGAGAAAATATTGAGAGTTTTTCCTAAGAGTTTTCTTTCATATTAATTGTCTTAACTTGTGAGTAAGAATTAGTATCTTCTTATATTAGAGAGAATGATATTGTAATTTATTATTACATTATAGTAAAACTTCCTATACTTGCACGTGGTTTTTTCTTTAATTTGTTTGAGAGTTTTTCACGTAAAAATATTGTGTCTCAATTATCATTTTCTCAGTCTTATTTTAATTGTGTGATACTATTTCGTCCCAAACATTCTGCTGCGCCGATACCCAACAAAAAAGAAAAAAGAAAAACAAAGGACATTCATTCTCCTTTTTCTTGTCAATATTCGGCCTTATCTTTTTCTTGGTCGTTTTTTCTTTTTTTGTTTTGTTCAAATTTTTTGGCCATTAAAGATGAGCTTTCATGCAATAAAACTTGTGTCAACCGAGTTCAGTATTTTCAAATAAGACATTAAATAACTTTAATAGAGGATTAGTCATTCAATTTGAAGAGAAATAACATAATTTAACTTTATAAGAAATACTAACTCCCTTCAATCCTATTAACATCTTGCATAAGTTGTTTGATGGTTCATCTAAAAGTAGATTGAGAATAAAAATTTAAAACAATTTCAAGGCAATCAGATTCAATATTTGACTTTTTGCATTTGGTTTTTACCCGCGAAAGCATTGCTAATGCCCATGGTAGATTTAGAACTGTTGTTTAGTGAGGCCAAAGTACATAATTTAACATATATATTAATAATTTTTTTTAGTAAAGATTAAACTGATTGTTTAAATTAAAAATACTTTAAAATTATATATGTTTAGAAAACCTTTTGAGGTGAGTGGGGATTACATATATATGTTCACCTTTACTGATGACAATGATTTTTTTTTTTTTTGTGTGTTGTGATGACAATGAATTTAGAAGCAGGGTAAAGTGGTTAGATAATGATTTATAAAAGTAAAAAAGAATAAGTGGTTAGATATTAATCAAAGAAATGTAACCAATGAATTAAAAATCATATTGAGATGAATATGTCATGAAAATAAAACACTGTTGCGTGTTAACATATAATAGATATAGATTTTTTTTAAAGAAATTCTTAATTGTACCATATGGTACCTCATGACGTGGAAAATATGCCTTTGATATTTAGAACGTTGAAAATTTAAAGTTTTTGGATATTATTTTTATATGATATCACATATTTTAATAATTACAATGTGATATTGATAACATTGCAATAATAAATTTGATGAAATATCAGATTCACCGTGTATATATTTTCAACACTTCAGGAATCTTTGAAAGGAAGAAGTTATTTTTACTTCAATTTAGCGAGTAGAATTTGTTACGTACTTTTTAGAATTAATTGAAAAATGTTACTTTTAAATTTATAGTTTCCGAAATGGAGTTAATTATTTCGACCAAAATGAAATAAAAATGGAGTTAATTCTGAATTTCGTGAGACGTGTAACCCACGCTCCAAAAACGACGTAGGCAGAGACTCCTCCTCACTGTGATTCTAGTTACTCAGATTATCTTTTTTTTTTTTGTTGGCAAAACTCAGATTATCATAAAGCTACATTTTTGCTAGGCCTTTTCAACACTAGTATCAAAGTTGAAAGAAGGAAGTTGAGGTCTCAGTTGAGTACAACAATGGCGGTAGCTGGTTCCACATCTTTGGCTTCTCAACTCTCCGGCCCCACTCAATTCTCCGGCCTTCGCCGATCTTGCTCGAAGCTCGAAACCTCACTCTCTCTCTGCACCTCTCAATCCTTCTTCCAAAACGTTGACTCTCACCTTCGCCTCTCTTCTTCTCGTAAAGGCTGCCGCGCCGTCGTCACTATGGCCGGCACCGGCAAGGTACTCGTTTTTCCCTTTCTTTAGAGATCCAATTGTTATTCATAATTATTTCGTTTTCTTTTTCTTTTTCTTTTTTTTGTTTTTAATTTATTTTATCAAGTATGACAAAATTGGAGTTTTGGTTATTGCTGTCACGCCACAGGCTTAAGAAGTTAATTCGAAGTTAATTCGAGTTATTACTTAAACGCACTAACTTATTAACCACTCCCTTATTGACTATCTTTCTTTATGTTTTTTGGCTGCTAATGGAAATAATTATTTCTTAATTTAGATACATAATTTTTGGTTGTTTTAGAAGGAAAATTCTTGCTTACAGTGGTTGCGAGGCCAAATCTAGCTCTGGAGGCATTGAGTATTCTAAATAGTGCGCTGAATCGTACTTTGTAGTACAATTTAACAAACTATTTCTTTGCTGAAATAAACGTCAGTAGTTAATAAAAATTTATATTCGCAAGTTGTTTGTGATAATCTACTTTTCCACCTAATATAGCGTTTATGTCCTGTAATATTATAACGTATTCGCCTTTGTTCTCTGAAAATGCTGAGCTTTCTGCTACATTTGTGGTCATTTCTTTCTCGGTTCGTGAGTTTAACATGTCTTGCTTCTTGGATATTGAATATCTAATTTTTATCTTACCTTCTGGTTGCAGTTCTTTGTCGGAGGAAACTGGAAGTGTGTAAGTATCATTTGTTACTTTCTTTTCTGGATTCACTTTTTCTCAGTTTGCAAATTGCAATTGTCATTTTCAAAAAGTCGCAACCAAAATTTTCTTTTTCAATGTTACACAATATAACATCAACATTTGTTTTCTTATTCCATGTGCCCATCTCTTTTAACATGGATAATTCAATTTGACAATGAATGAAAAGGTTCAACTAAAGCAAATTATCAGAGAGAATGGAAAAAATCATTGGAGGACTCTTAAAAAAAATATAGGATGAATTTGATGTTACACATATAGGGAGAGACTTGCAGACTCTTTTGCATAATATGGGTTTACAATCTATGTTTTCAGACTATCCCTTGAATATGAGCATTAAAGTTTATCCACCGAGATTTTTTCAGGGTAGTCTTTTCCCAGTGCTTGTCGAGCACATGTGAGCTTATCCTCAAGTATAATAATTTTTAGTTGTGTTTCAACTTTAGTATAATTCCTCCACTACATTATCTTTTGCCAATGAATATTCAATATTATTCCTCTGCTAAACATAGTGATGGATACTTCAGCATCATTTTTCTGAACGGGAAAATATCTATTTGTCCTTCCATATCTAGTTCTAAAAAGAATACTGATTTTGTTAGTAATTTTTATCACAATGCTCCATATTTTAAGAATTCAACAACCATATCATATGGTGTCAACCATTTACAAAATGTTGCTAAATATGCAATCATGCATTAGAATTCACAACATACTGATCTCAATTTTGTACATATCTTGCTGTGTGTTTATGATAACATTCGATTTGTAAACTATGAGCTTATCTGCAAATCTGTTCTTGATGTCTTTTGATTTATATTTGCTTCCCTTTTGACTTGTTTCATTTGTTCTTGTAGAATGGATCAAAAGACTCCATAACTAAGCTGATCTCTGACTTGAACAGCGCAAAATTGGAGTCTGATGTAGGTGAGTTTTTTTGTTTAGCCTCCAGATGCAAAGAAGATGTTTTATATGATTTACATTGGTGACACACACACATATATATTGTTCCCTTATTTAAGGTGTATCTTGTTCCCTCATTTATCCATCTAGGATGCTAAAGAATGAAAAGGAAATGGCATGATGCTTTAAAAGCCACTCTGATGTAGGCCACCTTTTATAAATGAGTCTACAACGTAATTTCACTTAGTCCTGCTTAGGTTAATCCACGATACAATAGTTACTAGCTTGTTACTGTCTTGTCATCTGTATATATGTCGAGGATGCTAAGTAAATGGGGAGGCTATGATTATTCAATCCACTCAAATATGAGATGCAGCATACATATTCACAAACACCTATGGTTTTACAAAACCACTCTTACTTCCTTTCTGAGACAACAGGCCCTTCTTGCTCTGCATTTGGTCATCAGAGATGCCTGGATTGCTTCATCAGCAACAAAAACCTACTTTGAGCTATTGATTCCAGCCATAGGCAACCTGACAGCCAGCCCATCATATGATGAACTAACTAGTTCAGATAATATTCCAAGCAATCAAGATAGTATTGGAAAAGATCTAAGTGAGTTGAAAGTTTGAGCTTCACCGCTAAGAGGTGTTCTTTGAACTGATTTACTGACTCTATGTAAAAATACATTCTCCTTTCTCAGAGATATTAACACAGAGAGAAACAAAATTCTCTCCAGCAGCCGGCAAAGCAGAAACCGTGTAAACTCTTCTTTTATTTTGTTAAACAGATTTGTTATCCCGCTTTATAGTTGGGGCTGTAGAAAGCAGATTATATTGTTATTGTAAATTTCCTTTTTTATTTTATTTTATTTATTGTTGAAGCCGACAACCTCTAGTTTCAGTTCTCTTCTCTGCTTTTTGGCAGATGTTGTTGTATCACCTCCCTTTGTATATATCGACCAAGTGAAGAACTCATTAACTGATCGAATTGAGATAGCTGCTCAGAATTGTTGGACTGGGAAAGGTGGAGCATTTACTGGGGAGATCAGGTAAGACGTCTTCATGATGAGCTTGAGATATCTGTTCTCTGCGACAGAGTATTCCTCGTTCGAAACTTTGAATTAGGAAATGACTAAGTTTGTTTGATATTCTTTTAATGTAGCTTACCTGCAAGTTTTGTAAGTCCCAATGTGTTTTGATACCATGAATGTCTAATAATGTATAGTTGGCTTTCAAAGAATCAAACCACCACTATGGAATTTGTAACACTCAATGATGTATAAAGAAAGGACACATACGATTCTGGAAAAAAAATTAACTTATGAATTAAGCATGATTGTAACTTGCGGATTTTACTTGTTATAGTTTTCACCTCTACCAGTTCATTTACCCTCTTTACAGCTGCCTGTTTCTATGTCTAATAACGACTGAATACCCTCATTATCCTCTGCCAAAAATCGCATGCTAATTTACGAAATGCTCAAGAATTATTTATAATTAATATTGTCTTCTCTGTTGCGCAGATGCTGTCTGCCAAGTGCCAGCATCTAGCTTATCTTTTAACATGTCCTATCTGGTCCACACAATCTATCTTACATCTTTTTATCCTCTATTGTTTGGGAATTGTGATTGTTATGAGTACTTAGCCATGGTAGTTATTCCATGAGGTTTCTAATCTTTGGGCATTACGCTTAATATTATATAACCCATCCTTAACGGGCTTATTTTGGCAGCTTAAGCTCTCTATCTGTAAGTAACCGTCTTCGGGCTGATGTGCCATCTTGTATATTTCGATTTTCGGGATTTTTACTTGTAAGATTCATGGGGTGGTTTTTAAATTGAAGATTGACATTATTCCTCGTTCCAGTTAAGTTGGTTGCTTTCTCTTATAACCTTTTTTTGGAGATAATGCCGTCAAGTTTGGATTGTTCATTTGTCCTTGGTGGTACAATTTTATGAAATAACAAGTGTAGCTCTTCTGTTTATCAGTGCTGAACAATTGAAAGATATTGGGTGCAAGTGGGTCGTTCTTGGGCATTCTGAAAGGAGACATATAATAGGAGAAGATGATCAAGTAAGGGCAACAATTTCTTTTACTAATATTTTCATTGGCTTTTGAAGAATGAAAAGCGCGGGTTGTCTCTTCATGCTCTATTTTGAAATTTCATCATGTTCTCCTACCCTCTCTGAGCTGTTGTCATATATAGTTTATAGGAAAGAAGGCTGCTTATGCCTTGAGCCAAAATCTTGGAGTTATTGCCTGCATAGGGGAGCTACTGCAAGAAAGAGAAGAAGGAAAAACGTTTGATGTCTGCTTCCAGCAATTGAAGGCTTATGCAGGCAACTGATTCTTCTGTTTTATATCTGAGATTTATTCTTTATCATGTTCTTTTTCCTATTTTTTTGTTTTGCATAATTTTGAAGCTTCCTCTTTAAAGATTTTTTGTCACTAATAGTATTCACATCTCTTTCTCTCTCTCTTGCAAAGAAGAATTAAATAAAATCTTCTTATGGTACTTGAAATTACAATGTTCAGATGCCGTACCAAGTTGGGATAACATCGTCATTGCATATGAGCCTGTTTGGGCTATTGGAACTGGTAAAGTGGCCACACCCCAGCAGGCTCAGGAAGTTCATGCAGCTGTTCGGGATTGGCTCAGTAACAATGTTTCAGCCGAAGTTGCTTCAAAGACACGTATCATCTATGGAGGTAATGGCATTATCTGCCTAGAAACATTGTTAGTGCTGAAACCTAACTAGTTCATATCTATGATTTCTGTCCATCAGTTGTAACAAGATGTGGAAGAACTACAGATCTTTCTCTCTCTCTGTACGCGCGCGTGTGTTATATATACACAAATATATACCATAGTCGTACATAAATACATAAATGCATGGATACATCTCTATGTGAATTAATTTTAGATTCCACCTAAAGATATGTAACATTTTGCTATGCAGTTACTGAGAAGCTTCTTGCATAGCCAGTAGGGTTGTGTTAGGTAGCTGTTAGTCAGCGCAAACTTTTGTATGTTTCTGCTATGGATATGAAACATCATGATTGATCCTCAAACCGGACAAATGGCATTGTCCCATCCATTTAGCCAGCCTCATTTAGTGGAATAGTAAGGCTTGGTTGGTTGTAGTTACCTAGAAACTTCAATCAAGAGGTGGAAAGAAAGATTATTTTCCTTCTTGGAAAATGAGTGTGTGCGTTTCGGTCTAGCAAGTCAGAGTCCTGGTCATATGAATTTAGTTTATATATTAAATATACACCATCAAAATCTTAAGTTGCTCACTATGAACAATCTATATTTTACCTATTATTGACCTCATAGAGGGTTGTGGCCCTTCTGAGGAATTACTGCTGCTTGCTTTATGTTTAGATTCACTGTGTTATCTGAATGCTTCAGCATTCTTAGCAATTGTTGACTGCATTTGTCTGATACTACTGATCATCATTTGTTCATCAGGCTCTGTTAATGGAAGCAACTGTGCCGAACTTGCAAAACAAGAAGATATTGATGGATTTCTTGTTGGTGGTGCTTCGTTAAAGGTAATTTCTTACCATCTGCTGTTATTGAAAATGCTGAAAATATTCCATTTTGGTGGGTTACACTCTTTCTGTGTTACACTATACGACTATATGGATCGTTTTATGACAATAAGTTGAGCCTAATCAACTGGTCCGAGATGATTAAATCTGTGTTGACAAAACAAAACACAACTTTTTTACAAAAGGATGGGACGTTACAATTTCTCCCTCTCAAATACGTAACGATGCCTTCATTGTGCTAGACATAATAGTTTCACAATGCAGGACCTGAGTATGGCTTGTTGCTAGTAGTCTGCTTTGCTATCTCTTTTATCGACCTGAGTCTAACTATTAGCCTGCCAATGCGTTGACCTCGTCTTGATTCCTTAGAAAGCAAAAGCAAATCCTTATTGAACCAATTGGGATGGAGAGTTACATTTTGCATCTCTCTTCTCCAAATGTTTAACTATCACAATGTCAATTTTTATTTTTTGGTGGTGCAGGGTCCTGAATTTGCCACTATTATCAATTCGGTGACTTCCAAGAAAATCCCTGCATGATTATTGACGGTATGTGTTTCTTCATGGGAGCAACTGGGTTATATGGCATCATCTATAAAAAAATGTTGTGTGACCACTCGTATGAGCTATAAATGGTGGAATTTTGATCTCTATCCATCTCTTCTACAATAAAAAAGGATTGTACTGTTTTATTCACACGACTTTCAATTATGTATTGTCTACATCATTATTTTTATATTAGTGGAATATGATGTTCATCTATAGAACATATCATATTCTTTTTTTCTCTGAATAAATTCTTGATGCTATATTGACTAAATAAAGAGCAATCTGATAATTTATTAGTTTTGTGATTGATTCTCGTTCAAGACCCTAGGTTGTGTTTCTTTGCTTGATATTGGGATTTTTAGAGGAAAGTCGAGAACTTACATTATAACATTGGAGAGAGATTTAATGGTGTTAAACTGACCACACATTTTTAATAAAATGATTTGAATAATTCACTACCAATAGAGGAAAGTCAACAGGATTGCATTGGATCTATTTTAACACTACAAAACTTGGTGGTGCTGCGATAATATTTCAATACATGCTGTCGTTCAAATAAGGGTATTAAGGGGAGGTAAAGATTTTGAACCTAAATCTTCTTTACTATGAGTGATGGCCCTCGAGCCACCGATGACTTGTTCTTGAGATTAATGACTGGTTCAAGCAATTGAAGAGATATCGAGGATCAATAAACTAACGCAGAAAGAAAACACCGTGTCACGGAAGTCATCTTCGCCGCCAAACCACGAACCACCCCCACCCCACCTCCCACCAGCCACCACCACCAAAACTATGCCACGCAGTAGTGGCAAGGGTCAAACAAGAGCAATGAAAGTTATTAGACCAAATCATGACTAGTTTAGAATTGGAAAAAAGCAATGCCTATGTACAATTATATAACACTCAGATTTTGGATTACGTAGTATATATATGTACATGAACAAGGACTGATTAACATCATCATAACTCGTAATAAACCTATTCTTAATCTTATAGGAATAAAATTCAATTACAAGATGCTCACAACAACAAAGGAAAGTGGAAGATTTTTCCAATCTTCTGACTCCTAAGCATCATACAAACCAACTCTCAAGAAAAGTAGACAGACTGGTATTGCACCAAAACGAGTAGCAACAAGATCAAGGCTGCCGGCGGTACATCCGTCAACGCGGCGAAGTCCCAGACAAC
The DNA here is from genome assembly GCA_037974665.1 of Ehretia macrophylla. Taxonomy (NCBI): domain Eukaryota; kingdom Viridiplantae; phylum Streptophyta; class Magnoliopsida; order Boraginales; family Ehretiaceae; genus Ehretia; species Ehretia macrophylla. The sequence goes on from CM075766.1 coordinate 44,159,405, forward strand.
CATCCTGGATTGTCCATTGTTGACAACCAACGTACAGCAAAAAGTATCACAAGTGGTGCAGCCATGAGTACCCAACCCATGTTTTCTTCCGTGGCCTTAACAATTGACTCGTACGAAACATACCATTTAATACCAAGAAAAAAGATGAAGATCACTGCAAAGAATAGTAAACTGGATATGGTAGAGGATTTAGAGAAAAAACCTCCACGATTGAGGAAGCTGTGCTGCTTCTTCTTCTTCTTCTTCTTCGATGTGACATCAATGATTGATTTCTTTTAACACTTGAGCGTTGAGTGAATTAATCGAGTAAAAATCTATTATAAAAAAAAAAAAAAAATTGAGATCAAATCCCTGTGAGTGATGCTTCGGACAGGTTCAACCCTAAATCATACTTACCATTTACCCAGTTACCCTTATGCGAGTCACACTCACAGTAATATTCATTGGTTTCAGTAAGCCACAAAAAATCAATCGGATCCAACAAAGATTCGTCTCTCACTTCAAGTATATGATCCAAAATATTCAAAGTCCCCTCGGGAGAGAATCCAAAAGACAAACATGCCATGCCATGAGCTAGTAAGTAGCTAACCTCACCTTTGTGCTCATTTCACCAAACCTCTTCGGATCTGCCGAAACATACACGTGCTTTACCTGACACAATTCCCAGCATGTCACTTGCATTATTGTGTCTCTCACGGTCCCACTCTCTAGTCTCACCCGTCTTATATTTGATTTACTTATTATAACAAAGTACGCATTCTTTTTTTTGTTTTATTTATTTATTTATTTGTGGTCATTGACAAGTACGCATTCGACGTACCACAATGAACCCCTTTATGCAAAGTCGCTTCACACTCCAAAATTCGTTCAACTTTAGCTCATGTCATGTTCCTCCCGTGATAGCACACCTTAAAGGACTTAATTTCTTATTTATTTATTTATTTATAAGAAATTCACTTAGTTATAATTATGTTAAATTTATTTTAGGATTATTGTCAAGAATTATAAAATTAATTAGTATAATCTAAAATTTTATAAAATGGTCATTGGATTTATAATTTTTTAATATGAGAAGAATTTATATTTTGATATTTCTATCACATGTGACCCAATTGGAATTGAGAAATTCACGATTGGATTAAAGGTAAGTTATGATATTATGTTAATAATTATGATATTTTATTTTAAATCAATTAGTGATATATACAATAGTGTAAAATCTTATTATAAACTTAAAATTTATATATATAATCTAACAATTATAAATTTTATCATGCAATAATACCATCAACTTTTATAATAAAATAATTTAAATTTAAATTTAAAATATCTAATTACAAGGCGGTTACTCGATTAATCACCGTGACCGGGACTTAATTTTTACACATCTAATAATATACGCCAATTTGCTTTGTCCTTGATGGGACCAGCCTGTTGTGTCACCCTCTTACGTTTTTTAGCAGCCCACTTGGTGGTTTTTTGGACCCACGAGCCCCACCTAGTGATTCATCATAAAATATCAATCCATCATCATTGTCGTCTAGATTCACTCTCTCTCTTTCTCTCTCTGACCCCTGTTTCTTTCTTCTGGCACTCAAAGCGCTTGTAAGGTGAAACCTTCATGATTTAATTATTTTTTTACTGTTTCATAGTCATGAGTTAAGCATTTCATTAAATGAATCTTGGTAATTAGATCATGACTCATGCACGTCTATATGCCAATCCCCCACTTGATGTTTTCAAGATTTGGCCGAGGTTAATTTTGTGTTTTCAAGTGTTTCTTGTTTTTTTTTTTCATTGTTCTGACGTGTGAATTTCATTTATTTTTGCCAAGAAATCTTAAGAAAATAAAAGAAAAAGGGGAAAACAGAAGGTGGTATTGTTATTTCCGTATCAACAAAGCTGAGGCGACGGTTTCTTTTATGTTTTCCTTATATTTTTATTTGCATGTACTTTGACAGCAAAATGAAAGAGGGGAAGTTCTGTTTTTCAGATTTGAGTTGAAGGGTGTTGATCTTTTTTTTCATACTAAACCACTTTTGCTTATCAGTTATTGTTCTCTATTGTAGTATTTGAATCTTGATTGGCAATTATTTATGTGGCTTTGGCTGTAAGTAATTAGATGTCACTGAATCTTTGTTGCATGAATTGCAGATTGTGGAGGGGTCAAACTATCTTTGTTTAGCAATAATTGAAGAGTGAATCAATCTGCAAATAGATAACTGAGGAATTGAACAATGTCTAAACTTTCAGTAGATGTGTGTCAAAATGGTAGTATAAGAAATGTTGATTCTTCGAGTAGTGTGGCCGAATTGGAAGATATTGATTTTTCAAGATTACCACCAAGAAACTTGAATATAGAGAGGCAGAGGTCATTTGATGAAAGATCACTAACTGAAATGCCAACGGCGTTTTCTCCTTATCCCTCTTCTAGAGCGGACAACTTTTTTCGAGCTTCAGACCAATTTGACAGTGTATTTTCTCCGGGTAAAAGGTCCGGTTTTAATACTCCAAGGTCACAGTTTGGGTATGAGCCACATCCAATGGTTGGAGAGGCATGGGAAAATTTGAGACGTTCGTTGGTGTACTTTCGCGGACAACCTGTTGGGACAATTGCAGCATTAGATAACTCTGATGAAAAACTTAACTATGATCAGGTAAATACATCACTAACCTTGTTACTTTTTTTTTCTTTCAAAGAATATGTTTGCTGACTTCACTTTAGGTTATAGAATGTGTTTAGTAGGTTATCACGGAATTAATTGTTTTATATTTTGGCTATATAAATGTAGGAGTTTGGAATTGTTATCTAATTCACCTTTCAATAAAAGGTTTCTTTTGCATTTCAACTATGTGCTGGTTATTGTTTCAGCAACACTTGCTTAATTTTGCTCTCTATATTTGTCAACGGGGAAAATTTTTATGGAGAAGAGGTATGACATAGGTCCACTGGTGTTATATGTGTAAAAAAGGAGAGAGTACAGGCCACATGTTGCTGCATTGTGAGGCAACATCCAAGCAGTGGAGAACGCTGTTCAGGCTAGATGGTGTGTGTTGGGTGATGCCAAGAGAGAGATGGACCTGCTGGCTGGGTGGGGTTGTGGGGAAATCCAGCGAGATAGGGTCAGTGAGTGGAAGGTGACACCACATGCAGTTTTGTGGGCTGTATGAGACCAGAGAAATAAGGTGCTTGAAGGGAAGGAGCTTTCTTTAGTTGCATTCTACAGCCAGTTTTGTTTTCTGTTTATATTTGGTGCAATCACTTAATTCCTTCTTCTGTGGAGCTGTGGTCGGATCTTTTCCACTGCTGCATAGTGTGGTATATGGTTGTACACGTGGAGAGGGGTATGCCCTTTTTTGTGTTAATAAAATCTTTACTTGTGAAACAAAAATTTGCTATCTATATCAGCTTATGGGCTTGTAAAAATGTCAGTCTAGAAGTCTTTATTTCTTGCTCATCTGTATGATGCAGGATGCTTTTTCCTAGTTGCAGTACTTAGTATGGATTCATTGAAAGGTAACAGCCTTCCATTCCTATTTTCTGGGACTCTTTTACAGAACAAATTATCATTAGGTTAACAACATTGGAGTTGTGGGCAGAAAATTTCTTCTGTGGTGTTATTTCCATGAATAGTCAGGTGCAAAGGCAAAAGTTTTCTATACCTTGATATATATTTTCCCGAGGGAAGAGACGGACTTCACTGTCTTTGGCATTGGGAAAGCCATAAGAATTTTTGGAATTGAGTCTCTCATTGCTTGAGAACAGCAGTAAATTTAGAGCTTTAAGTGCCTTATGTTAACATTTCTCTGCTCTTCCTTCCGATAAACAAAGAAGGCAAGACATTATACCTTAAGATCAATTACTGGTTAGCCTTATCAAGAAAAAAGGAAAGAAAAGGTTCATTATGCTCTTTCCTATGGCTGGCATCTTTTGGGGGCAAATTACTAGTTCCTTGTTGACATGCTGATTTAGAGCCCTTGGGATCATTCCAATGTGAATCTGATGTTTATGCTATATGCGAGAGTTTTCTGATGTGTAGTTCCTCGTAATTTGCAATTCTGTTTGCAACTAATCTGTGATTTATCACATTCTTTGTAAATTTACGAGGGGGATCATTTTGTTTAATTTGTTTTCCAGTTAAATGTCTCCCACTGACATTTGAACAATTTAAATTATCATGACTTGCCATGCTGAAATATTTTTGTACCAGATAGGTAGTGCTTTTGGGACTCACAGTTTTATGTTATTTTAATTTTCCTTTTAAGGTGTTTGTCAGAGACTTTGTCCCGAGTGCTTTGGCTTTCCTGATGAATGGGGAACCTGAGATAGTGAAAAACTTTATCTTGAAGACTCTTCGTCTTCAATCATGGGAGAAAAAGATTGATAGGTTCCAACTGGGGGAAGGAGTTATGCCAGCTAGTTTTAAGGTGCTCCACGATCCAGTCCGAAATACTGAGACAATAATGGCTGATTTTGGTGAGAGTGCAATAGGAAGAGTGGCCCCTGTTGATTCCGGGTTTTGGTGGATCATATTACTTCGGGCTTACACGAAGTCAACTGGAGACGCTACCTTGGCTGAAAGGCCTGAATGCCAGAAGGGTATGCGCTTGATACTGAGTCTATGTCTATCAGAAGGCTTTGACACATTTCCAACTCTTCTCTGTGCCGACGGTTGCTCTATGATTGATCGTAGAATGGTAAGTTCCTTGTGGTTAATACTTACCTTTCCTTAGCTATTTGACGACTACAACCCTGTCACCTGGTTTCTATTCTTTTCATGCGTCTGAATCAGAACTTTTATGATCAAGCCTTCCAGTGCTTGTCTACAATCCTGAAAATCGTGTCTTAGAGCTTGTAAAGTTCACATGTTACTTTTCTTTGATGTAGATGTATTCAAACTTATGATCATATCAGTAAAACGCATGAACTGGCTGCTTTATTTTCTGAAGTCCTTAGCTGCAGGGTAATACGATTAGATCAAGATTAGTTATCTATGTTCCATTGGAGCCACAGACATTCTTATAGTTTAATCTTATGTTCCTCTGGAAACATTTTCACCCTTTCTTTTAAAGTCAAACATACAGAGTCTACATTCAAGTGGATATGTCGAGTGCATTATAGTAAGAGAAGAAGACATTTTCTCTGAAGTCAAGTTTTCTTTATGAAGTTGTAAAACTTGCCGCCAATGGTAAATGTTCGATAAAATGACGCCAATGAAATTGCAACTAGATGCAATCCCTTGACCCCCACCCCCCCTTCTGTCCAGTGAGTGAAACCATTTGCGATCAAGCCTTTACTCTGGCGCCAGGAAGTCAAGATAAGCAAGTAACTGAGAAGTCATGGAAAATTGTGCATTACCTAGCATCGACTTGGGCGTGAGTTGCCTTTGGACCTTGTTAGGCCTCTGTATTTCCTTATTCTTTTTGCTTAGTAGTCATTAGACACTAGTTCTCTCTCTCTCTCTCTCTCTCTCTCTCTCTCTCTTATCTGCAGCTGAATTCTTTTCTTTAGAAATTACACACTTAGAGATGCCACCAAGATTAACAAATGTTTTTGTGCACATCGGATATGTAGAGTGAAAATTATTGTAATCTTTCTCATTGTGACAAGCAAATACTTGGAATTAACTTGCTTCTATTTCCCTTTCGTTCTTTCTTTGCATGTTACAGTTTCCTTTGTCTCATAAATAATACAAATTGTTTCATGCAAACATCTCCAGGGTGTTTATGGTTACCCAATTGAAATACAAGCCCTTTTCTTCATGGCCTTGAGATGTGCCTTACTGTTACTGAAGCCAGACGCTGAAGGGAAGGAGTTTATTGAAAGAATAGTTAAGCGCCTGAGTGCCTTGACTTATCACATGAGGAATTACTTTTGGCTAGATTTGAAGCAGCTTAATGATATTTACCGATATAAAACTGAGGAGTATTCCCACACAGCCGTCAATAAGTTCAACATCATGCCTGATTCTCTTCCCGAATGGGTTTTTGATTTCATGCCAACTCATGGTGGTTACTTTCTTGGGAATGTTGGTCCTTCAAACATGGATTTCCGCTGGTTTTGTTTGGGCAATTGCATTGCAATATTGTCATCCTTAGCAACCCCTGAACAGGCAACAGCAATTATGGATCTTATTGAATCACGTTGGCAGGAGTTGGTTGGAGATATGCCTTTAAAGGTTTGTTATCCAGCTATCGAGGGCCATGAATGGCGGATTGTGACAGGATGTGATCCAAAAAATACTAGATGGAGCTACCACAATGGAGGATCATGGCCAGGTCTATCTTTACTTCGTACGATTATTTGTAAAATTAAAACTAATCATGGGCTTTGATGAATGGCAAACTGTTTCCAGCAGCAACTAAATCTTTTCTTTTCTGTTTTGTCTATGGGCTTGGGGCATAACGAAAAAAACTGATCATACAAACCTTTCAAGCTTAATTTCAAAAGAATCTTCTATTTCTCGCCTAATCACTATAGCACTGCATGAAATTTCAGGAGTATCCATTTTGTTTCACTTTGAGCATGTAAGGGACAACGATTGATTTCTTTTTTCAGAAATGCTCTTGAATAAGATTAGACAGGTGGTCGTATTTTTTACGCAGTCTTTTTGCCAATAGAAACTTATTCATGAAATTCTCCCCTCTTTAGCTTATGGTTACCTTAAACTCATCAGAATATTACTGACGTTTAATTTTTTCTTTTCAGTGTGTTCTTTCTTGTTTAATTTTTTCTTGTATAGGCTATTCTCATATTTATTTTCAATTCTTGCTGCAGTGCTTTTATGGCTCCTCACAGCAGCGTGTATCAAGACTGGACGGCCCCAAATCGCGAGACGCGCCATTGAACTAATGGAAAGCAGGTTGTCCAAAGATGGGTGGCCTGAGTATTATGATGGTACACTTGGTAGATATATTGGGAAACAGGCTCGTAGATACCAAACCTGGTCCATTGCTGGCTACCTGGTGGCAAAGATGATGCTTGAAGATCCTTCACATTTAGGTATGATTGCACTCGAAGAAGACAGACAGTTAAAGCCTGTTTTGAGGAGATCGGCCTCATGGACAGTCTGAATTTTTTGTGCCATCGTCTACTTAGCCATAACTTGTTGCTAAACTAACTACTTCCATTTCATCCTCCTCATTTCCGGGATGAAAACATTTAGAGCTCTTCACTAAGTGGAGGTAGTCGGGGCGCGAAGAAAAATGAAAAGATATGAAGCCTCCTTCATGCAAATTCAGTTCCAGTTAGGTGTTCTGGAAATAAGACACTTGTAGCCTCTGTAGTTTGTAATCTCTCCTTTTCTTGAATGCCATATTGTTTTGATTCTTTCTGTTCCATCATCCTTCTGCCCCATTGTTTGGTTTTTGTTGCATTATTCTCATTTATGATCTATGCTCTAAACTTTTGATTTGGATTGTTATGAGGGAGATTTAATCTTCCAGATCATTTAATCAGTTCATTCTATTGAATCTCGCTCATAAAGTAATAAGCATTATGTTTTCACATGCTTACTTTACAATAAAAAATAGAGTAAATGAAAACACTTTTCTGACTCCTAATTATTGCCACATAAATTATGAGGACTATCCTAAAATGAACTAGCTTTCTTTCGCTATTTGACTATGAAACGACTCTCATTCTCATATCCTCAGTCATTTCAAATAAATCCCTTTCATAACGAAACACAAATTAAAATATAATAATGGATTTTGATTTGTTCAAGTAAAAGAATCTAAACTAGAGGAGTATATATATATATATAGTTTTTTCAAATGTTTTATCTCGTAACTATTTGCCTTATTATTTAGATAATAACAAATACGTCCGCAGTCCTAATCAAATAAGATAAATGATCATGAATTAATCTATTTTTTTGAAAAAGCGGTTTAGCCATAATTCTGTGAAGACAATTTTCTTTCTCATAATAATTCAATATTTATTATAAATTGTTGTCATAATGAGACACATACTAAATTTTTATCATTAATTTTAGTTCAATCATATATTTCTTTTTATTATTGATTTTGATTTAGATAAATTTTTCTTAATAAAAAGATGGCTACTCGCACTAATACTTCATATTTACTAATTTAGATAATAAACTCGATTTTGCTTTTTCATAAGGAAATTCACAAATAGTAGAAATAAGTTAACTCGTCCAAAATTAGTTTCATAATCCGAATCAAATTAGGTCTTTACCACTTTAAATAATCTTAAACTACCTTCCAACTCTTAAAATTATCCAATTTAAAATCAAGGTCATAATATTTTTTTCTTTTTATCAAACGGAAAATAAAAAGAAAAAAAGAGAAAAAGAAGACAATGAACACGAAACTATAGAGTAGATATTGACTTTATAAGCAACACTCTTCTCTCTATTAACTCCCAAACAAACACGCTTTCATTCGTTTATAAATTTCCTTTTCCTCCTTTCTCTTTCCATAATTCTCAAATTGTACCCCCGGTAATTTCAACAAACAACAGTATTAAATAAATTAAATTAAATAAAAATAAAAATTAAATTAGGCAGCAAAGCATGAGGCCAGCGAAGAGGCCGATCCACGCAGTGTCGCTATGGGTACGGAGGCAGCCGCCGAAGGTGAAGGCGTTCCTGGCGGTGATAAGCGGCATGGCAGCTCTTGTTTTGCTCCGGGTCATCGTCCACGATCACGATAACCTCTTCGTCGCCGCCGAGGCCGTCCACTCCATTGGCATCTCCGTCCTCATCTATAAGCTCATCAAGGAAAAAACTTGCGCCGGTACTATTCTTTACGTTGATTTTTTTTTGTTGTGAGATATTTATGTGTGCATATATACATATATGATATACATATGTATTTATTGTGCTTTCATTGTTCCTCAGTTTGGTGATTTATTTTTATTTTTTTAATATAATGAGAGAAAATGGAGAATTGGGTTTTTTTTGCTCGAATTTTTTTTTCGATGGTGTTGTGATGTTTACTGAATTGGGATTGTGGGTAAACCAAAGTGATAATATTTTCAGGAAAAAATGCGATTTTTATCTTTTTTTTGAAATTTATTGGTTGAAAGTTCGGGTTGGGATGTTTATTAGTTAAAAGTTTTGTTTTTTCTTAATAATTACATTTGGAGGGAAGAAAAAGGAATGATTTTTAACTCGGATATTGTATTAAGAAATAGTTTTAGGGACTGTTGAGTTACTAACACTTGTTGTTGCTTCTTGTCAAACACTAAAAATGTAACGAAAAGATTTTGTTCAATTGAATTGTAAATGTTTGTTTAAGATTTAATCAAATTGTTCCTACCCTATTTGAATATTTATCATTTATTGCACCTTCTATGTGTATTCGTTTGTTCAAGGCCCCTTCATAATTTTTGTGCTCAAAATGCTTATAAGGAAAATGACTTACTAGTGTTCGTGGTAGGCATTGACTATGTATTTTTTTCTGTCAGGCGCATGTTGAAATTGGAATGATTGACTAAGGGCAGGATAAAGTATGGGGACCTGATATTGCATCATTGTTTTACATCATGTTTTGTGCTAGGTGGGACTTTCATTTAGGTGACCTGTTAATTTACTCTCCTGAGCCTCGTATCTAGCAATCCATGGGTCTGCAAGGTCATACAGAGAAAAGCATACTCATATAACATTTAATGCAGGCTTGGTTGCTCTACCATACTTGATCAATGAACTCTGAAAGTACACTACTTCTGTAGTTGTTACAGTGGCGAGAGCATATTAACTTTTTCTCTCCTAGACATGTTTATAACTCATTTTCATTTTTCTATTTCAAATCATTAGAGGCTTCATACACCTGTTAACTGACAATGGAAATAGTGAAAATAAGCCTTCTATGTAAAGCTTTCTAAAGTTGCAAAAACTTTAGATGGTCCAATTTCTATTATGGGGAATAGGGTTTCTAAATGTTTGATGGCATAGCATAATAACCTATTCTATACTTGTTTATGTGCAGCGTCCTGCTCTAGAGTGAGCATGTATACAGTAATCGTGAGATGGTTATTGCATTTACTAATTACTGAAGATGCAGTATTCCACTTTTTAAGTACTATGTAGTCTCTGAATTGTTATCATGTGCTATAGCGTTCATTGAATAATTGTCAATAGTTTGTTCAAACTCTTGAATGAATATATAGCTGCATGTTTTGAGATGGAAAGAGTGTTACAGTGGTTGTAATATGCGGATCTAATATGTTTCAAACTGGTGACACTTAACTGTGGTAGTAGTTTGCAGATCCTTTGCTTGTCCTTGCAACAAAGAAATCTTTTGCATGTGTATATTGTGGGAGATTGACCCATACTGTGTATAATTTTCCTGACAGGATCTGATACTTATGTTTTTCAATTTTTATCTTTCTATGGTACCATATAATGAGGTATAACATGCTGATAAATTCTGTTTTCTCTACTTGGATTTGTTGCAGGGATTTCACTTAAATCCCAGGAGCTAACAGCTTTATTTTTGGCTGTTAGACTGTATTGCAGTTTTGTCATGGAATATGATATACACACATTACTTGATTTATCCACATTGGCTACAACTTTGTGGGTAATTTATATGATCCGTTTCAAACTAAGGTCAAGTTATATGGAGGACAAAGACAATTTTGCATTGTATTATGTGGTAAGTTCTCATGTTCTTTTTATGATAACGCTAACAGTCAAAGGTATATGACTTCTTCTACTTTTTACTAATTGTATCTTTACCATTAAGGATATTAGGTTTTGACTTCAAAGAGAGGTTATGTTTATTGAATATTATGGTGAATTTCAGCCAACTTAAATTCTTCTTTCCTTTTCTTTCTTTCTGAAAAAGTAAGTTTTTTTTCTTACAAGATATACATGGAAAACCTCTAATTATTTAGTGATGTTGGGATGCAAGTATAACACCCTGTTCATGAAGATGGAAAGACAAAAGGAATCAAAAGGATAATAATGGGGAATTGGGATTCAGTAATGGTGTCTTTGTCTCTTTGATTCAATTTAGTTAGAAAAAAATATATGAAAAATTGAGAGGGTCAAGATGATGTTATCTGATCTCAACTATTCTTTGTAACAAACATTGTATTTTTAAGTCAAGGAGGCATACTGATTCTATAGAGTTTGTGGAAGATATGTGCATGTTTTGTAGTGTACTTTGATTGTTTACTAAAGCGCAAGACTTTGGTGAGCATTCTCCAAAATTTTACAAGAACGAAAGTAAAACCAAGAGGATGAACAGCGTAATTCACCCAGCACCAATTCAGGTTGCTTTGACAGACTGAAACAGGGTTCATGTGAGGCTTCACCTATTTTCCTTTCTTTTATTTATTTATTATAAATCTGTAGGTATCTAGGCTTTGCTTGACTAATCCCATGGGGTCCTGAAGTTAATGACTGGGTGAACCTCCAATGGCTCTAGATGGGACTTGAACTGGGGATGTCTAGGAAGCACACCTATTTTATTTTGCTTTGATTTGTAGGATATTCTTATCATGTACATCTAATGACATTTTTTATTTGCTTTAACCATAGATGTGTAAATGGTGTTATTCTGGAGTTTATGTCGTTAAAAAGCCATGCCACTTGCTTTACGTCTTTAAAAGTATTGTTTCAGGAATTATGTAGTATGCACACTTTAATGTGTCAACAATTCTACTTGTCTCCTTTATTAACCTTTCTACCAAAGAAGTGAGGGGAAGAGAATAAGAATGAGATAAAAAGAACTGTTGGGGCCAAGTTGGCTTTCTCTTTCTGAAAACTCACCATTAATTTCCAATCATGTGCAGGTGGTACCTTGTGCTGTTTTAGCATTACTAATTCATCCATCGACATCACATCACATGATCAATAGGATCTCCTGGGCTTTCTGTGTATACCTGGAAGCAGTTTCAGTGCTACCTCAATTACGTGTCATGCAGAATACCAAGGTATGTTTTATGGCATAGCACGCATCAAATTTTGATTTCAATCAACACCTAAGGGCCTGACACTTTTATTTCTTGGTCACAGATTGTTGAACCATTCACAGCTCATTATGTGTTTGCACTGGGTGTCGCGAGGTTCTTGAGCTGCGCTCATTGGGTTCTCCAGGTTTCAACTAGAAAACTTTGATCGTCTCTTTTGTGGACCTGATCTTTCCTGTTGGAGATTTTTTTTCCCCCCCCTTCAAATTTGATTTTAGTGGATTTCTATCAACAATATCCTACTTAAGTTTAAATTTACTACCCTCTTATGCTTTTTACTAATATGCATTTGCATACTTTGGTTTCACTTACTCTCTCCTCCCTCTTCCTCTAGTCATTCTTTCTCTCTCTCTCTCGAGCGCGCGTTCATGGAGGTTCTCCTTCGGCCATCTCCCTTTCTGTTGTTTTTGTGGGCTTGCATAATGGATGGAAAAGTTTATGATCTTAACTGTTCTCTCTGAAAATTACAAATGAGTTTAGACTAGTGGCTACCATAATTTACCCGTGAGCATTTAATCTGGGTAATCTCAGGCATGGCCTGAGACAGTTACAGCAGGTCTTTAAATTGATTGCCTTATAGGGGCTTCTTTGTCATCGGTATTGAATTTCAGTTATCTGTCTTGATAGGTTTTGGATAGTCGTGGCCATCTGCTAACAGCATTGGGTTCTGGACTTTGGCCTTCTATGGTTCTTATATCTGAAATAGTTCAAACTTTCATCTTGGCTGACTTTTGCTACTATTATGTAAAAAGGTAATTAAAATTTATTGTGACATCTTATTCCTGTTATTAGTATTTTCATGCCTTCAACTGTCTTTAAACTGTGTGATAAATTACCATCTTTCCTCTTCCAGTGTTTTCGGAGGGCAGCTGGTGTTACGCCTTCCTTCTGGAGTGGTGTAAACTGATGATTGATCGAGCATGCATCCAGGAGAATTTGCTTCTATCTTTTGCTTAATTTTCTTCACCCACACGGTCGCTACAGGTTACACGGCTTCTTGGTGTTAAAAGATCAAGTAATGCTCTTTAGAACTGTATTCAAGCAACTTTCTTTTTGTCAATGTATTCAAGCAACTTTAATGTCTAAATTAACCACTTAATTTTACCAAAGAGCAGATTTAAATGTTTATTGTGCCTGTTGCAATCAATGGTTTTAGATGGTAAATTTCAGCTGTACTTTATATAATTTCGATGTCTACGATCTTCGCTTCAGCTAAATGCTTAATGATATATAATTAAGATAAGTTTGTTCAGGACTATGCCAACAAGTCCCATGAAACAATCTCTCTGGTAAGAAGCCAACTTCAGACAATTAGGCTCCTTGTAAGAATACCCTCAAATGTGATCCCAGGGCCAAATGCAAGAATCAGACCCCACTCAGAATCTTTATAGCCTTCTCTTTTCATCATCGTCATCTTCTTCTTCTCTTCTAACATGTACTCCAGAACATACACAATTGTATTGCTGCTAGCGTTTCCATAGTCTTCCAGAGCTCTCCTACTTGCACTCAACTTCTCTGGTAACAAATCAAGCTTCTTCTCCAACCTGTTCAGAATTGCAGGGCCGCCGGGATGCACTGCCCAGAAAAACTCGTTATATTCCTTTTCGTTAAATCCTGCATTTTCCATTAACTTAGCGCAAAACCCCTCGATGTTATCCTCGATAATCTGTGGTAGTTCCTTGTCCAGCTTGAAACTGATACCCTCTTCTGTCAAGCGCCCATCGATGATTTTCTCAGTGCCAGGCAAGAAATGTTGTATGGAAGTATGCAACTCAAAGAGAGGCCTTTCAATATCTGGAACCGGGTTTGAACCAATCATTATTGCTCCAGCACCATCACCAAATAGTGCAACACCTACTAAGTCATAAGGTCTGTTAACACTTGGTGGTCTGAAGCCAATGATAGTAGTCTCAGAAGTAGCAAGCAGAACTCTACTCCCTGGATTGTTCTCAGCAATGTCCTTGGCGACACGAAGGCCAGCGACGCCCCCAGAACAGCCTGAAAAGTAGAGCATCACACGCTTCGTTTCAGGGCGTAGGCCGAGTCCTCTTGCCAAATAAAGATCACCTCCAGGCATCCTAGCTTCACTTGAGGATACATATACCAAGTGTGTGACATCTGAACAAGGCCTGCCCCATTTCTTGATGCAATCTTGTGAGGCTTCAATGGCCATTTGTGTAACTGCTGAATTGCATATGTCTAACCGTTGCTTCACTGTAGGGTGACCTTCAATTATAAGCTCAGGATACTTCTTCAGTATCTCTTCTGACATCACCACATACCTCGTCTTAACCGTGGTTGTCTTACCTGTTACATGATGAACAAAATTCATATTACCAATTTAGTTATCAGTAACTTGGTAATTTAATTCTTTAGACGTTCTCATAATTTACTCCTCCTTGGGCAGCGGCGTCACGGGGAGAGGGGGACGGCGCTTTTACGGGTTGGGGGGGTAATGTATTTTTTAAATTGTCAAAAGCACAAGGTGTAAAAAAATGCACGTGTTTTGTTGAAATTGAGAACTGGACGCAATAATGTCATAATAATTTTATTACTCTTTATGATTTATAAGAATGTATTTCACTAACCCTCATATTAAGGACGAAAAGTTTCTAATCTCAGTCTCATAAATATAAAAGGTTAAGTGCAATTTTGAAGAAATACGTGGTATATATATTCTTTTTGTCGTGGATTTGGCAAGTTCGTCGTGCAACAGTAGTGTGACGATAATTGAGATAAGAAAAAGGCGAAAAGAAATGAAGAAAGTGAAATAAATTTTACATAGTCGAGTGAGCTTCTCCTTGAGGTGAGGATCATCACAGTTTGTGTTCTTGAAATATCCATCAACTAAAAACTCCTGCATGACAAGCTGGTGAGGAAAAGCCTTGCCAAGTGCCAATATGGTAGCCTTCTCTGATCCATTCATGGCGTCCATCATCCCCATGTCTTTCTTCTCTTTCGAGTGTTCTTCTAATGAGATTATCTTTCTAGCAGGCATAAAATTGCTCCTATATATATATACTTCCATGGCTTAGTTTCTCTTGATTAAAAAACATGAACGAGAAATTCATTTTCACCATTCAAGGCAGAGAGTTGTAGTTCTATATTCATATGATGTTGTTTATGGTGTTTCAACTGCATTAGTTGAGGAGTAAGAATTTCATGAGTCGTAAAAATGGAGGTGTTGGTGGGGGTCTGGTGTAGGGGACATCTTCTTTTGAACCGCAAAGATTTTGACAGCCTATACTTGCACCACACCCTATTACTTGATGAGGCTAACTTAAAGAGAGGAGAAAAACTCTTCCCTTGGGAAGACCAGACATCCGACTGTGAAACAAAAAAGTGCACCCACATGATATAAGAAGACATCCGACTGTGAAACACAAAAATGCACCCACATGATATAAGAGGACCGGATGATCGTTAACCTGATGAAAGACCAATTCAAGAGAAGACCCATATTCGGTTTACTATCACACTTGACATTCAACACCACCATCACTTCCCAAAATCGATTAAAAAAAACATAATAATAGAAAAAGAAAGAAAATGGAAGGAAAACATTTTTTTTTAATAATAGACTGATCTTTGAAGAAAAAATATATATACATTCCAGAAGGAATTGAACCTTTTATGATGGTGCAATGTAATCATGCTAAGCTAGCTAAACTTGGGCAACGAATAGCAACAGTTAAACCATACACTTCTCCGTCCAGTTAGCAGGAAATCCATCACGTAAGCAGCGCGTTTTTTTTTGTTCAAACATTTGTCTTTTATTGAGAAGTAAATAATTTTATTAATATGCACTAAGGGAGTGCAACCACAAAAATATTTACATCAACTACGCACTATGAAAAGATGATATGAAGCACAAATGAGATTTGTGCCATACAATAGGATAGAAGCATGACGTTAATTTATAGTACAGGGACAAAATAAGTTTTTACCAAGTAGTCTTTTCGCTGCTCAGCTATAAAATATTTCTGAGACTGGAAAGACTGAACAATTATCATATGATTTGAGAGAACCATATGTTCACAATATCTAATGACACTAACCGTGCGTCTCTTAAATAGCTCAAAGAGGCAAACAGTAAGATGGATCAGAGTTCTGAGAGACATTTGCCATCGATGAAGTTAACAACCTGGGTTGCAGCTTGATCAAGTGCAGCAGATACAGCTGCCAAATTTTGTAAAAACTCTTCAGAGGTTGGCTTGTCACCATCCACAATATTAGTTACAGCTTTTAGGAATATAGCGGGGACCCTAAGAAGATCTGCCACATAAGCAACAGCTGCTCCCTGAAACCAAAAGAGTCTTAAAAGGTGAATGCAAATTACTAAATGAACTTGTAGAGAATGTTGTCCTTGGAGACAGCTTACTTCCGTATCTTTGATTGTTGCATCATTTTTAGTAATACATGCTTCATCCTGAGGGGATATATCTAGAGAATCACCTGTAGACAATTTACCAACCTGAAATGTGCAAACAAGTAAAGATCTAATTCAGAATTCAATGATTGTTACCTGAGAATTTTCAGAGAAGAATTTTCCAGATACGAGCCTTTCAGTTATTGTTGATTATATAGCTCAATCAAAAGTGTATAGACCAATAACATGGTCCAACAAAAGATGCAAGGGCATCCAACAAAATATTGAGAGAAAAATTTTACTCAAAACAACATAAAAAATAGGAATATTATTTAAGTAGAATACTCAACTTATTTTTATGCTTAGGGCCAGTGCTGACCAGTTTGAGATTCACTTATTTTTCATATTGCCCCAATAGCTTCTAGAAGATAATTAGAGATGTAATTTAAGCATATCTTAGTACATGTGACGCCAAATATGCCAATCAAAACCAATTCTTTACTACCAAGACGTAGAAGGTCCGTATTATATTTGCACACATCACATTTGAGATCTACATGGGCATGAATTTTGAATATCCACGGGAATCTATCCTTACTCAAGTGCTACCTTGTTCTGGATCCAGTTCATGCTTACCATGTTAGAAAGTTTGGCCCTCATACAAAGAAGATATAGTTACTATCTGGTGACATCTAATGAGCATGCATCGTCGCAGTTATATCACATAAGTAGCGTGCAGATGACAAGAGGACAGAATCAACATTATCTCAGTTATCATTTCAGCTTCCTTCCAATAGCATTTTCAAGAATCGATTCAATAATAATATCTCATAAGAGATCAAACAACTGAATTCTGAGTCCTTAGAAATACAAATTTATACTTGACCACAAAAACAACTGAAAATTCAATCATCTCCAAAAGTTGTGTTAACAAAGCAGGCCCACTAGATCTGGAAACAAGTAAAGATATGGAAGGGTTGACAAGGCATAAGAAAACAAATGGTTGATCACCTTTAATTTAAGCTCCTTCAGAAGATTGGGTGTGGGAAAAGCCTGCCGTAAGCCGACTCCATATAGATCAAATACCTGAAAAAACAAAAGTGAATCAGTCGAGAAATTTGACAAAGCTATATTGACACAAATCACGAAGCCCATATGATACTTAACAAACTAATTTAAATCTTCTCATGGGTTCAGAAGATAGAGGCATCCCTAAACCCCACATTAAAACTTTCGTCAGCAGACAAGGACTCATTAGCTTCGGATCTTCCATTATTATAGGACCATGGACTAAATTAAACAACATTTGTGCATCTACAAAAGCTCCTTCGCTGGTGAAATCTACTTGATGAGGCTGAGGTATCAACCCTACCTTGCCGTTTCATTGTTATACGACAAACAGATATGACCTCTAACTTTATCTAATCTGCAATAATTTTCATTAATACATAGATTAAATAACACCACTAATGTTTTTCCTAGTGGGCAATTCCTGAGCTGTATGAACCTAAACCCTAATAACATGGGAAGACACTTTCTTAGAATCTTTCTAATTCCCAGAAACTTTTTAACCAGAACTCTCTCTTTATAAGCCATTCAATCTTTGTTTTGCTTTCTCTCCCTTTTCAGGCAAGAACAAAGTGCAATTACTCTAACATTTATCAGACTCTAAGCTTAATTTTGCAGTTGCTGACTAGAGAAAGAAAAGTATAAGGCTTCATACTTCAATTATATATACTCACGAAATAACTCAAAAACCAAGAAACAAGGCGACTTACTGGGATAGCTATTCTTCTATCATGGAAAGCTACATCCGATGCAAGAAACACATCACCTATGGAAGCACCTTTTGCCTGGATGTAGATACATATTGGAAACAAATAATCAAAATTAATTTTTATTCACTCTGTGTATGTACATGCAAGAATTAAATATGCTCTGATTACAGTATGTTGTTTTATTTTTATTTTTATTTTTAAAAAACATAGTCTACACTCAAGGAGAGAAGAGACATATAATAAAGCATCACAGGCACAAAACCATACCTTGAACCCACCTGCAGTGCCTGCATTTATGATAAGTTCTGGCTGCAATGCTTGAATAGAGGCATAAGTCAGAAGCGCTGCAGAAACAGTGCCTACACCATCAACCCCTGCAAAAGGAGAAGTTGATAAACTCAACTACAAATCCCAGATTGAACAACTAAGTAAAATACTTTCGCTTAATAATAGAACACATTCCCCATTTCAATTACTAAGTTGTGCCCTACATGTAAAACTTGTGGCTTGATTTGCTTTATAGAACGCTTAACACAATGTGTTTTGTTGACTGATTATATAGTTTATGGTATGCATCGAAACCTATTCTTGTGGAATACCTAACAATGAATTTAAGGAAAGTAACCAATAGCTACTCAAAGTCAAGCATCAAAATTTACACAAAAAGAAGCTGCACGAAACATCTACCATTTTTTGCTCAAGCATATGTAGCAACATTACAGAATGTCTGACACTGATAAATTCTCAAAAGACTCTTACATCCTACGAAGTTATAATCTATTAAGCCTTAGATAAGGACATAGAACTGTCATATTTATTAAGTAGAGGATCTCTCTCTCCCTCACATATGATTTTTAATCTTTTCATAAATAAAATCCTTTTTTGGCTAAATAATCACTCCATAAACCATAATACCACTTAAAGATGCAAACTAATATTTTAATACCAGAGAGGAAGCTTCATGCCATCTTCTTGTATGAATGCCTCAGAAATCAACAAAGAGATGCTGAAACAAACTTTCAGTATATGACAGTGGATAAAGTCCTATATATCTATTTCAACATGCTATTGCTAAGCACAAGACTAAAGTTAGAGGAAGTCATTAGAAAAGAACAGAACACATTCACACAAATCCCATTATCAGCATCGGAACAGAAAGTTGAAGCCAGGGTGCCCACCCAAAACTTTGTCTTTTCCAGGACAAACAATATTGATATTGAGATCCTTATATTTACCACTGTAGCGGACCCAAGGGACTGCTGTTGGAAACCTGCTTTGATGGAAATAACATGCAACTTATGAGAGAAGAGAACAATAGTATCCATCATTAACAGAAAAGCATATACATACTAACTAATTGATGGATAATCAAATTCAAGGATAATGAAAGATATAATACTGAAACTGGGCTTACATTTTTTTATTTTATTTTGAATAATATCACTTAAAATTAGTATTTTTTTTTATATATCTGTGTCTTAAAATTTTACGAAATCTCATTCAAATATTACAATATGGAGATCATTCTATCATTTTCATCTTCTTTGAGGAAAAATTGATACGTGATTGATCATACAGATTCATCAACTTACAACGAATTGTACTAGCCTATTGTGATATTCCATATTGGTGGGAGACGTGAAATGACTGTAGTATATAAGTTACTATCTCGAGCCTAGTAGATTCTCGGCCAAAGACAATTATTGTCAA
This sequence comes from Ehretia macrophylla, assembly GCA_037974665.1. Taxonomy (NCBI): domain Eukaryota; kingdom Viridiplantae; phylum Streptophyta; class Magnoliopsida; order Boraginales; family Ehretiaceae; genus Ehretia; species Ehretia macrophylla. Next base: position 44,179,209 of record CM075766.1, read on the forward strand.
GCCTACGACACTCAACATGAGACGCGGGACACATTTAGTACAAATATATACAGAGACATGATTATTTATAGTAACGGTCTAAGTTGGCACTAACACAATTGTAGCTCATTCAGTTATAGACAATCCAAATCGACATTATAGTTTGTTTTCCTTTTCAATTGTTATATAAATTATAATCAGTAGCTGATATAGAACTTTAAATTAGCGAGCAAAAAAATAAAAATAATCTTTTTTTTAAAATTAAAAAAAAAAGAAGTAAAAGAGGTACACAGAATTGGGGTCCTCGGTGAGCTCAAACTTGTTCACTAGAGGCAGCACCTCCGTCTGAATAGCTGAAAAAACAACAAAAAAACAACGATTCACTTCACTGTATACCTATATACATACATATATATTTATGCATGTATCATGTATGTATATAAATACATAGAGAGAGAGAGAGAGAGACATGGTACCAATGATGAAGAGGATGGTGGAGATAGGGCGGTCATGGAGATGAGAAGCCGTTGACTCCTCTTTGACTTCTTCAGATTTGTTGTTGTCCGTTGAAGTAGCCATCCTTTCTTCTTCTTCTTCTCTGTACTTTTCTGTTTAAGCTTTCTTTTTTTCCTTTTTCTTTGGCTAATTATATGTTTAAAGCTTTCTTTTACTCTATTTTTAAGCTTCTTTCCATTCTACTTTCTTTTAAAGGGACCCACATGTTCCACTTTTTTACAATTTAAAATGCAACCAACGTGAAAAGAAAATTGGACTTATTATTGTGGTCCTTGAACGATCTTATTTGGAATTTTACATTTTTTCAACATCATAATAATTCTATATTTAATTCTATGTGATTAGGCTTGTAAGTTTAGTAAAATCACCATGCTTTATTCAACCTATAGTTTTTTTTTCTGTATTTTCTTTCATGTGCATTTAATTTAAAATACCCAATGTACAAATCACACATCACCTTTTTATATATATAGAAAATAGGAAAACCATGTTTAATTTGCACAATCCTTTTATTTTTCATTTTCTATTTTGTTTTATCCCAAATTTTAGCAATAACTTTAGAATACATCTATGTTATTCTAGTATAAACATTCTTTGAACAAAAAAAAGTCTATATATTGATAGATTATATCGAATTCTTAAAAGAATTCAAACTAAAAAATTAAAGATTTTCGGACTAGAAAATACAAACTAGTCAGAAATTTACCTTGCAGGTTATAGAATTGGATAATGGTTGTTCTGCAATTAATCACTCAAATTTCAGGAACTATAATATTTTTTTTTCAATTAAAATATATTTTTAAGTTGTAAATACAATAGGCATTGGGCTGCATTCTTCTTTTAAACAATTGAAAATTTGGGCTAGGCCTTCTTAGTTTTTGCTCATCGATGGTCGCAGCTACGAAGCTCTTTGCTGGATCTTGGATTAACCCAGCTCGGTGCTTTAGTCCAGCAATTGTTAGACGAGGCCAGGTTGACATGGGCAGTGAGTCTCTTGGGTTGGGCCTAGTACAGCTTTCTCAGCCTTCTATTCATGTACACAAGGATCATTCCACGCTAGCATTTTGTGCCAAGGACAAAAAGGTGATGTTTTCAACGTTCTAAGATAGAGAAACAAAAAGTATTGCATTCAAGTTTAAATTATGCTTTCCTAATTCTAATCACATCTGAATTCTATTCAATCATATACCACAACCTAGGAATAAGCCTAAAGGGTTAATTTAATAGTGGAGTGATTGAACTGTGAGTGAAAAATTTACTCACATTTCGAATTTAAATAATTAAAAAGCTAATTATTTTAAAATCAGTCTCGATAATTTATGTCTAACTAAATTATATCATATTTCTCCAACATGATCAAGTGTCTAAGGGCTTCACTCTCCTAGTTTGGGTCCAAAAAAATTTCCAATGAGAATTTCCCTCTAAGAGCAATCAAGTTCAATTGCTAGTATCCTTGCTGAGCAAGTTTTGCAGATTGGAAGCATTTATTCTTCAGCCATGAAATTTCCGAAATTTAAAGGCTTTCATCAATCAATCAACTTACCAATAAATATTGACAAGGCAGTAGCAACTTCAAAACAAGGACTTTCGTGGTCATATCTAATTCTTCTCTCCATTAGGGATCACATACCACAAAAAGGGACCAATTAATTAAAGAAGAAAAGAATTAACTAGACATATTTGCTGACTCTTCAACTTTTTACATCATTTTGCGGATTATGATCCTCTCCTAACTAAAAATCATTATAACCTTCTAACATTATATCATAACCATTCATTTGAATTTCAAATTACAAACATTGGAGTGAAAATGCTTTTGTTAAGTGAATGAATGGTTAAGATGTAATGTTAGAAAGTTAGAACAAACTTCTAGTTAGGAGATGATCCAAATCCTCATTTTGCATAACGTATATGCAACGATCAGAAACGTGAAAGCTTCAGTTTCTCAGAATATTCAGGGATTCTTTTCATTCTCAGATGGGGTACTCCTTGCTTCGTGATCTCATGTAACTAATCTTAATTTGATAATAAAATTAAAGCTCTGAATGCACCTAAAAAAAAAAAAAATTGGGTGATCGCGAACTTAGTTTTTTTATTTATTTTATTCTAATTATAGAAAATTCTCCCTGAAAATCCTTTAAACTTATATAAAGAGTCTCAAACTTTGAAACACATGACATGAAAGACAAGAAGTTTTCGAATTCAAGATGACTCATTCGTCCTATTGTTATGTTGTAAGTGTAACTAGTCACAGAGGACCCCGTAATTTGACACACAGTTTAGTACAAATGAAAATGTTGTATTGCCACTAGCCATTTAGTTTAGTGGTATGATACTTGCTGTAATATTTAAGTGATGTAAAATGACTTAAACATTCTTTAAATAAAAATAAAAATGCCATATTATCATAATTAATACCATAAAACCTCTTCCATATCCAAGCATGAGAGCACTTTATAATAGCTAACACTCTAGTCAAAAGCAAATCAAGTAATGTCGACATACAAATGCAACACAAGGCGAGGCACAAATTTTGAATGGATCCCAAGCTAATTCAAAGCAGAAAAAGATTCCAGACAGTTTGATAATAATTGAGTGATATTGTTTATTCGACCTGAAGCGATTAGCAAAGACTGGGCATTTCTCAAATAAGAGGGGAAGACACTTTATACATAAATTTCCATAAATTAAAGATGCAGATGAAGAATTTTTCAACAAAATGGATCTATTTAAACTCATGCACGTCTGACAATTATAGTACTACGCCAATATTATGCCATTCCTGCGACTAATATAATTACGACGTAGTTGCATGTAGTCATTAACCAGGGTGCTCAACGTAGAAAGGAAGAAACGCGCCAAGACGACATTAAAGAAGTTGAGAGGCATGGATGGCTACGAAAGAGGACAAGTGTCCCTAAAATTTATTACAATTGGGCATCGATGATCCTGGTCCTCTCTTTAATTAATCTTCGTATAAGATAATGGAAGCTCCTCACCAACTTTGGACGCCATTAATTATTTGTTGCAATTTATAGAGTAAAAACGAGCTAATTAGCCAAAACAACCATTCCCCAAAACCAGATGGCCACGGATGTTGGGCATCTGTTCAACAATATGGACGATGAAGAAAGCCAGCTTTCTGGGGGCAATAGGGTTCAGCCTCTTTCCTTCTCTACACCCATGCAAGTATCTTTTATAGCTATTCTTTCCTTTTTTGTCTAGGTTTTAATTACTCGTAACAGTTTACAGTATTGGAGATATCGAACTAAATAAATATACACCACATCAATATGTAACATAAACATCATCCCTTGGTCTTGATGATTTTCTCTGTTCACCATTTCCTTCCAATTCTTTTTGCAGTTCAGAGCACCTGACAGTAATCGATCATCATGATGGAAAGCAGCAAATCCCCCTCACGCTAAGTGAAAGGCTTGGTCTGGACGAGTTCCTTGCATCCAATGTTAGTACATCTTCAACCAAAGTAGTTAGCTTTAATGATGTTTGAGTACTCATATATGAAATGAAATTGTTCTATATTTATGTAATGATAACATAGTACAACAAATTATTTACTTATGTTTGCATGATTAGTTACGCTGTTCGAATGAACTCATTGCGTCCGTGATTGGGTCATTAATAAATCACGCACTTTATCTTTCTGAATTATGTTTACATAAAAACGTTTTGATGAAGGTATGGCGAGCATCAGTGGGAGAGCTTCTAGGCACAGCTATTCTGGTCTTCATGCTCGACGCAATAGTTATCTCCACCTATGAGACTCGTATCAAAATGCCAAACTTAATAACTGCAATCTTAGTAGCCATTGTTGTTGCAATCCTACTCCTCGCTGTGTATCCAATTTCAGGAGGCCATCTCAATCCAGTCATCTCCTTCTCAGCAGCGCTAGTAGGGGTTATCTCCCTTTCTCGTGCCATAATCTACATTATCGCGCAGTGTATTGGTGCTGTGCTAGGTGCACTAGCGCTCAAAGCCGTGGTCAGCAGTAGTATCGAGCGTAGTTTCTCACTCGGAGGCTGCACCATCACAGTAATCGCTCCTGGCCCGGAAGGCCCCGTCACCATCGGCGCCCTCGAGCCGGCACAGGCATTTTGGCTCGAAGTTATCTGCAGCTTTGTGTTCCTTTTTGCTGCAATATGGATGGCATATGATCATAGTCGAGCAAAATCTTTAGGGCATGTGACTGTTTTCGCCATTATTGGAATCGTGGTAGGTCTTCTTGTGTTTATCTCAACCACGGTGACGACTAAGAAGGGTTATTATGCTGGGGCTGGCATGAACCCGGCGAGATGTTTAGGCACTGCAATTGTTAGAGGCGCCCATTTATGGGATGATCACTGGATCTTTTGGGCAGGACCAGCTGTTGGTTGTATGGTGTTCTATTTCTACACAAAGTTAATTCCACGGCAACACTTTCAGAGTGAAGGGTACAAGCATGACTTTTTCGGCGTTGTCAAGGTTTCGCTTGGATCATTGGTCCAGCTTTTTAATAAAACTAGAAAGAGAGGCTAATAGAAAGGTATCAAGATTCTCATTGTATTATGTTGCTTTCTACGTACCCCTCCTTACCCACCTGTAATTATTACACATTCTCCTGCTGTTGTACATGGGAATGAAACGCAGTGTCTGTGAAGCTCATTCCTCAGAGTGTGTCGTTAGGACCTATTATTTGATGAGAGTCTTGTCTGTAGCATGATGCATGATGCATGATGCCTATTCCTGTATTACTTTTAAAGTATATAGCGATGTATGGAATAAACTTGTTTTATGATTGTTTCTGGATTCATCTCAAATCTATCGCTATAGCATACTTACTTGTGTCAGATGTATATTAAAATACAGACATATGCAATAAATTTGTACCCATTAAAGTTTCTGGATTCAGCTCAAATTTATAACTATTGCATACTTGGTTTAAGCCCTATTGTTCAACCTATCTTTTAAGCCCAAATTTGCAAAAGCCATAATTTGTAGAAGTCTTTAATCAGAAGTTCTAATAATTAAACCTAATTAATTCCCTAGTTGTTGATTGAACTTAATTTTTTTTTTTTTAACTATTATATATAAATTCTATACCCCATATGCATGAAAGTATTTTCTACCCGATCCAATTTTAGAATTTACCGAAATACCCAACACTAGTATGAGCAAAAGAATCTCTAGAGAGAGTTTAGTGAATCAAAAAAATTGGTAATTATTTCAAATTCTCAAATACAAGTTACCCGCTACAGAATATTATAGATTTCAACACAACTCAGTGAATTAAACTAATACATTATATCGCTTTAGAGTAATAACCATAGTTGTTATCAAGAGTTACACAACTTGTTATTTGGTTTTACATATGCAAGGATGTGAGACATTTTAAGCTAGGAAAATTCTTAAAAACATCCATCTGGACAAAACGGCCATGAGAGTGTGCGAGCGAGCATGAGTGTGGGGCTCAAGCGCTAGAATACCGTTTTGTCCGGCGAACTTTTTGAGTCTTTCCCTTTAAGCTATATATTATGATGAGGAAGGCTGCAAGAGTGTGGAGGAAGAAGAAAGTGGCTCATGCACAACAGAATTTGTTGAAACTGAAACAGGATTGCCTTCTAACTGCAACATGATGCTTCCCAGCACTTCTGTCAAAAGTTTCTTAAACTCGTCTTCTTTAACCATCTTCCCATCATCTGCATCCAACATTTTTAAAGCTTCACTCGTTATTTTGTCCATCTGCAGATATTCGAGATAAAACCACGATAAGTAGAGACATTTGGATGAGATATAACATATATTTGGAAGTTAAACATGAAAGGTCAATTGATAATACGAGAATTTGCGCGGACAATCCATTTTTAAATAAACATAAAAGGTCAATTGATAATATGAAAATTTGCGTAGACAATTTATTCTTAAAAGATATACCTGATCAACTGCACCTATGGGTGGCAGGCCAGCTGAGGGGGCCATAATATCAAGTGCAACGCGCAAATATTCCTTTGACATTTTCCCATGGCGATCTTTAGGAACACCTTCCACAGCAGAATCCAGCATCTGGATTGGTGATAGTTATAATTTAGTCCAAATAACCAGAGAGCATATAACTTACGATGTAATGTAGTTATAACTAATAAATACTGCTACTACAGAAGTAACCTTCCCCAGATGTGGCGCATTAAACATAAATAGTGACAGCCCTGAAGGCCATCATAGGAAGGTGAACAGGCAACTTCACTAACCTTATCTAATTCAAACTTGTTAGACAACAATCTCTTGATGCCATTTCCATCAAATGTGTTCTCACTATGTGCAACAATCACATGCTGCTCCTTGAGATGCTGTGCCACACTCTCTGCAACTTTTTTGAACTCAACCAAAAATGTCTCTTGTGAAACAGGATGCTCGGGAACACCACCACAAGATTGCAGCGCAGGTTCAACAATGTTGCTCAGTACCTGCAGAAGCAGAGGCCCGTATAAGCTTGAACTCAAAATTATGATACTAATAATAATTAGACATGGCTGTTGATTTGAAGATGCTCAAATGTAAGCATCTCCGCTAATGAGCTTCTAAGAACATTCAATGACATGGTGGAAATGAAGAATTGACAAAGACTAAAAATAAAAAATTACCCAAGGATCTGAGGCAGGAGGCATCCCCTGCTCAACTGTAAGCTTCTCAAAGGCCTTGATACTGTAATGTCGGAGCGACGCATCAGGCAATTCTATCTCGGAGAAAATGGAGAGCATCTCTGGTTCAAAACTTGGGCTGTTAAGAAATTCAACAAGATCTTCGCCATCCATACGAAGTATTACAACAGGGTCTCGTTTTAACCCAGCAGCCATGCCCATTAGAATATCCGAAAGAACCTCTTTAAACTCAGTCTTGCTTACTTCTTGTTGTTTTCCGTGAGTGAACTCATTCAGAACCTAACTCACACAAAAATTCAGCTTGAGTATCCCATAAAATCATAGAAAAAGCAGAAGCTAGACTTGCTGAAATTATTTTGTCAAAGATGGGCCAAACATTCTACAATTACTTTTGGACTTTTACAAGCTTATAGGTCTCTGGCACCATGACGAAAAACCTAAGAGATTGAGTTCCGATAGTAGACGGACAAACTCAATTAAGTTGATCTGCTATCCTAAACAGGGGATTTTCATAGTCACAAACTTATCATAATTTCAAATTGCAACTAAAAATCTGTAAAATCCTGACATATTTTGTGTAACAACTAAGACGATTTAGCTTTTATATCAGAATCTTAAGCCAATTATTAAATTGTCCTGTTTCAGAGTAGTGAGAAAAGCGAATCACTGGGTAGCAAGAATAGTATTCTTCAAAGAACATAATAGTTCAGTACTTATCATAGTATCTTAAGCAAAATAATATAATTACCTCCCCCGAAAAGGCCAAGATACAAAGGCATTACTTGTGAAAAAAGATAAAGACTTTCTGTGGAGAAGTTGCAATGTCATCATCATAACCCCAGCACTTGGTCACGAAAGGACCCCCCTAGTACTTTTCTTTATCAAAGATTCGACAAAGCTAACAATCATAGAGATAAGTCCCACAAAATTGACCGACAGAACAAGATCATTGGTGGTAGATGCTTCTCAATTATGATAGTTTAAGTTACTACTATAACTTAAAATATTCCTCCTTGCAAGATACGCATAGACAATTTACTCTTTAAGTAGTACAGCCACAACTAAAAGCAAACAATAGACAAAGCAAGCAAGAAAATACTGACACCCAAGGATTGGGTGGAACAATAAGTAATGACACAGGTTTTAAGGTCGTCATCGTGTATAGAAAAAAAAAAAAAAGAGCAAGAAAACAGTGTACACTAATAGAAGTGACAAGGAAAAAAGCAAGAAAATAGTAGACACGCAATAGGAGTCATAGTGGACTTCAGAACTGCAGCACCTTATGCTGCTACACACGTTTAGCTTAATCTTTTTGAAGAAAATAAATGTACAACAAAATGGAAAGAAAACCAAAGTTCGAAATATAGTTTCGATCTTGTTTAGAAAAAAATAAGGTAGGATGTTGGTACAAACCTCGGAGTAGATGTGATCAGAATCAGGAGAAGAACCCTGAGCAGGCAAGCCAAGAGCAGCACCTATATCCGCCACAGCAGGTTGTAACTCTTTGACCGAAAGCTTACCATCACAATCTCTGTCCAGTTCTTGAAACTTATGATCCACAAAGTTACTAAACACCTTCTCATTCCCAACCAACTTCATTATATCTGAACCGTCCACCACCTCACCTTCAACTCCACTTTTCTTCTTGTTCTCCTCCATTTACTCCAATAATACCTTTTTCTTTGATATCTCTCTCCTCTTTTATTACAAAAGCTTCACTTTAGTTTTGCTTCTCGTGACACGATACGTACGTAACTTTGTTTCTGTGAGCCCTTTGTGATGTTATTATATAGATAGAAGTACAACCGCCACGGATGTGTTTGTGGTCTGGTCACTTGGGTCCCTTCAAATTATCAAATTTACATTATTTTTTAATAATATTATATATTTTAAAAATTAATATAGGGATCTAAGGCCATTTTAATTACGTTTTAGTTGACGTCATAATTTGAACTTATTGTTTACTTTGGTCGGGCGGCAATGAGCGACGCGTGTGCGTGTCAAGTTGATATACTTGAGTTGCGCAAGGCAAAGGCTAATTTGAGTACGTGGTGGATAGCCAAGAAAGTGGAGGCAGTGTCATATTGGATGCCTTGCGGGTTTTAGGCACATGAACATCATGACTTTTGACTTCTTTACTTTCTTCTCTGCTGTCTTTTTGGGCTTTTCTGACTAAACACACTACGAGATGTGTGTATTAATCGGGTAGGCCTTGCTTTACATGTATATATGAAAGGGAACCACATTGCCTAACCCAGAAAGCCAGGGAACCACATTTAAAGGGGGATGTAGCAACAAAATCTCTTCTTATATTTTGCAAAGGCTACCTAACAAACAGATGTTAGAATGCGTCACAAGTAATTGATGGAGCGAAAATACTCCCCATGATACAAATAAAGAAAAACGTGTTAAGGTTATAAATGTTACACGTGTCAAAAGAATAAATAATAGCTAATCATAATTAATAATTGTTAGCGTAAAAATTTTTGAAATGAAAAAAAAAAAAAAGTGAAAAGAGAGAGGTGTAAAAGACACATTGTCTTAGCTGACCGTTCAACTTTTTACTGGAGCACTAGTTTGATCCAAAAATAATGATTACTTTTTGAAGAAGAAGGAAATGAAAATTAGTAGAAATTAGTAGGTTATCATGATGAGATTCTTGTATAAGTAAAAGAGGAAAGTGAGAAGAGAGGTGAAAGAGGCATATTGTCCTGAGTGACCATTCACTTTTGCACTAGAATGTACTCGTATGATTCAAATGTAATGATAATTTTCTTGAGAAGTAAAAATGATAAAAGAAGCATTCAAGAGATGTGGCTAGAAATAATGGTAAATTTGAGAAGAAAAGAATGAACATTTTATGTAACGTAAGTCTTTATCAATTCATAAGTTGAATTTTTTCTGTCAAATTTTAAATTCAACACTTTTTGAAAACTCATTTATGTAAATTAATAGACCTACATGATCAGTTATTAGTCATCTTTTATTCCATGAATCACAAAAGCGACTTTTGTGAATTAGTAAAAATTGAGCAAAAGTCCTCAAATCATTCATTCTAATGGAACCACTACCATATATAAAAATCACTATCAAGGACAGCAAAACTTCTACACTGGACTACTTATCCTATTCTGTAATCTGAACTACACTTTTCTCTTTCTCTAGATTCCTCAGCTGTTTTACACCTTGATGCAGATTGAGAAGAGGCATATTGCATAATCTCAAAGAATCTATTCTGCCCACAATATACAGCCTTTTGCCAAATGAAAATCGCGATCGTCACAACCCTATTCCTCGTGTCTATCAATCTACGATCAATCTGCTTCTCATGTTTGGTGATATATGGCTGAAGGAAAGAACCATATATATATGCTGTTCCCTGAAACAGATGGAAGTGAATAAAATCAGTTAACTAATTAAATTAAGACGGAAAAATATGAACTTTTGGTCTAGAAATTTTATATAGCATCATAATACGTACTCTTGTCCGAGAATACCAAAGGTATACAAATAAAGCAACCTTAGCTTCTCCATACAGTGGTAACCTTCACAAAAGGGCATAAATATACAAGATCAATACCTAAATATTTCCCTGTGAAAGAAATAAAAGAACATGTATAGTATACAAGGGGAAAATATTCAGTCCAGTTTAGGAGATGTGTAGGCTCTATATGTAAGGTTCATGACATGTGAGAGCTTGACATCTGGTAAAACTGGACTGAAGAGTTTTCTGTATACAAGTTAACAAAATTTGATACCATGATATGAAAGTGTCTGCAAATCTTTCATTGATCGCGATAAGTGCGACTATGATCCTAAACAGGAAATAAAGGGAAAAATCCCTCCATCAGTCTTTTTATTGGGTCATATGCACAGATATTTATGTTAAAAAGACCCCAAGAAAGTAGAGTGATATAGTTTTTTACCAATACTTGCACCAAAACACAAGTTTATCAATCTCTGGTGTATTTTTCTCTACTGCCTTAAAGCATTCATATGCTGGATAAACATAGCCAAGAACCATCCTGCTACCAAAATACATCTTAGCAATTGTCAAAATTATTCCTCAAATGATCAAGGTTCTATATTATGTTAAAAAACTTACACAAGTACCCTCGAAACAAATGACACTATCATTTTTGTTGTCCTACGTATAACTAACTGAACCAATTGCCAAACTCTTCGAAAATTGAATCCTAGAAATTAGAAGAACAAAAGAACATGTTAAATCAAAATGCTCATTTTCTGATTGTAATTAGAACACTGCACCGCACCCGACTAGTGACAATTAAAAATGCAAGCTAATTATATATATATAAAAAAAGAATCATCCAAACTTACCTTTGAATGCGATAATATCTTTTTGCTTTTTCCGAGAGGGATGTGATAATATCTTTGAATAATCGAAATTGAGTAATCAAGCAGGTGTTTATAGGATGATGAATGCGAATTTCAATTGTAAACCTGATCATTTATGTTTATACGTAGCGTTCAGAATATGCCACGCAAGTTTCGGAAAGGTGCGACGTTTGAATATTCTTAGTGGTGCACTTTCATCACAAGTACGGATCGTAGGTACGGGTCTGATCCGGGTCCGGATCATAATGAGGGCAGTTTAGTCAATTATCTGTCCTATCCATGACACGTCAGCAAAACAGTTAAAGATAGGGAAGAGTGCCACAATAATTATGCCACGTCAGCAGCAAAGTTGCTTAACAATTTTAACAAATCACCAACCCCACCTGATCCCTTGTTGCATCACACTCTCCCTATCTACTATCCACACAGAAACACACACACTGAGACACACAGTTGAATTGCATTCAACAATTTTGATGGAAGTAAACTTCTCAGCAAAGCCACAAGCACTATCTGCAATAACATGCGCTCCAATCTCTTCGTATTTCTCTCCGGGCCGGGTTCGATCGCTTCGCAGAGAGTTTCTAGGCTCGGGCCACTCTTTAAGGCTGCCGGGCCTTCGGTCACGTAGAAAATGCAAAAGAATAGGGTTTCAATTTCGCGTTCGCTCTCCGAATTTGCTCTTCAAAGCCTCTCTGGACTCTCAATCGGCTCTTGTCGTCGTCGCTGTCGTCACCGTCACCGTTTCCGCCCTCAGCGTGGTTTACTTTAGTTCTTCCTCAAAAAGGAAGATAACTGTCAAAGAGGTAAGAGTTAATTGATTATCTTAATTACTGCTGATATTGAAAGTGAGTTTCGAATTATCTGATATAGGATGATTCTATGCAGATATTTAGAATTTAACGTGGTACTAGAGCCAGCTTAACAAAAGGTCGAGTTCCAGTATCGTTGTCACTCATTAAAAAAAAAGAAAGAATATGTAAACGTGCAAGCTCAATAAAAAAAATAAAAGGAAATGAATAGTATGCGCGCTAGCTCAATAAAAGATAAAAAAGAATGTGTATGCGCGCTAGCTCAATAAAAGATAAATAGAATATGTATGCGCGCAATCTCAATAAAACAAATTGAAAAGAATATATACACTTGTAAGCTCAATTAAAAATTAAAGAGAATCTTGTTTGAACGTGAAGAGGAGTTCATGATTGGAATAGGAAAGCATGCATTTAGCTTACGCTATGTTAAGCTTTTCGTGGTTGAAAGGCGTTATAGTTGGCCAGAGGTCAATTGGAGTAAATTAAGCTGCCAAACCCTAGTCTTAGACAAACTTTAATGTGAATCGGACATAGTAGGATAAATGAATACATGAGTGAACTTATGTTGTAACAATGCTATGACTCAGGCCTATATAAAGGGAACATTACGATGGTAGGAGCCAACTGCTGTGTAGATTGTTCTCGAGTCATAATAAGGAGGACTTGTCTACGAATGATGGAAGCTGGCACTATTTTCATCTTTCTGCTTATCTATTGTCTTAATTTGCTTTCAACGGATTCAAATATTAACTGTCGGTTGAGTTTGTCAACCACCATATGCTCATGTGTCTGCAGAATTGTTATTTATGGGTTCTTGGGATCTATCTCGCCATTAATTTCTGATTGTTGAAGCTTTATTATGCATTTCTGAAATAAATTTGTGGTAATCTCTGTTCTAATTATAAACCTGCTGCCTTTTACCTGTATATTTTATCCTCTTTATAGATCTGATAGGTTGTTGTATGAGACCTTCTGGGCACTTTTAACAAAAACCTGACGGTATATAAATTATTTAGCATCTTTTGGTTGATTGGAATATGCGATATCTTTGTAAATCAAGTTTTCATTCTTTCTGTCCATTAAAGTAAAAAATATTTGGAATTGGTTCAAGATGAGGGTACAACCGGTTTGCTAATAGTAACACATATTCCACAGATGTCACAAGAGTTAAGTGTTGCGTTATCTCAATGGATCAGAAGTATTAGGAATTGGGACATTTTGGGTCAGTTTTTACGGCCTTCAGATATACAAGTGGCTACATTTGCCCCTGAGAAGAAAATTTTGGTCAATGAAATGACAGATTACAGCCAAGATTATGAAGATGTTAGGGTCCAAGTGCAATGTAGTCAAAATGTTGTAATGCATGGACAAACCCTTGTTTCCACTCTATCCGAGCCTCCTCATTCCAATGTGGTAGTTTCTAGTTCGGGTGACTCTTTGTCCTCTGACGAGTCTGGAAGTACAGGCTTATCTTCCAAACCTTCTAGTGTGCTTAATTCAGATGCGCCTCCTTTTACCTTTGCCATTGAAGCAAGTGGACTGCATCTGGAGGGATGTAGGCAGGAAACTGACGTTTGCTCCAAATCACCCATGCTAATGGTTAAAACAGGGCTCAGTGCTGCTGCTTCTGATGCTACTTCTATACAAGCAGGGGCAAATGAATTTGGCGGAGCAAACCATGGACATGTTGCAGAGGTTACAGCAAGTAGCTTGACTTTTACTCCAAGAGAGACTGTGCGCAAAGAGCTTCACACATTCTATGAAGCATCTTCAACAAACTTATACAATCTTGAAACATTTTCCCCTCACGGTACACTTCAAGAGAATAGTGGCTTTTCATCAATAATGAAGGGTTCCATAATAGTAGGAAGAGAAACCTCCTCATCAGGTAATCTGTGCCTAGCAGGTCATGCCACATGCATTGCTTCCTTTTGTCAAATTTTTTTGGGCCCATCATTTCCTGCTGTTTTCTTCTTCAGCCTTATTGCTGCTGGGATTTTGAACTAGGTAATCATTTTTCCTTTTCACTGATAAGATTAAAAATCTTCGACTGTCACAGAGAACTTTGTAAGGAAAGGACCTCATGGACGTCATCAAGATGGTTCTTTTCGCAAAAGCCATGATTCAGGGAAAAGAAAAGATATCTCCATAAATAATGAGAAGACCGTTTCTCATCATAATAGCTCCAACAGCTTATTTCTGTACCCTAATCAAAAGGTAAAGGACATTGACAACAGGCATCATCCTTCACGGAAGTTCAGTGCTTACAATCAATTCCTAAGGGAGGGAAGGTGACAATCATGGCTGTTTTAGAATCTCTAATCATGAGAATCTCATAAGTCAGATATACACTGTAATGTTTTTGCTTGATCATATTTCACTTTTCTCTAGGCTGACTGAATGCATACAAATGCTTGAAGATTTAGAAAGCAAAGGCTTGCTGGATATGGATAAAGTAAGGCTTCTCACCCATCCTTTTCTCTATCCTGTTCTTTTCTTGGTAAGCTAAACTATTTCCGTTTCAGGTTTATCATGCAGGGTTTTTCCAAGCATGCAAAAAGCAAAAGGCTGTCAAAGAAGCTTTTCGGTTTACCAGGCTTATCCCAAATCCAACTTTGAGCACATTCAATATGCTTATGTCTGTCTGTGCTATGTCTCAAGATTCAGAGGGTATCTTCTTGACATTTTATATTTATTTATCCTAGAATACTTATATATGGGATCATGCATTATAAACTATTGATGTCTGTCAGGCTTCTGATCTATTTGCTTCGATTCAGGTGCTTTTCAGGCACTTCGGCTTGTCCAAGAAGCTGGACTTAAAGCTGATTGCAAACTTTACACTACTCTCATTTCAACTTGTGCTAAAAGTGGAAAAGTTGATACAATGTTCGAGGTATGGCTAATGCCTTACAGCATCTTGCTTGTAGGATGTTCTAATTGCCTGCCTCAATATTTGGACTTCCCTGCTAGGTGGATGGCTTTTTCTCATTTTCACTATATAATCAATTATGAGCAGAACTTTCCTTTTCTTTCTGTAATCTGGACAGAATGCTTGTAAAACGAGTATAGCAATGAAACTACTCATGCCTCACTGTTAAATATTAAAGTATAGCTTATTGGACTTAACTATTTTACTGTGAACTAGGTTAAAAACGAGTATTATTTTGACCTAATTATCATATTACCCAAGGATTGAAGTGGTATTATCATAGCAAGACTGGCCTACCCTTTTGTGCAAACTTGATATGATTAAACTATATACTTTAATATATGAACCCCCAAAAAGATGAAAATAAGAGGTCTTAAAAGTTTTACCCCTAATTAGTAGTCAATTTGTTTTTTCTTTTGGCTTCATATTTATATAACTTCATAAATTGAGGATTATCGAAAAAGAAAAAGTTTTGAGTAGGTGCAACCATTCTGTTTTGGTTCTCCACATTCAGAAATAGATAGATCATGAGATCTTGCAACATATTGCTTAATGTGCTTTTTTTTTTTTTTTTGTTGTGCGAGTACAAACATTCTTTCAGTGATATTTACAATGTTATAGGTTTTTCATGAAATGGTCAATGCTGGAATTGAACCAAATGTTCATACGTATGGTGCGCTTATTGACGGTTGTGCTAAAGCTGGGCAAGTTGCAAAGGCTTTTGGTGCCTACGGCATATTGAGATCAAAGGTACGATTGCTGTTGCGGATGGAAAAATAAGATCAAAGGAATAATTGCATCTGGAGTCTTAAGATTCTTTCCAAAGTCACTTATCGTGTGCTTCTGAGTTGTGCTTGGTGCTTCTTGTTTACCATTGTAACTGCAGATATATATTTTTTATGGCTTGCTCATTGGGCATCCCAATAAGTCTTGACATTGATTGGATATTGTGTACAGTAGAATGTGAAGCCTGATCGAGTTGTGTTCAATGCGCTTATTACTGCCTGTGGTCAATCAGGAGCAGTGGATCGTGCATTTGACGTCTTAGGAGAAATGAGGGCCGAGACACAGCCCATTGATCCCGATCATATTACTGTTGGTGCTTTGATGAAGGCATGTGTCAATGCTGGTCAGGTGTGACCTCTAGTCCTGCAGGAAAATGACTGTTTACTTCTTTGTTATTCTGTATTAAATCTTTTGGTCCTATTGTGCCAATTTCATATTTGAATATTGAGAGATCGTGAATTGCAATAGGTTGAACGGGCACGAGAGGTGTACAAGATGATTGATGAATATAAGATTAAGGGCACCCCAGAAGTTTACACAATTGCTATCAACAGTTGCAGTCGGAGTGGTGATTGGGAGTTTGCTTGCCGTGTCTATGATGATATGAAGAGAAAAGGTGTTGCCCCTGATGAGGTATGACTTATCAATGCTATAATTTGATTTAAGGGTAGCCCTTCCTTTTCTCGTTTTTTGTCTTGCCAAGATTGAGGACTCTCTCTCTCTCTGAAAGTTGGTATTAAAATGCCCAGTCGATTGGATTTAAGAGAAAAGGATTATAGTCCTTGCTGGTGGGCAGCTTGGCTTCAACTGTTTGATTTACTTTGGCAAGGTGATTGGAATATCTATTAATAGCCAATTAAACTAATTGATTGGGTTGAAGTTTAAGGGTCTCTGGTTGATGATCGAGTAGCCCTTTATTCAATTAAATGGATCACTAAGGATTATCATACATATAGTTGAATGGATCTCTGAACTACCTTTCAGCAGCTTGTTGCGTGGGTTTAGTAAAAAGAAAATACTAGTTCTGGTTGTGAGAGTTATGGACAGTGCTTGGTTTTTTCTATACATTTGGGTTTGGTCCATTGACTATCCATATGATGGTAGATGTTGCAAGTGTTATGACCTGCCTTGTACTAGTCTCTAATTTTCTATGGGTTGTAGCCACTTGTTTTCGTTTTTAACTTTCATATGGATATCTTGTGAAGTAATATGAAAATGCTTGCCTGGTATGAAGAACATGAGTGCAATTCTTTTCAATTCTTTGATATTAGTGGGCATGAGTCTAATGTTTCTTAATTCTTCGTGTTTGCTTGATTACGAGCTCATGAAAAATATTTCAACTCTCAGCTGGCAGTGAGATGTGTACTTCCTCTATCCCAACACGAATGTTCACTTTCCCAATATAGAAACTTCAACATCTTTGAAACTTATAAACGACATTAAGAATCGTTATTTGGGGCCCACTTTCCATTATCGCTTGTTTTAATACTCAAAAAGTAACTCATGCCCCACTGTAAACCCCACTTTTCTTAAACCAAACTATGTTTTCATTTCTCTCATTAAGTGTGCCAAGTTAAAAGTGTGCATTCAATTTGGGATGGAGGGTGCAATTGGTAACCTTGAATTGTCAAAACAGAGGTACAGAACACAGAAAGCTCCTAGCTAAGTTAATATATTGTTCTGCGTTTTGCATCATGTTAATCTGTGAAACCTTGTTTGATGATTTAGCAAATAGGGATTATTATCTTTCACTATATTTTAGATGATGCATAGGATTCACTGTTTCTTTTCTTTTCTTTTCTTTTGTTGTGGATATATAACATAGATCCTCTTAAATTTGCTATATTTTCTCCAGATGCTCATCAGTGCATTGATAGATGTTGCGGGCCATGCTGATATGTTGGATGCTGCATTTGGAGTCCTAGAAGAAGCCAAAACTAAGGGACCACCTGTCGGAGTCATAGCGTATAGCTCATTGATGGGAGCTTGTAGCAATGTATGTCAGCTCGCCTTGAATTACTTCATCAAATCTTTCTTTTCCAGGTTGTGCATGTTCCATTTAAAGCTCCTAATATGTACCCTATTTTCTCTTAGAAGGGCATCAACATGATCGTTACATCCTTGGCAGACTCATTTTTGCCTTGTTGGTTGTCAAACCTCAACAGTCTAAGAAAAGATAAATGATAAAAGACTGTAAAGAATTGCTTTCTTTGGCTGACTGTCTATTGTTTTCTTCTTGTCACTGCCCTAAGAGTCAAAGTGTTTGTGAAAGTTATGAAGATTCACAAGCGGAAAATTTTAGAAGATAATATATTTAAACCTTCTACTAACAGTTTGGCCAAAGATATCTCTGGTTGCTAGATTGTGTAACCTTGGTCTTTCAGAAAATACACACTTCCCCCTTTTGCCTTGTAAGCTATGTGCATGCTTAGTAAGATAGGTTTCAGTACAAACTCTTATGAGGAGAACTTTTCCTTATCTCTTCATTAGGTTATGTGAAAAGGAACCGTGTCTCATTTTATTTCGCAGAACTTTATCTGTTAATGATTTCTTTGTATCTTATTTAGGCAAAAAGCTGGCAGAAAGCACTGGATTTATACGAAGATATAAAGGGCATGAACTTAAAACCAACAGTTTCAATGATGAATGCCTTGATAACAGCCTTGTGTAAGTTTAGTATCTCTTTCTGATTTTTTCAACTTAGTTGAAGATTGTCAATTGGAGCTCTATTACACCAAATTTCTTTACACTCCAATTCTTTTTAAACAATAATGCCAATGTATTGTGAACACCAGAAATAGGCAGCTTCCTGCTGGTAGGATGGTTGCATGGTGATATTTCTTGGAATAAGAATATCTCATGTTTTATTGCTTCAATTTCTCTGCTTTCTTGATTAATTCTTCTTGTAAGGTATTTGGGGCAGGCGATTATATGGTTTGGATTAATTGATCCACCGTGTTACCCTAAGACTTTCTAATTGTCTCTCTTTCTTCAAACTCTGGGTCATTCCCCCAGAGGAATTAGTCTCATGCATATAAGAAATTAGAAGTTTTTACGGTTGATGAGAAAATTTCAAAAGGCCGATATTGCAAGGGGCACATTGAAGGAGCATTAGGAACATAATACCTATTTAGCCAACTAAGTCTTAATCAAGAATTTTGCCTGAATGTCAATGTGGTGAAATGAGTTTTTCCCCTCAATAAATGTCATTGTACTGTTTTGAAGAAATATAGCATTCATCTTTTTACATCTGGAGAATTTCAATTAAGTTTGTTTATTTGCATCATCCTACCAAAAAATTGCTTGATCAAACTTCTCTACAGGTGATGCGGATCAACTGCAAAAGGCTGTGGAAGCTTTACTTGAAATGAAGAGGGTAGGGTTATCCCCAAACACCATCACGTACTCCATTCTATTAGTGGCAAGTGAAAAGTAATTTCTCTTATCTTTAAATATACCTTTTGTTAATCTTTGCTGAATTTTATTTATTTATTTATTTTCTTACTAAGTGAAGCTAGGAGGATGAATCTTACATAAAATTTTTATTTTCATTCTAGAAAGGATGACCTAGAAATTGGCCTCATGCTCCTTTCTCAAGCAAAGAAGGATGGTGTTTTCCCCAACCTTGTTATGTGCAGGTGTCTTATAGGTAAGATGCATGAATAGCCATAATATTTCCTTTTAAAAGTTTTTTTTTTGCGTTGCTTGGATGCAAGATCTTTAGATAGCTTAAGGAAACAAGTCAATTTTGCAACTTCCAGAAAGTGAGTGTGCTTCCATTCTGTCCATGGTGAAGTGAATCTGTTCTTTATCATTTATTTTCAAGAGGTTGGATCAAGCCATTGCATTTGTCAACATGAGGTCTCTATTTTTAAAAAAAATTAATTATTTTGTTTTCCTCTTAGCTAACATATGGCCTTGTTATGCCACGAGAAATTTTGTTACATAAAAGTTTTCAAAACACTATTTGATTTCTGAATAATGTGCAAATTTTCAGTGACATTTGCATGCAACTGTCGCATGTTTTGCTCAGTTAGATATAGAATTATTCTTGCTGCAGCTTAGGGGTCTAGGAAACCTAATAATTTACCAACCCATGGCATGTAAAAATGGAAAATAAAGAATTTGAGCTAGATAAAGTATAAAACTTTTACCAATGACTGAAGAAAAGATTCAGTGACCCTATTCTCAATATTCGTGGACATTGAATGTAACTAAGCTAACATTTTCACTTCTTAATCAATAAATCGGACAGAGTTGAATGGTTGCCAATTGGAGTGTTTGAATACAAGGCTACTTGTGTTCTCCTGCTTCTATTGTATTTCACTGGTGCCATGATTAAGTTTTTCGTCTAGTAAGAATGAAGATATTTTAATTTTCGATATGTTATGATTATTTTGGATAATATGTATGTGGGCGTATATGCATGAATATACATATATATATTGGCAGCAATCACGTGATCTACTGAATTAAATACTGTTCGGATAACATGCCTTTCATCTAATGAATGTCAAACATGTCATTGTTCTATTAGTTGTTGGCCTTCAACAGCTTTTAATTTCATGTGATGTCCTTTTCTTATTACACTTTTATTCCTTGCTGTTGATAAATTTGATCTGCTTGAAGCTATGTGCTTACGGAGATTCCAGAAGGCTTGTAAACTTGGAGAGCCTGTATTGTCTTTCAACTCTGGGAGGCTACAACTTGACAGTAAATGGTATGCATTTCTTTCTTGGACTTGGATATGCCGTTAGTGGATGCTTTCTACAAACTTTGAGGCATTCATCCTGTGAGAATATACTGTCCCCCATTGATGAACCATGAGTTCCAAGACCATCATATAAGATCCTAGGCTACTCCATCTAGTGCCAATTGGTACTAGGATGGAAACCATGTTTCTTGTCACGGTACCAGAGCTAGGCCTTGGTCCTATCTAACCTATTCCACATCCGACCAGCTCTTGTTTCACGCAAGCCAGTTCTTGTTTTCAGATCCTAAAGAAGCTTCAGTTGTAGCATGATGGTTGGGATGTGTCTCCTTGTGTTTAAAGACCTTCTCTGAGATGAAATTGCTTGTACTAGTTGTTACAGAATCTGTAATTGTTGATATAAATGATGCACTTCAAGGTAAAATCTGTTCCTGTCTCTCACTTATGGAGCTGAAGCAGAGATTAGGATTCATTGTTGTTACTTGTTCCAAACAATCAATGTCCATGATATTTGGAATCATAGTTGCTGACCAATTTGTATTGACTAGTTTGTCATTAATCTGCCCGAAGATGATGCATCTTTAGTTGAATGTTAAATTGCATTTGAAATCCACGTTGAGCGGGGGAAGGATAATTTGTTTGCTAAGATGAATGTTAAATTGCATTTGAAATCCACGTTGAGCGGGGGAAGGATAATTTGTTTGCAGGACATCACTGGCGCTGAGGGTCTATCGGGAAACAATTGCAACTGGTGTGGCACCTACCACGGAAGAACTTTCTCAAATTTTAGGATGCCTGCGGCTTCCTCATGATGCATTTCTGAAAAAGAGACTCATTGAGAATCTAGGTGTAGGTGCTGAGACATCAAAACGCTTAAACCTCAGCTCATTGCTTGATGGATTTGGGGAAGATGATCCTCGTGCATTTTCATTACTTGAGGTCAGTGGAGAATTCTTATTAATGCTATATTTGATCGGAATTAGTGATGAATATATAGCATATTTTGTGGGTGTCAGGAGGCAGCTTCTCTTGGAATTATACCTGTTATTTCTTTCAGAGAGAGTCCAATTGTTATTGACGTAAGGGATTTGCAGATTTCAACGGCTGAGGTAAATCCAGTTTTCTTGTGTTGCAGTTCTGGTCCTGCTTCTATTCACACAAATAGTGCAAGTTGTCTTCTATTCATACAGATCACTTTTGTTGTTGCCATCTAGAAAAATCTGTCTGAAGTGAATAAACCATGTTGATTATATATATACAAGTTTACTAACCTGGGTAACCTTTGGATACTATATGTTCTATGTAATTTTTCACATTTGTTTTGCTGTAAATTGGTTTTCATTTTTTCTTTTTCTCCATTCTTTCTTATAAGTTATGTATAAAGCAGTTGTGATTGCATAAATCTGTTGTATGTCTGACACTGTTGATAACATGAATAGATCAGAGAACTTTTAATTCTACTGAGACCTCCTACCTTCCTCCTTTCCTCACTTCCGCTCTTCTTCCTCACTTCAGTGCTAGTGAAATTCACTAAAATGAATGTTTTTCTTCAGTGATACATCCTATTGAGTCAAGATGATGATGTCAGTTCTCTGATATTTCTTTTTATATTTTCTGTCAAAAATTGTTCAGGTTTACATCTTGGCTGTTTTCAGAGGTCTCAAGCACCGCCTAGCTGCTGGTAATATTTTGTACCTGTAATCTCTAACTTCTGTTTAGTCTGCTTATGTCTTCACTTGGAAACAACTTACCTATTACATGATTATATAGGATCCTTAAGTCAAATCATATAGAGATGAAAAGTCCATCAGGTTTGTCAACTAAGAAGTTGTTTGGCTTAGATTAAAAAAGAGCTTATAAGTTCTTGTAGTGCTTATAAACTCTAGAGAATAAGCTCAAAACAACTCTGGTAGTTGCTCAAAGTTTGTCAAAATAGCTTAAACTTGAATAGCTTTTAAGCTCACAAGAAACAGAAAATTTATGGGATGAGAAACTTCTTCAACAACCTCTTTTTGAGCTTATAAACTAGACTGTTTTACCGAACACCCACACTGAGCTTATAAGATCAAAGTCAGCATATAAACTGCTTTGACCAACTTATTAGCTTAGCTTATAAGATCAAAATCAGCATATAAACTGCTTTGACCAACTTGTTAGCTTTGCCAAAAAGCCTCTAACTAAATTTTCAGGACCTAAAGGAAATACATGAGATGTAGGGAGACTGTGACTCGAAAT
Organism: Ehretia macrophylla; assembly: GCA_037974665.1. Lineage (NCBI taxonomy): Eukaryota > Viridiplantae > Streptophyta > Magnoliopsida > Boraginales > Ehretiaceae > Ehretia > Ehretia macrophylla. The sequence goes on from CM075766.1 coordinate 44,202,195, forward strand.
ACTGAGGAGAGTTACATGGGTAAATGTTACAAATCTATGTTATCAACTGAGTTTCTCAGTAACTGAAGGATGGTATACTGCCTTTGTGTAATCAAAGATCCATGATAGTTAATTTACTATCATCCTTTTGGCAATGGATGGTTGGCCCCATTTCCAAAGAATTTGGTAATCCACTGAGTTGTGGATATTCTGATGGTGATCCAGTGGGGACAAAAATAGGAGAAAACAGAATGCCAGATGAGTCAGAGGGCTAGAATGATATACCGCCTTAATTTTACCGATTTCTAAATGTAGGAAAAGTACAGGCCATCTAGAGAATCTCTCTCTCTGGTTTAAGCTGTTTTGCTGAGGTGAAAAACTAAAGGGTCTCACTTGTCTTTTAATGTCATTTTTCTTATATGATGGAAGTCTTTTACATTTTCTCTTTCAGATTTTGAATATCAAGATGTAATTGTTTCCTCCCTACTAATTAGAGAACAGGAAGAAAACAGAATTTATCATTACATAGTGAACGAGAGGGCAAAATATTTGTTTACAGAAGTTTAAAGTCTTACAAACTCAACTTCTGCTAAATGTCCAATTTAATAAAGATATTTGATGATAACAGTAGTGGTTAAAGAAGGAATATATATTCTGAAGGCTATAATTGTCATGAATCATTTGATTTGATTGCACGAAAAGCCTGATGAATGTTCATAAATCATCTGATTTCATCACATGAAGTCTGATCAAAGCTTTCTCAGTTATTCCTTAGTTATTTCTGATGAGAATAATCTTTGTTTCCTTAACAAGTATTGCTGATCAGAATAATACCAACCTTTTGACTTTGACTTACTGAGTTTCAGATTGTTGTCTGTGGCCCTGCATATAGATGTCATGCTCACTGGCCTAAGAAGTTTTAATGAGACTTTCTTTCCTCTAAATGCCTTTCAAATCTCTATCTTGTATCCTCAAGCTATTGTGTCACATGCTTGTTGATTTTTTAGTCCGACTTTCAGGCATGTGCTTCTTTGCTTTGATATCAAATAGAAGTATTGAAAAGGTTGTGAAGATGGAAAAGTTTTGTCGTGGGTGGTTTTGCTGCTTGTACTGATTATTTGGTCTTCTTTATTAGGTTCCGAAATCGGCCACTATCTCCTTTTCAAAATACTATGAAACCCGTTTGAAAAATCAAAATATTTAACTAGATATGAGTTGCATAATATTTTGACAAGATTGTAGATGAGGTCCTTTTTCTTGTTTAATTACTAGCCAGTTTTATCTCTGATTCTAATTTGGTCCAGGTGCAAGGTTGCCCAACATTACCATTTTACTGACTATAGAGAATACGCAACTCCAGACTCCTACTGGGGGAAAAACAGTCAACCTTGCTGGGAGGTAAGAGAATCTCTTTGCGAGGAAATAAAACCTAGGTTGGAACATGGAGAAATAACATAAGTAGTTAGAAATTAGTTGTTTCACATGTGTGAAGTTCATATGATCAAATGAAAAAGGATTATGAGATGTGATGTTGAACAAGACGTGCTCTTTGGTAAAATAAGCATGGAGAATGAAAAACCATTGACGCGTTATGCATAAAGAAATTTTCTGTTTAATCACTGACTATTTTTTAACACATGGGCTATTAGAGAATTTGCAACTCTGACTTCAGTGGGGCGTAGGTGATTAACATTAGGATGATTGGCCGGGGGCTTTAATGCCAATCTTTTGGAAATCTTATCATGATGGTCAAGAGGGGCACACCAGCCAATCAGCTTCTTGCATGCATATGACTAAATATTCTCTCAGCTGTCAGGCTTTTCTAATGATAATGAATCAGGCTGATATTTGGGCATTGTGGTGTTCTGATTTGCTTATGTTGAGGGTATTGGCTTCAGAATGTGCTCTATCTAATGACATGATTGCACCATTTTGGCCAACAGAATGACCCAGGCAGTTGCAGCACTATTGAGGAGACTCGGACTTCCTCACCAGGGGAATGCATCGTATGGGAAAGTGCGAATCCTTGGTGTTGTCTTGAAGAAGTGGTTACAGCCGAAGCTACATTCTTCAGGCAGTGGGAAATCAACAGATTTGAGCTTATCCCAAACACGCTTAGGGAAAGAAATAATCCATCAGCAGCGTAACATTCGAACTGGCAATTTGTCTTTGGACTAGGGATAGTTAACACAGATAACTTCGATTAGAAAATTGTCTCCACTCGCGTTTCTCTAGCCTTATCACCGTGTGATGCAAAGTCCTGCCTTGAGTTGGATACTTGGCTGTGGCACTGGAAAATCGGCTCACTGGTTCCTGGAGATTCTGTGAAAGAGTCAAATGAGGTGAACATTGCAGCGGAAAAGTTGAATGATTTATGAGTTCTGGATTTCAGCACATTTTTGTCTCAGTAGTGCAAGCATGGTGGGTGGAAACCCTTGGCAAAAAGCTTTTAAGAGAGAAAGATGTAAATCAGTGTAAGCCACCTTCATTGTTGATTGTGTTTGTATATGCTATGCTTCTCTTAATAAGTTTTACCGCATGTAAGAGTAATCACCACTCCTTTCAAGTCTCCATTAGAGTTATAAGCATCACCTTCCCACTATTTAATAGTCCATCATATGATGCTAATTTATCTGTCATTGTTATTAGCATAATTAAAATGTTATAGTATCGAACCCTATAGTACAATGGAGAATTTAGGCTAATGGGCAAAGGAAACTAAAAGAATGGGAACAGGTCGAATTATGTCTTCTAACTGATTTTTTTTATTTTTTTGCGAGTCATATTGTAAATTTGCTTGGCATTAGTATCATTGATGCCAAACGGATGCCCAGATTTCATGTTATGCTTTTGAATGGTAATAATAGTAATTCTGCCTATGTTGGAAGTTTATCCCAAGTATAGCTGGTCGGAATCTCAAATAAAGGAAGAGGATTGTGTTAAATAATTGACGTAAAAAAATAATATTGGATTTTTCTTAAAGATTTGGGATATCAGAATGAGTGGTATTATCAGATTCATATAATTGACCTTAGTGAAATAAGCCTTACTTCGGTTTGGTTTGTAATGGAAATAGGACTCAGATTGGAAATGAAGGTATAAAGCTGAGCAATTTTACCTGTTATGAGGAAACAAGAGGTTTTTTTTTTTTTGGTGAAAAGAGGAAACAAGAGTTGGAAGATAAACTTTCACAGGAAACACGTGGAAAGAGGAAACCTGAGCTTGGGGTCTTTATCAAGTTGTACAGTCAAAGAATGAAAGGGTGGAGAGGGGGTGCAGCAAGACTAGATAATCAGCATCTCTGAATTTCCCTGGATAGGTGGCCCAGTTAGATTATTGAAAAGATTTCCTCCAAATGACACATGGTTTTGCTCATAAAACTCTTAGCACTTTGTCAGACCCAGCCCTGTAGTTTGCTGGACCAACTTGTTTCTTACCATTGGTATAAAGCACGCCCTTCTGCTGTTTCTTCTTCATCGAGAGACAGAGTGACAAATGTTTGGAGAGAACATGTGAGTTGGCGTTAACTTAAAACCAATTAGTGCTAGGACCCAATATTGTTGTATACTAATGTTGAATGTTTTGATTTATTTATGTGGGACAATTAATATTTTTCAAACTCTTTTCACGTATGATTCATATTTAATTAATTGACATGGACGAATTTAAAAGCTACCTATCAAAGTCTATGCGGTAATTAACCTAAGGCTCCATTCTATATGCGTGTCTGATTGACTCTGTCAATCTTTGATTTTCTTAGGCATTAACAACCTGAAACTCATCCAACCCAATAAAAATTTCCGGACCCTGAGCCCTGTCATCAACCAATTTGATACGTTTGACTCATATCCAAAATACTCATGTTAATAACGAACACAAAAGCTCAATTACTAGATACCTTTTGGGCTAAAAACTATGTTCCGCACCTATATGATATTTATCCATAACTGTTAAATTCAGTGGTAAAAAAAAAAAGAAAAAAAAGTAGACTTTTGATTGAGAGAAAATGCAGAACAACAATTAGATGTAATTGGAACTAAAAAGGTATTGGTTTCATTTTTTGAACATTGTTAGATCCTACTTTAATTTTCACATCCAAATATCACTTTCTACATGGATACTTAGTTGGCATGCTAAAATAACAAATTTTTTGATTTCTCTTTCTTTTTTTAGTATGTAAACTAAGGATACATATAAGAAGTGATATTTGAGTGTAAAAATTAAAGTGATATATAATATTTCTCTTCATTTGTATATAATCCTTTTGCCATTTACAGCGGCGTAAAAATATTTACAATTGTTCCACAACTCTTTTCAAGAGTTGGGAAAAAGTGATTCATTACAAAATATAAAAAAAAAGGAAAAAAAAAAAGGAACTCTATAGTCAAAATTTTGTTGAGTGGTGCTCCATGTTCCTTGGCTTCATTAAACTTTGAGGGTAGAAGTGAGGTTGATGAAGATATCTTCTTCACAAGGAATGGTGAGATCACCTGTTGGATGCTCAAACCCAAGCTCTTCTGCAGCCCGATGCAGCAATTCTTGAAAGGTAGGATGATTTAGGTATGAAATTGGAACCACATATCTCTTTTTCTCAATCTCTCCAACATAAACTGCAACATGGCCTTTAGGAACATTTGGATGATTTCTTGTAAGAAGATGCTTGGCACTAGTAATCACTGATGGCAAACGAATTCCCATATTGACTGATTTTGAGTTTGAGGTTTTGAAGTGAAATATTGGTTTTGTTTGACAATATTTGGATGATTTCTTGTAAGAAGATGCTTCCTTCTGTAGCTTGCAGGCTGCTAATGACAATCGGGTCTTCTAAGGCATGCCAATGAATTGTAAGAAACAAGTATGTCCTGCAAACAGCAAACCATAGCGCTGGGGCAAGGAAATATTTTGTATAATGGATATGTTGCTAAATCTCAAGCATGCAACCCCCGGTTTTTCAGGCATCCGCACCTGATACCTGCAGCCCAGGCTGCTTTTGTGGGGCGCTGTAGAACCATAAGCTGATGATGCATGGATAATGAGTGTGTACGTTTCGTCTCAGGCATAGATGAGCAAGGCCATGTGACCAGGACAATGTAGGCCCCTATCAGCTCGCCAAACTGGCCATTCCCTCTTCATTCCGGAATATAAGAAAAACTGTCAAAAACGATAGCCAAGTAATCGCTAACTGAAGACGGTTTGGAAACGACTTACATATGGCGTCTCTAAGTAATCGTCAACTGAAGACGGTTTGAAGATGACTTACATATGTCGTCTCCAAATAGTAACCAATTGGAGACGGTTTAGAGACAACTTACATATGTCGTTTTCAAATCGTCGTCAATTGGAGACGACTTACATGTCTCCAAATAATCATCAACTGGAAACAGTTTGGAGACGGCTTGTCTATGTCGACTCCAAGTATTCGCCTAATTATCACTATAGCAATAAAATCTTCGTCTTAATGTTGTTGCCAATTTAGCGACAAAATGACGACGAACCGTCGCATTTAACAGTTTTTTTTTTTTTTTGTAGGATCCTGCCAACGAACTTGAGCAACAGACCTAATTCCGTAAATTTAGAACATAGCTCTTAGGCCAAGTCAACAGACCCTTGATCTACTAAGGCGATGAAACCCTGTAATTACTCCAACCCGATAGAAATATCCAGAAAAGCTCAAATACTGGACACGTTTTGGGCTGAAAGCACTAAAATTGATTTCACATCTATATACTATGTTGAAGAAAATAAAATAAATATAATAATTTTTTTCTAACAATTTAAACTTTTGAATAAGGTGGTGATTTGTGGCGGGGTTGTACACTGGGGGTGAAGGTGTGCGCTACAGGCACCCAAGGTCCGGGGTTAATAGCTAAGGGTTGGAAAAACTCATATATGTATAAACTATTTATACTGATTATAAAACATATGATAGGTATAACAATTATAAAAATATAAATAATAAAACACATAGGTAATGATTGATATACTGAAATAGGGTTTGGAGAATGACATTTTCAACTGTTTTTGATTCCCATGCTTGGTATAAATGAATGAACTTGGGAATCTCATTCCCGCGTATATGAGAATAGCCATTCTAGAACAAATATATGGGAATGGGTCATCCCATGTGTTTGGGAATGAACTTGATTACTATAACCTCATATTTCAATAATAATAATAATAATAACAATAATAAAAATAAAAATAACAATAATAATAATTAATAAATATAATAATAATAATAATTATAAAAATAAAATATTAATAATAATAATAATAAAGAAATATAATATTAATTATTATTAAAAAGTAAAATTAATTATTAGTATAAAAATAATAATAAAAATTATTATTATTATTATAAAAATAAAAATAATAAAAATTATTATTATTATTATAAAAATAAAAATAAAAGCAAAAACTAAAAATAAAATAAAAATAAAAGTAATAATAATATTAATAATAATCAATAAAATTATAATAACAAAATAATAATAAAAAATAATAATATTGATTGAAATAATAATAATAAATAAAAATAAAAAATAAAAATATTGATTAAAATGATGATGATTATTATTATTATTTGTAATAATTATAATGATAATAATAAAATTAATAATAGAAAAAAAGTAAAATAATAATGATAAAAATAACAACAACAACAATAATAATAATAATAATAATACCAAATATAGTAATAATAATAATAATAATAATAATAATAATTGTTCTTGTTGTTGTTATTATTATATTTATTATTTATTATGTTTATGTTGTTTACGGTTATGTTCATGTTTATTTTTATTTTTAATACTATAATAATAAAAGGGCAATCCTGTCATATTATACAAAATATTCTCATTACTACTCTTCATTATTAGAATATACCAAACATGTCATTCGCATTCTCAAATTTATTCCATTCTCAATTTTATTCCATTTCTTGACCTGTTCCATTTCTTTCCAAATTCATTTCAATATACCAATCGCTACCATATGAAATCTTTGTAAATACAAAATGTATCTTTTATAATTGTTCTCAGCGTCATTTCATATTTTGAACTCATTGAATAATCAATTCATTTTTGATCTTCTAAGTTGAAATTTTGGGACGTAAACTAGGATCTGGAAAAAAAAATATAAAATAGAAAATAACGAAATTAGCCCTGAACTATTGAGGATAAGTTTGGGATGTGCATGTGGACACCCAATGCTAAACGTGGCTCCGCCATATATGGTATTAAAATCCTAACATTTTAAGATTTTCCACGTGTAATATTAAAAAATAAATCCAAGTGTGAAGACGTATTGAAGGTAATAAATAAATATAATAATCCATCCTAACAAATTAAAGTTTTAGATGAAGTTACAATTTAATACCATATGATGTCAATCTATCACTATTAGATCAAGAAAGTTGCAGAATTTTGACTCAGTCGATGCAGAACAAGAAGATGTAATTGAAACTTAAAGGTGTTAGTTTCACTTGTATTTGATCTTTTTGCCATTGACGGCGGCATAAAAATATTTACAACAGTTCCACAACTCTTTTCCAAGAGTTGGGAAAAAGGGATTAATTACAAAAGAGAAAAGAACTCTCTAGAAAAAATTTTGTGGAGCGCTGCTCCATGTTAATTCCTTGGTTCCATTAAAATTTCAGGGTAGAAGTGAGGTTGATGAAGACATCTTCTTCACAGGGAATGGTTAGACCACCTGTAGGATGCTCAAACCCAAACTCTTCTGCGGCCTGATGCAGCAATTCTTGAAAGGAATGATGATTTAGAAATGAAATTGGAACCACATATCTCTTTTTCTCAATCTCTCCAACATAAACTGCAACATGGCCTTTAGGAACACCACACTGATTTCTTGTAAGAAGATGCTTGGCACTGGTAAGCACCGATGGCAAACGAATTCCCATATTGACTGATTTTGAGTTTGAGCTTTTCAAGTGAAATCTTGGTTTTGTTTGAGGGTTTCTGGTGCTGGAATAATGTAGAAGTTGCTTTGAGTGATGCTTTACAAGATGTGAATCACTTGTATTTATAGCAATGTCCACCTCTAACGGGTACGGCTACTGCTCAATGCGGTGATGTTGAGAAGGGCCTACATTGTCAAGGCTCACATGGCTTTGCTCATATTGACTGAAACATACACTCCCTATCAGAGCACCAGCCTGTGGTTCAAGAACCGCATTTGGCTTAATGAGGTCAATGTCTTAAAAGGCATAGTGGGCTAGTATTACTACTCATGCCTCGGAATCTGCCTGTTGGTCAAGAAAATTTAGCAACAGCTCGATGTAATTGGTTACAGGTACACAAGATATGAAACTTTTCCAAAACGTATAACATCCGAGTCACAAGTGCGTAGGTCTCACCTGTGCATGGGGCTAACGCACAAGAGAAGGACCTTGTTTTAGATGGTCTCACACAAGATAGAAACGATCTTGAAGTTAATCGTTGTCTATTAAATAATATAATGTTAGCAGAAGCAAAGATGTCATGCATAGGATATCTACTAATCAACTTGCACTGCGATCCCCAATTGAAAATGCGTTAAATTAATTTTTAATTAAAAACTTTAAAAATACACATTTAAAAAAAAAAAATTAAGTGGAGGCTGCACGGCTCCCCCACTGTTTTCAGTGCCAGTAATGGCTATGGTATCTCTGTAGCCAAGAATAGGTAGTATCGTAATTCGTATGTCCACTTTTTGTAGTTAAAAGCACCGAACCGACTTTAAGTTTCATCATGTTGTGCCCATACCTGCGTACCCCAATTGGTGTAAAGCATCTCGCGATTTGCGCTCCCAAAGAAGTATATGTACCTCCACGTACATAGCCATATGATTAAGGAGAGGTGTGTGTTTTTATATCTAATGCATATGCGTGTTTAAGAATGACAATGGGGGCGGATTTTACGGGTACTTGTTTTGCCCTTCTTTCAAACGGAGTGGGAATTGGAGTGTTAAATGGAAAATGGGGTGAGAGATAGCGATTGAATTTTAATTCTCAAGCTGGAGGGGGGAGGAGTAGGGATGACAATGGGGTCGGGTTCTGTGGGTCCCCGCCCCGTCCTGTTCCCGCCCCGTTTGAGGCGGGGATTGGGGTGAAATTAATGGGGAATGGGGATTAACTTTTAATCCCCTCATAGGGGCAGGGCGGGACACGGGGATAAACATTTCCCACCCACATAACTCGCCCCGCATACTTGTTTAGTTATTTTATATATTTAGTTTTACATATGTACTATAATTTTAAAAGTATAAATATAAAAGTATAGAAAAATGACATTAAATAAAGTATTATAAAAAAATAGATTATTCAAAAGGATTTTATAGTTATCCTTTTAATCAAGACGACTACATACTATTAATTGAGATTTGCTATCATTTCACACAAATACCTATATTTAACTATTGATCATAGTGGATTTAAGATTTTATTAGTTGTTCCCAGTTCTACTTCAAAATAGTTTCAAATAACATAATTAAGGACGATATTTCAAAGATCTGCAATTATTATTATACGTGGCATGTAATAAACAAACAAAAAAATTATTATAATCAATACGATCCCATAACACAAAAAAGTATTCTCTCATACACAATAGGTTTAGTTAGAATTTATTTTAAATGCTTAAGATTCAATTACGATAAATTTATTTTTACTATTTAACTACAAGTATAAGACTCGATATATGATTAATATTTAACTTTTATTTAAAACTTGTATTTATATTTATAATTACTATAATTTTAATTTTAATTTTAAAGTTACGTGGTTTAAATTAAATTTAATATTATAAGGTTTAAGAAATAAAAAAAAAACCGCGTGTAATCCCCATTCCCTATGGGGATTCGGGGATGGGCGGGGGCGGGGGATGGGGGTATAAAATGCGGGAGCGTAACAGGTGTTAGGGCACCCGTTAGGGCATCCTCAATGGAGTCTCTAAAGAGTCTCTAAACAGAAATAATTGCTATTTTAGAGACTCCATTGATCAAAATTTATCACCAATGGGGGTCTCTAAAATACTATTTGATAGTTTTTAACAAAATTATGACATCACTCAAGCTTTGAGTCTCCAAAATAGCACCTAGTCTCCATTTTCTTCAACAAATTTGTTAAAGAAAATGGAGACTATACAAGAAGACAAAAATGAGTCTCCAAAAAAAACAATATCAAATCTGATGATGTCAAATTGTTTGACATCGTCAGATCTGAAAAAAAAAAAAGTACAAAAAAACGAGCACAAACAGCAACAAACAAATTTATTACAATACAATTATTTTTTTCAACAAATAACAAAAAAAAAAGGTAAACACAGATCTGAAAAAAAAAAAAAACATAAAGTTTGTGTTGGTGGTTTCGCCGGTGGTGGGGTGGCAGCAGAGAAGAGGAAGGGGAAGGGGAGGGGGGGGGGGAGGGGGGTGCGCTGTGTGTATATATGTATGTGTCTGTGTGTGTATATAGATTTGTGTGTGTGTGTATATTTGTATGTGTTTGTGTGTGTGTAGGGAAAGAAAGGGACGAGGGAGGCTATAGGGAAAAAAGGAAGAGAAGGAAACATGGGTGGGTGGGTGGGTGGGTGGGTGAGGGTTTTTAATTATATTTTTTTAATTAAGTTTTTTAATATTTTTATTTAGAGTTTTGTATTTAAATAATTTCAATAATAATTAATTAAAAAAATTAATATTCGAAAAAAATAAAAAATAATTAAATTATTATGTAAAATTAAAATTAACACAATATATTTAGTGAATTTTATAGAAACTCAATTTTATTTAGGGTTTTTTAAAAGGGATTTTGTAATTAAGCTTTTTTAATTATATTTTTTAATTAAGGTTTTACATTTAGTGTTTTTTAATTACACATTATTTCTAATTATGGTTTTGTATTTTATTTTTTTATTTTAGTTTTTTTGGTTTGGTAAACTTTTTTTATTGCTGCTTGTTTTTTTTTTTTGAACCGATATTACTGCTTGTTTAAAAAATAAAATTTTCTACTTTACTTTTAGTTTAGGTGAAAAAATTAATTAATGGGTAAATTTAATTAAGATTTTTTTTACGTATAGTTTTTTTTAAAATGTTATGTTCGTCGCAATTTATTTATTTATTGGTTGAAATATTTGTTAAAGAAATTGAAATAATCTAAATAACAATTAATTAAAAAAAATAACACAATCAAATTATTATATAAAATTAAAATTAACACAATATCGAAACTCAATTTTATGGAGACTGTCACCTGGGATATTTTTTTTTATCTTGGTCTCTAAGGCTGTCCTTAGTAGAGTCTCTAAAATAGAGACTCTAGTATCGTATAATTATTACGTAATGTAGTTCATTTGGTGAAACAAAAATTCATAAAGTAGAGATTAAAATCACCAAAAGTGGGCCCGGGTCTCTAAAAAAAAAAGAGTCTCTAAAAATGTTAACAAATTTGTAGAAGTTGCTTTGAGTGATGCTTTACAAGGTATGAATCACTTGTATTTATAGCAATGCCAGAAGTGGTGGAGGTATGGCTAGTTTAGCTGTGATGATGCTGAGAGGGGCCTACCTTGTCAAGGCTCACATGGCTTTGCTCATTTAGCTGAAACAGATGCATCAGCCTGTGGTGTTCAACAGCCCCACTGATGCCTCAAAAAGTGGCTAGTTGGTCACGAAAATTTGCAACAGCTCCATGTGGTTGGTTTCTGCTGAAGACAAGATTACAACATAATAACAATCTTGAAGTCGAAAATTGTCTTTACAATTAATAGTGTGAACAAAAGGAAAGATCCTCAAGAAATATAAAATGAAGTTTGAGGGAATAAATCTTGTATTCGTTACTCCTTTGTTAACGGTAGATTCAATAATGGCTTATATATCTCTGCAGCCAAGAATTGGTAGCTTCATATATCAAAGATTTTGTTGACAAAAAAAAAAGAAAAAAGAAAAGAAAATATATATATCAAAGATTTTATAATTACGCTCATTTGGGGACTTCTTAATCCAGCTGTTCCAAGAGTCCCCAAAGTAAAGGAGGGTTAGACTGTATCGCTTTTCAAATGCAAATGGATGTCCCTTTATCTGATGAGTAGTAGATATTGCTTCCTTGAACGTGATGATTGGACGACTCTTGGTTTGCCTTGGCTTATCTAACTGGCATATGTCTATTCTTAGGAAGATTATGTCTCAGATCGCTTTTTCAAAAAATTTCATAAAGAAAAGTAAAGTAGTTGACATTCGATCTACACTAACAACGTGTTTTATCTTAATAAATAAGGGCATTTTTTTTTTAATCTTATCTTAGCAGGGTTATTAATTGATATAGGGGTAATCTTCGAAGATAACACCGAACCGACTTTTAGCTTCAGCATGTTGTGCCCATTCCTTCCTTACCCCCAATTGGTGTTTATCGTCTTGCTATCTGCGCTCCCAGAAAGTACATGCACTTTCAAGTACATACGCATATGATCAACAATTTATTCTAGTTGCCGTAACAGAAATTGACTTTGAAAATTAGTGCACAATCAGTTAAGTTGGAAACAGATTAGAAGCTAAATTGTGTTGGTTTTGTTGAGGCGATTAATGTTGATTAAAGCTTAATTGGCTATGTTTTGCAAAACGTGTGTTATTACTATATTTGTATTTTTGTCTTTTTGAATGAACAGGTAAAATATTATGGTAACTTATCATAAAAAAAAGAAGAAGTCCTGTGATTGAATTAATTGTTTTTTTCTTGAAAGGAAATGAGGGATTTATGAAGGATCTTTTCTTGAAAGCCAAGGTATGACAAGTATTTATATGAAGCATAGGACGTGAAGAAAGATGATCGAGGAGAGAGAGAAAGCACAGACAAGCTGGAAGAGAATACATAGGATTTCTATGTTCCATGTCGTGTTGCAATACAATTTGTGTTTTAGTCTTTGATTGTATTACGTGTTACAACCGTGTTGTTTTTTACAGTGAGTCATGAACAATTTGTTTGTGTCTTTGAATGTTTAGATTCTTGTGTCGTGTGTTCATTCCTTGAGAGAAGAAGGTATAGTTCTAGGGAGGAAACGTTGCAAGTCGAGGGAACTCGCCAAACCGAAGTTCATTAAGGAATTTATCATCGAGGCGTCAAAGGTTAAGAGGGAGTCTTTACTTGTGTAAGTCCATTGGTATTGTAACTTATTATATTTCTTAATGAACATGTTTGTTGGACCAAGGGAGGTCCCGTGGATGTAGACCGCACGGTTGAACCACGTTAAATCTTGGTGTTCTTGTCTCTGTTACGATTCTAGTATTTTCGCTGCTGCTAACTATTATTACTTATGTTGGAACATTAAGTGGAAAGCTGTTAAAAAATCAGTCTGTTAACAAACTGTAAAAGAAAACATATTTCAGTTAATGTTGCAACATCACGTGTAACATATTTGTTTTTCACCAAGTAGTTACATCAGTTGTTTTCATTCATCACAGAGTTCTGCCAATTGAACGAATTTGACATATTGCCTTGAAATTCATCAATACTTATACTACACAAACTTTAACATGTGGCATCAAGAGCACGTTACGAACTAATTCGGTTAGATTCTTAGGAGTTTTTGAGTTGTTGACTTGCAGGAATAGGTATGGACACCTTGAGTGAAGGAGGCTCAATCACTAAACCACCGTTGTTGGATGGTGCGTATTACTCATATTGGAAGGCTCGAATGAGGGCATTCATCAAGTCAATTGATGAGAGGGCATGGAAAGTAATCTTCACTAGCTGGATAAGTCCTAGCAAAAGAGATGCTTAGGGCAATGTTGCAAATAAAGCTCAAAAAGAATGGACCAAGGATGAAGATATTTTGGCAAGCTGGAAGTCTAAGCGATTCAATGGAATATTTAATGTTGTTGACTTGAATCAATTCAAGTTAATCTCGACGTACGAATCTGCGAAGGAAGCTTCGGAGATATTACAAACAACGTATGAGCGTACAACATCAGTCAGAAGATCAAAATTGCACATCCTTGCCACTAAATTTGAGGAATTAAAAATGCAGCAGGATGAAACCATTGTGGATTTCAATGCCAAATTGTGCGACATTGCTAATGAATCTTTTCCTTTGGAAGAAAAATATTATGATGCTAAGCTTGTAAAGAAAACCTTACGCTCTCTCCCATACATATTTGAAATCAAGGTGACTGTCATAGAAGAATAAAAAAATGTTGATGAAATCAAGATTGATGAACTGATGGGGTCACTTCAAACTTTCGAGATGAAGTTTAAGCAAAAGAAGAAATAAAAAGGCATTGCACTGAAGGCTGAAGTTGAGTGGAAAAAGATGCTAAGCTCTTCGGATGATGAGGAATTCAAAATCTTTGAATCCTTAGCCTTGCTTACCAAGAATTTCAATAGAGTGCTGAAAAAATGGGACAAACGAAGAAAAGGTTTTAGACAGATGAATTTTGACAAAAAACCTTATGTTGCAACAGCCATAGATACACCCAAGAAACAAACCTTCAAACCAACTGACGAGAAGAAAAAGAGTAAAGGCATACAATGCCGAGAATGCGAGGGTTTTGGCCACATTCAAAAGGAATGCGCAAACACCTTGAAAAAGAAGAAAAAGGTCATAAAGGTTACTTAGAGTGATGAGGAATCTGAGGAATAAGAGGATAGTGAAGAAGAGCATACCAGTAATTTATTTGCATTCAATATTGCTACAACAACTCAAGAGATCAGTTTGGACGAAGAAGTTGGTATAACTGTTGGAACACCGGGAAAAACCGACAATGAAATAAGTGAATCTGATTGCGTTAAGTCGGACAGTGATGGTGATTTGGATAACGAAAAAGTCATGAAAATGTACAAAGACATGTACGAGAACTGGGTGATCGTGTGCAAGAAAAACCAGGGACTGGAGTTGAGGATTCTTGAATTGGAAAAACAAAAGTCTGAACTAAAAAACTTGGTTGAAGAAAGACTGATGGAAGTGCAAATGTTGCAACATAACTTGAAACAGATACAGTGAAATATAAAAATGCTGAATTCTGGAACTGAAAAATTGAATTACATGTTATTCATTCAAAACCCGAGCATGGTTCATATTGGACTTGGTTTTTATGAAGGAGACTCTTCTGGAAAATCTGTTTTTGTCAAAAGTTCAAAAAATTCAGACTTACAGCATAAGGTTTCACTGATCATAATCTGTTGTTATCTAAATTACAGTAGTAGAACAATATTTACAAAGCCCTGATCAAAGTCTATACGACTCTTCTCCAAGATGTAGGAAAAGAGAAAAAAAAAATGAACTCTATATTGTCAAAATTTGTTGAGGCCTGTTTTGTGCTTCTTGTTTCATGAGAACTTCAATTGAGAAGTGAGATTGATGAAGGCATCCTCTTGGCATGGAATTGTCAGACCACCTGTAGGATGATCAAAGCCGAACTCCTCGGCCGCCCTCTGCAACAATTCCTGGAATGAAGAATGATTTAGATATGATATTGGAACCACAAATCGCTTCTTTTCCATCTCCCCAACATAAACTGCAAGATGGCCTTTGGGAACATCAGACTGATTTTTCACAAGAGATTGCAATTTGTAAATCTGCTTGGCTCTAGCAAGCATTGAAGGCAAACGAAGAATTCCCATAACTGGTTCTTGGTTGGAAGTGAATCTTGGTAGTCTTGATTGAGATAGACTTTCAATGAGCAATGCAATATTACAAGGGTCTATCTGTATGACTTTTATTTATAGCGAGGCCTATTGATCAAGTTCGTCGGCAGGGATGACGAGGGAATGGCCAGTTTGGCTGGCTGGTAGGGGCCTATACTGTCATGGCTCACATGGCTTTGCTCATCCTATGCCTGAAACATGTACATTCATTATCCATGCATCAACATATGGTTTTACAGCCCCACTTGTTTCTGTGAGGTCATTATGAAAATAAATTTAGCAACATATCCATTATAGCTAGAGAAGATTTCTTCCAAATGCCACATGGTTTTGCTCATAAAACTCCTAGCACTAACCAGTGGATTGCAGGACCTACTCGTTTCTTTCAATTCATAGGCATGCCTAAGAATTAGATCCGTTCATTAGCAGCCACAAGCTACAGAAGATTTCCTTTAGGCCCTACCTTATTACGGATCACATGGTCTTTGCTATAGAGGGTCAACGACAATCCCCTTCTCATCCACTCACTTACCTGTGATGGTTGACCCTACATATATAATTGTTGTAAAAGATGAATATGGATGATAATCTAAAGGATAAAGCACACCCTTCTGCTGTTTCTTCTTCATCAACAGACAGTGTGGCCATGTTTGGAGAGAGACATCTTAGTTGGTTTACATCAGTAAATTTAAGACAATGAATAGTAAGCCAAGTCAGCAGACCCTTGATCTACCCGGACTCTGAGAAAGCTCATATATCCAAACGCTAATCAACAAGAGAAAAGCTCAATTACTGGACACCTTTGGGGCTGAAGCACTAAATTGGATTTCACATCTATATACCATGTGTTGGAGCAAATAAAATAAATATAATAATCCCTTTCTATTAACTTAAATTTTTAGATAAGGTAATAATTTAATATGGTATCAAAACCTTAAATAGTCGGGAGTTTTAAGTCTTGTAGTCAACTATCTATAATAATTGAGATTGTACACGTACAAAATTACAAAATGAATTCACATGTATCCCTATTAATAAGGTTTTAGATGAGGTTATAATTTAATTCTATATGATGTTAATTTATCACTGTTAGATCAAGAAACTTGCAGGATTTTGACTCAGATTCAGTGCAGAACAACAAGAAGATGTAATTGGAACTTAAAGGGGTAAGTTTCATTTGTATTTTATCTTTTTGCCATTTTCGGCAACATAAAAATATTTACAACAGTTCCACAACTCTTTTCCAAGAGTTGGGAAAAAGGGATTAATTACAAAAGAGAAAAGAACTCTCTAGTCAAAATTTTGTGGAGCGCTGCTCCATGTTAATTCCTTGGTTCCATTAAACTTTGAGGCTAGAAGTGAGGTTGATGAAGAAATGTTCTTCGCATGGAATGGTGAGACCACCTTTAGGATGCTCAAATCCAAACTCTTCTGCAGCTCGATGCAGCAATTCTTGAAAGGTAGGATGATTTAGATTTGAAATTGGAACCACATATCTCTTTTTCTCCATCTCTCCAACATAAACTGCAACATGGCCTTTAGGAACATTTGGATGATTTCTTGTAAGAAGATGCCTGGCACTGGTGACCACCGATGGCAAATGAATTCCCATGACTGATTTTTAAGTTTGAGCTTTTGAAGTGAAATATTGGTTTTGTTGGAGGGTCTCTGGTACTGGAATAATGTAGAACTTGCTTTGAGGGATGCTTTACAAGGTGTGAATCACTTGTATATATATAGCAATGTTTATGGCCAGTTTAGCTGCAGTGATGCTGAGAGGGGCCTACGCTGTCAAGCCTCACATGGCTTTGTTCTTGGCTGAAACAAACACTCACCATCAAAGCATCATGAGCGGTGAGCCTGTGGTTCAAGAACCCCATTTGCTTTTATGAGGTCATTGTCTTAAAAGGCATAGTGGGCTAGTATTACTACTCATGCCTCACAGTCTGTCGGTCAAGAACATTTAGTAACAGTTCGATGTGATTACTTTTGTTGGTCGAAATTCGATGTGATTACAGGTACACAAGATAATAACAATCTTCAAGTTAATAAATTATCTCTCTAATTATAATGTTAATGATATCATGTATAGGATATTTACTTATCAAACTCTTGACTTATTTAGTGTATACTTTGTGACAAATCGCTACATATTTAGACTTTTGAATCAAATTTAATTGTTAGGCGAGACGGTGGGACGCATACAAGAACCCACGTCTGAATGGCCAGGGTTAACAAAAAAAAAAAAAAAAAAAAAGACTTGCACCGCGAACCCTAGATGAATATTCGTCAAGCATATTCCACTTGAGCATGTATTCAGTGCTACTAATGGGATACGGTACCTCTACAGCCAAGAATAGGCAATGTCATATATTCACTTTTTACAGTTTTTTTTTTTTCTCAAGTAAGCATTTTGTATTCATTAGAAAATGAAAAGTACATAGGTGTATTGAAGGAAAGGATAAGTAAAAGTTTATTTTCTTATTCCTCGTCTATAAATATCCAAATTTTGATTTGAATCAACATTTTTTTTTTACTCTTGCTCTTACCTTATCCGGGAGAAGAGGACTTTTATTTGTACAAATGGATCGTAAAATTATTATATTGAAAATGAAAATAAAATAAGCAAGAGAAGCTAGCTTAAAAGAAATGCACTATTAGGTACATAGACTAATTAAACATACAACAAAGCAAAATGCAAAAGTTTTATCCGGCTAAGCTAACCGGTTAACTGTTTCCGCACAAGTTAACTGGGTAGCTTAGGCCATTGGAACATCTCAAACAAGTACAAATCTGAAACAAAAGATACACAAAAAACTACCCACAAAAGAATTTATAATCAACACTAAGGATAGTAATTTGATCACGAGAACACCATGTACGCACAGTGAAATTATATCGGAGGGAGAGGATGCATTTGGGCCTGGGGCCTTTTGATTGGGCAAGCCCGATGAGCCTTGTTGTCTAGGGCAATAATTGAAAATGGGTCAATCATATTTGGATTGTGAAGAATCATTGGTTGGACTTAGGGAAGCTATTTTCAAATTTAAGAAAGCACCGAACCGACTTTTATCTTCATCATGGTATGCTCATACCTGCCTATCCCAATTTGTGTATATCGTCTCGCGATCTGCGCCTCCCAGAACAGTACATGTACTTTCAAGTACATACGGAGCAACATCAAAGTCAACACAGCTTGATGTCAAACGTATTGCATACTTATCATTCAAACAAATAAAATGGAAAAAGAAATTTCAGATATTAATGAATTTCCAGCGCATACTTTTGGGTTGTTTTGTTTCGGGAATTTTCCGATGAGATAATATGAATCAAGAAAGTAAGATACACCGGTGTAAATGATCGAGTGTCCTTCTATTCTAAATGATACTTTTGGATCAGGCAGTTGTTTTGAGGCGTGGCACTAATTCTTTCCATCGTTCATCCATGTTTTGAAGGGTTTGCCCTTTTTTTTTTCCAATCGTTCATCCATGACAAGAGTAAATGGAAAAATAATCGGTCTAAAACTACTTATATATCAAATTCACGTATTTCAAATGAACCAAAAGGATTAATCTATGTATAGAATTAAAAGTGTGATCTTATAAATATTCCTCAATTAACAGTCACTTTATATTAAGTCATGTCTTTTACTAGAAGACGTGTTGCTTATCAATATGCATTCTATTACCAGTAGACATACCTTTTCGTAGTAATCAGACATACCTGAATTTTTAGATGCAGTTCTAGATGCAGTACGCGAAATAGATGGTGAAAATGAATTCACAATCCGTTAACTTGGAAACTAATTAGAAGCCAAAAGGTATCGGTTTCGGTTTCACTGATCATAATCTTTTGCCATCTGAATTACACCAGTAGAACAATATTTACAATGTTCCTACAAGTATACAACTCTTCTCCAAGATGTAGGAAAAGAGAAAAAAATAATTAAAAAAATGAACTCTATAATGTCAAAATTTGTTGAGGCCTGTTCTCTGCTTCTTGTTTCATGAGAAGTTCAATTGAGAAGTGAGGTTGATGAAGGCATCCTCTTGGCATGGAATTGTCAGACCACCCGTAGGATGATCAAAACCGAATTCCTCGGCCGCCCGCTGCAACAATTCCTGGAATGGAGGATGATTTAGATATGATATCGGGACAACGAATCGCTTCTTTTCTATCTCCCCCACATAAACTGCAAGATGGCCTTTAGGAACATTGGATTGATTTCTCGTAAGAGATTGTAATTTGTAAATCTGCTTGGCTCTAGCAAGCATAGACGGGATACGAATAATTGCCATAACTGGTTCTTGGTTTGAAAGTGAATATTGTTCTGCTAAGTGATATTAGTAAGTCTTGCAATGGGCAATGCATTACAAAGGGCTCTATGACTTGAATTTATAGCAATTAATTAGGCCCATTGCTGAAGTTCGTCGGCAGGTATGACAAGGGAATGGCCACTTTGGCGGGTTGATAGGGGCATACATTATCTTGGTTCACATGGCTTTGCTCATCTATGCCTGCAACACACACACACACACACACACACACACACACACACACTTGTTATCCATTGAATAACAACCTATGGTTCTACAGCCCCACTTGTTTTTGTGAGGTCATAAGAAAACATTCTGGGCTGCTATCAGGTGCTGATGCCTGAAACCTGGGCCTGCATAATTAAAACTTAGCAACATATCCATTTGGGTTGTTTTCTTTTTTCTAGACAAATTCATAGCATACCATATACAGGTGATGTGAAGAGAACAAATAGACTATTCTTTTGCTGTTACACCGACTACTGATTGATAAGATGATTCCAAGGATCAAGTCAAGTCGTCCCCGGCAGCTATCGAAATCATGGCAACCAAAATTGGACTTTTGACATTCTTAATTAATTTGCATTCAAGATTAAAATCTGTAATTGGTTTCTTCATTTATGAGCGTCTGGTATTCCTATGACTGATGAAGTAGTATATCATTCACTAATTAAGTTATTATCCTAAGTCCTCGTGTTTTTAAAAATTTCTTGCGGAACCACTTCACATGTGTTGGTTTATTTTAACGGTCAAAATTTTAAACGTGTGAATATTGTAAATGCCGGTAAAAGTCATTTTGTAACTATGAAAAATCTGAAAGAAAAATAAAATTCAAAGCATCTCTAAACTTAAGGGTTTTTCAAGCTAAAATTTCTTGTTGCCTAGGGAGAGGGTTTCCAAAATGCCGCTTTTATTTCAATTTTATTTGAACACATATTTTACATGTATAGTTTTGCAACTATACATGCTTAAATAGGTAGTGGTTCATGTCTTTTTATTATTTTAATTTTATTTTAGATGGAGTTAGTATTGATAAATTTTACTAAAGCAGAGGCTATTGTTCTCAAAGAAGCATCCCTTTTTGTTGATTCCCTGAAACTCATAATCGTTTGCATTGAGACTGTTGATTGTTGAGAGGTGGATTGAGCTGTTGAGAGGCCATTGAGGCAGCTCAATCCACTTCTATTACCAACTAGACAATTAGCAGTGATCAAGAAAATTGCAGAACAAGAACCGAATGTAATTGGAACTAAAAAGGTATTAATTAGTTTCATTTGTATATGATCCTTTTGCCATTTACAACAGCATAAAAATATTTACAATTGTTCCAAAACTCTTTTCAAGAGTTGGGAAAAAGTGATTCATCACAAAAAGAAAAAGAATAATAAAAATAAAGGAACTCTATAGTCAAAATTTTGTTGAGTAGTGCTCGGCTCCATTAAACTTTGAGGGTAGAAGTGAGGTTGATGAACACATCTTCTTCACAAGGAATGGTGAGAGCGCCTGTTGGATGCTCAAACCCAAACTCTTCTGCAGCCCGATGCAATAATTCTTGAAAAGTAGGATGATTTAGAAATGAAATTGGAACCACGTATCTCTTTTTCTCAATCTCTCCAACATAAACTGCAACATGGCCTTTAGGAACACCATACTGATTTCTTGTAAGAAGGTGCTTGGCACTAGTAAGCACTGATGGCAAACGAATTCCCATTACTGATCTTTAGTTTGAACTTTTGAAGTAATATTGGTAAGTCTTGAATGATATAGCTAGACTTGGAATAGGCAATGCATTGCAATGGTCTCTATGACTTGTATTTATAGCCTAATGCTCAAGTTCGTTGGCAGGGATGACGAGAGAATGGCCAAGTTGGACGGCTAATCGGGCCTACATTACCAGGGTTCACATGGCTTGGCTCATCTACGCCTAAAACACACACACACACACACACACTTATATATTATCCATGCATCAGCCTATGGTTGTTGATCAGACCCACTTGTTTTCATGAGGTCATCGTCTTAAAAAGCATCCTGGGCCGGTATCAGGTGCTGATGCCTGGAAAAACGAGGGTTTCATTTTTCTTGTTACTTGTGGTTGCGTCAACTTGGTTTCTAGGTCTTTCCTAATGTTGGTTATAAATGCAATTTCGCTCTTATGCCGGGGTGTGAAGTAAATTATAAACATGAATTATGGACTTGATTCACTCTCATAGTCAATCGAAGGGGTACATGCCAGAGAAAAGATGTCATTCTTTTATCTAATGTTTGAAAGCATTTATGGTTTGAAATTCATTGAATTTATAAATAAATTTTGTGAAGATTTGTATTTATAAATGATTTTTTTTATTTAGAACTGTAAAATAGTATTAAGTCAATTTTTTTTTATATAAATATATTTATTGTGGGTATTCCATTTCTATCCCTATATATGTCTTGAAACTTTGCTTTGGAAACTTTAGGTAAGAATATGTATTCTATCAATGACATTAATCAATTTGAAAATTAAACTTAATTAATTAGTATTGATAAATAGATACACAAATAAATAATTTGTGATTTCATATGGTTAAGTATGTTAAGATTACCTAAAAATAATGATGGATGAATAAATAACTTATGATTTGAGTTTCTAATTTGAAGACAAAAAATAAGTTTGGATGAAAAATATGAAAAAGAATCTTTGTCGTGAAGAAGATAATAAGAAGAATAAGAACTAACAACATAGGGAATAAGAGTGGAAGAATAAGAATAGTAAAAAAAGAAAGAAACTTAGAGGGCAGTTTAGCCTTTAAAAGATGAACAAATAACTTGGTAGTTTAGAATTGCAAATTCCACCTCTTTAGCAAATCCATGATTTGCAAATCTTAGATTTCTAATTTTTTTTAAAAAGGTGCTTCCAAACACAAAAAAGTTAGATTTGCAAATAAATTATGTAAAATTTTAAAGAATTCATTTGTTCCAAACAGTATGTTAATTGTATAACTATATTCTCCTGTAAAATGGTTTCTTAGTATTTATTAGGTGAGAAAAGAGAAAGAGGAACTGGTATCAAGAACTTGAGATTATATATTACGGCAAAAGAGAATGATGCATAATTTAACGGAGGATAAATAGCACCACAACCCCTTATAGTTAGCCGAAAGTGCTCAACACCTCTTATACTTTTAAAAGTGCACTGGACCCCTTTATGGTTTGAAAAACGTAGCACTACAGCCCCCTTCGTAAAAAAAACTATTACTTCTAACGGAGAGTATGTTGCACGTGCGTTAAATGCAATTGTTCATATTTTTTGGCTTAAATTATTACTTTTTGGACAAAAATATCCTCATATATATATATATTTGTGGTTTTTTACTTTTCTTTTCTTTTTAAAGATTAAAGAAAAAAAATACTTAAAAAAAAACCAATCATCTTTCCCCCCACCCCACACACACCACACCCCACCTGACCCACCTGGCCCCCCCACCCACCCCCACCCCTACCCCCACCCCCACCCCCACTCCCACCCCTAGTGGAACACACGTACCTTACTTGCAGCCCCTACTGCATCGCACCCCCACCCTTCCAAACCCAGTCGCATCGCACCCTCACCCCCAACCCATCTACGTCGAACCCCACTCCCCTACCCTATCGCCGTCGTACCCCCTACCCCACCTCCTGACCCCATCAAATGTATTTGTATATATATGTATGTGTATATGTATTATATATACATATTTGTTCATTTTTTTTGGTTTGGTGTGTGTGTATATATATATATATATAATGTTTCTTTTTATTTTTTATTTTTCTTGTGTGGTGTGTACATATATATTTATATATATATATATTTTTTCTGGTGTGGTGTGTGTAGATATATTATTATTATTTTTGTCCAATATATATATATAAACAAAAGAAAAAAGGAGAAAATATAGAAAATAAAAAGAATAGAGGGTATTAACGTCTTTTAGCTATTTCCGTTAAGAAACTTGACGGAAAAAGGACAGAGAGGGAACGAATGCTACTTTTTCAAACCACAAGGGATCTCGTGCACTTTTAAAAGTATAGGAGAGTGTTGCACTCTTTTGGCTAACCATAGGGGGCTGTGGTGCTATTTACCTTTTAATGGATTCTACTAATTTATTTCATAAATGGAGTAAATCCGACCAATATGGATAAAAGTTTGGGAAGAAAAAGAGAAATTGGAGACTGGTATATAGATGGTTGAGAATATTCATTTACTAAATGAATGGTTGGAGACTTGAAATAGATGGTTGAGAAAAATCATTTACTAAATGAATGATTAAGATCTTATGGCACATGTATTATGAGATAACACTCTTATTGGGAGAAGATCTCAAGTCAATAGAAAAATCTGTGTTTTAATAGTTATAAACGAATGAGTGATTCAATGAATTTTTTTTTTAGGTCAAAACTTCGATGATTGTTTGCAAAGGTTGTTTTTGTTGTGAAAGTTAGGTTCATTCATGGTTTGTGTTAACTAGGAAGAGGCATTGGTAGTATATACGGAACACGCCAGTAAAAGAAATGGGGAGGGGGTAAAATGAAGGGGGATCGGGGTGTTTATCTATTTATATTTGATAAGTAGGGTTTTTTTTTTTTAATTTTTAGGGCTTGGGTTAGTTGTTAATTAAAATTTAACCCTTATCTAATTAAAATTAATTGTAAATCAACCTACATATTTTTTAATTATGATTTTCAGGGGTCATTTTATATTTTACGGTCAAAATTAATTAAAAAATACATTAATGTTTAATTAATTTGAGTTTGTGTTTATTGAATTATGTAATTACTAAATTTTTTGTCTACGATTTTTTTTGTTTTCATTTTTCTAACTATCGTTTTTTTTCTTTTTTTGTTTTAATTAATTTAAGTTTGTGTTAATTTATAATTACTTCAAAAATTGAATTAAGTAAAGAAAAAAAAGCAAAAATCAATAAAAACAAGACCGGAATATAAACCGGATGTAATTAAATGTCATCCTATTATCTTTGCTAGAATTTATTTATTTTTTGATTGAAATGTTTGTTAAAAAAAGTTACGATAATATAAATTAATACCAATTAATTAAAACATATTCCACTTGCGCATGTTTTCAGTGTCAATAATGGTTTAAGGTATCTATATAGCCAAGAATACGTAGCTTCATGTATCAAAGATTTCATAGTTAAGATCACTGAACCGACTTTTGGCTTCAGAAGGTTATGCCCATACCTTCGCGGCTTTGCTACCCCAATTGGTTAATACCGTCTCGATATCTGCACTCTAAAAAATGTACATGCACTTTCAAGTACATATGCATATGATAAAAGCAACATCAAAATCAAAAAATTAATAGCAAAAATGCAATGCAGATCATTCAGACAAAGAAAATTTGGAAAACGAAGCTTCAGATTTGAATGAAGCTACAACAAACAAATGAAAATGAAAATTGCTATTGTAACTCTTATACTTTAATTTTTACCACAAATCTTATATTACTGTTGCTCCAAAGAGAACTTTTGCAATTGATTGCTTCAGGTTGAATTTATTTAATCTGAGAAGTAGCACTGATTAGGTCAAGTTGAATACATTTAATTTAAGACGTGACACTCATTTTTTCTATTTAGTGATATTATTTATAAAGTGACTTATTGAAAAGAAATCTAGAGTATGACAATTAGTTTGTCAAAAATATCAAAATTCACTTTCATGGTTAAGTGGCTCTTCTGAACAATCACATCCCTTTGCTTAATTGCCGCTTTACACTAAGGTCATTCTCAATGGAGTCTCTATTTTCGGGTCTCTATCTACTATTTTAAATACCCATTTAGAGACCAAGATAAATTTGAGGGTCTCTATAAAATTGAGTCTCTATATTGTGTTAATTTTAATTTTACATAGTAATTTGATTATGTGTTATTTTTTCTTGTGTGTTAACATCTAGCAGTTTGACCTAGAGATGGAAGTTCAATTTCACATGTACATGTGCATAAGATTTGTTTATTTATGGCTGTTGAGCATCAGACAATCGAATATAAATTTTGTATCGTATCAGGAATACATCTACAATAAATTTAAAAGTCGATGTTCTTGAAATTGATTAACAATGTAGAAATACAAAATAAGACAGTTTAAACTTCAGTAAGGACGAAACTTCCGTGTGAGTAAAGAAGACATTTTTTCTTTTAAATTTTCATAACATTTCCTTTATTCACACTACTATTTGTGAAGACAACGAACAAATTCAAGATTGCTCTTGTCTTGTATACTTGTATCTAAGCACAAACCAATCACACCAAACTGAGAAGACAATGACCTCATAAAAAGCAAGTGAGGTTCCTGAATCTTGAACCACAGGCTGATGCTTTGATTGCGACTTGTGAGTGTCTGTGCCATTTTATGAGCAAAGCCATGTGAGCTTTCTCAAGGTAGGCCCTCTCAACACCATCTTAGCTAAACTGTCCATTACCTCCACCAAGTCTACTATAAATACAAGTGCTTCACACCTTGTAAAGCATCACTCAAAGCAACTTCTACATTATCCAGCACCAGAGACCCTCAAACAAAACCAATATTTCACTTCAAAAGCTCAAACTTAAGATCAGTCATGGGAATTCGTTTGCCATCAGTGCTTACTAGTGCCAAGCATCTTCTTGCAAGAAATCACCCAAATGTTCCTAAAGGCCATGTCGCAGTTTATGTTGGAGAGATGGAGAAAAAGAGATATGTGGTTCCAATTTCATTTCTAAATCATCCTACCTTCCAAGAACTGCTGCATCAGGCTGCAGAAGAGTTTGGATTTGGTCATCCAACAGGTGGTC
The DNA here is from genome assembly GCA_037974665.1 of Ehretia macrophylla. Classification (NCBI taxonomy): domain Eukaryota; kingdom Viridiplantae; phylum Streptophyta; class Magnoliopsida; order Boraginales; family Ehretiaceae; genus Ehretia; species Ehretia macrophylla. The sequence continues at coordinate 44,228,924 of CM075766.1, forward strand.
TAACCATTCCATGTGAAGAAGATGTCTTCATCAACCTCACTTCTACCCTGAAATTTTAACGGAAACAAGGAACATAGAGCAGCGCTCCACAAATTTTGACTGTAGAGTTTCTCTATTTTTTTTTTTCTATTTAATCCTTTTTCCCAACTCTTGAAAAAAGAGTTGTAGAACAATTGTATATATTTTTACTCTGCTGTAATTGGCAAAAAGATCAAATACAAATGAAGCGATATCTTTTAGTTTCAATTACATCCAGTTGTTGTTGTTCTGCACTGACTCTCAATTTGCAACTTTCTTGATCACTGACTTTAACAGTTAGATTAACATGAGTATCTAGTAATTGAGCTTTTTCCTAATTTATTGACATGAGTATATGGACGTGAGTCAAACCTACTAAATTGGTTGATGACAGGGCTCAAAAGCTGGAAATTTAGGTCAGATTAGATGAATTTCAGGTTGTTATTTCCCTAGAAGATCAAAAGAATTACCTATGCCCTTCATTGTGGGTGCGAGATCAATTCTTGTAGGTTATCCCTTTAATATATACTTTTACAGTTTATGTCTCCTTTGAATTTTTTTTTTTTTTTTTAAAATGACCATGCCATATCACGAATCAAAAAGATATCTTCAAACTTGAGCTAGAGACTGGTGAATTAATTCAGTGTCTCACATAGTGTGGGTCCTACTAATAATGTGAGAGATTGGTGAATTAATCTAGACTGACTCTGATAGAAATATATTAGAATATAACACTCTCATATTAAAAAATTAGAAACTTCAAGACCTGTTAACATAACTGAGGTTCTATTTTAAAACCAATTGGTGTCAAGTGGAGTTATTTAGGATCTTATAAGGTGACTTTAAAATTTCTGATTTTCTGATAATTGGTTTTAGGATGAACCTCAGTTATATTAACATGGTATTAGAGTTGGGCCCTTGGTCCAATTTTAATCATCCACGTGTGACTCATATCAAATCAGGTCAACTTGTGTTCAATATTTTGCGTTTCTCATGTTTCACGCATCTTCAATCTTCCACGTGTATCGTCCCACGTGTATTCAATCTTCATCATGTGTTAATCTACCATGTGTGTTCAATCTTTCACATGTAACTTCTCTCAAATCAGGTCACACGTGAGAGGGAGTGTTAGAATATAAACTTGTTTCATATCGAAAAATCAGAAACTCTAAAATCACCTTATACGATCATGGGCTACTCCACTTGACACCAATTAATTTTAAGATAAAACCTCAGTTATCTTAACAAAATGCCCCCGTTGACTTAAATTTTATAAAAACGCCATGTTGGATGCCTCACTCCAAACATTGCCATTCTGTCTCCTGATGAAGAAGAAACAACAGAAGTTCTGCTTGTCCTCAGCCTCTTGTTTACAATTCCCATCCATATGCTAGAACAGTAGCAACCTCAATCAATCATCTAACTACCATCATTTGAGAGGATATGTATGGTCAAGGCATCATGAATGACAAGGTGGTTGTTGACCCTCTATAGCAAGACCATGTGATCCGTAATAAGGTAGGGCCTAATAGAAAAATTGCATGCATCCTTCTGTAGCTTGCAGGCTGCTAATGACAATCTGGTCTTCTAAGGCATTCCAATGAATTGTAAGAAACAAGTAGGTCCTGCAAACTGCAAACCATAGCGCTGGGGCAAGGAAATGTTTTTCTTTCAATGGATATGTTGCTAAATCTCAATTATGCAACCCCCGGTTTTTCAGGCATCAGCACCTGATACCGGCCCAGGCTGCTTTTGTGGGGCGCTGTAGAACCATAAGCTGATGATTTATGGATAATGAGTGTGTGCGTTTCGTCTCAGGCATAGATGAGCAAGGCCATGTGACCAGGACAATGTAGGCCCCTATTAGCTCGCCAAGCTGGCCATTCCCTCGTTATTCCTGCCGACGAACTTGATAAGCAATAGGCCTAATTGCTATAAATACAAGTCATACAAACCCTTGTAATGCATTTCCAAATCCAGATTTCCAAGTCTATCTCAATCAAGACGTACCAATATCACTTAGCAAAACAATATTCACTCTCAAACCAAGGACCAGTTATGGCAATTCGTATCCCGTCCGTGCTTGCTAGAGCCAAGCAGATTTACAAATTACAATCTTTATGAGAAATCAGTCAGATGTTCCTAAAGGCCATCTTGCAGTTTATGTGGGGGAGATGGAAAAGAAGCGAATCGTGGTTCCCATATCATATCTAAATCTTCCTACTTTTCAAGAATTGCTTCATCGGCCTGCAGAAGAGTTTGGGTTTGAGCATCCTACAGGTGGTCTCATCATTCCTTGTGAAGAAGATGCCTTCATCAACCTCACTTCTACCCTCAAAGTTTAATGGAGCCAAGGAACATGGAGCACTACTCAACAAAATTTTGACTACATATAGATCGAGTTCCTTTATTTTCTTTTTCTTTATTGTAATGAATCATTTTTTCCCAACTCTTGGAAAGAGTTCTGGAACAATTGTAAATATTTTTACGCTGCTGTAAATGGCAAAAGGATCATATACAAATGAAACTAATACCTTTTTTGTTCCAATTACATCCAGTTCCTGTTCTGCACCAACTCTGAACCAAAATTCTGCAACTATCTTGATCGCTGTTAATTGTCTAGTTGGTAATATATAGAACTGGATTGAGCTGACTCAATGACCTCTCAACAATCATTCTCAATGCAAAAGATTGTGAGGTTCAGGGAATTAACAAAAAGGGATGCTCCTTTGAGAACAATAGCCTCTGGTAATTGAGTAGAATTTATAATACCAACTCCATCTAAAATAAAATTAAAATAGTAAAAAGACATGAACCAGTACCTATTTAAACATGTATAGTTGTAGAATATGTGATCAAATAAAAGTGAAACAAAAGCGGCAAAGTAAAATTAAAACAAAACAAACAAATTTATATTTATGCATATAAATATACAAACATTTTTTGGAAATCCTCTCCCTAGGCACCAAGAAATTCAAGCTAGAAAAACCCTTAATTTTAAAAATGCTTTGATTTTTATTTTTCTTTCAGAATTTTTTCTGGTATTTAATGTTTGTTAAATTACTCTTTTACCCGCAAATGTAATGTAGGGGTTGGGTTCAGCAATAATGATATCTCCAACATACCAAAACTAGTTGTCACCCCACCAGTAGTAGGAGATGTAAGGATTGATACATAAAATAACTTTTTATTTCATTGATAATCATATTGAGCTGTATTTACTTGTAAGAACTGAATTCTTTGCAAATGAGTAGTTGCAACTCTGGAAAAAAAGAATTCAATAAAATTAATCTTATATTGAACCATTCATATATGTGTGAATATTACCTACATATATATTTTATATGGATTTATTTGGTTCCTTTGATTCTTGCTCGAGCCGGATGATGAAAAATTATCATGTCCAGTTCCTTCTAGGGGATGGATCCATAAGAATTCACCTATGAATAACAAAAAAACCAGACTTGAATAATCTTGTATTAAGAGCTAAATTGGCTAAAGGGATGGGTCATTATTATTACAAATAGCGCGCAAGACCCAATAATCTTTTATAGCACATGTTAAGTTAAGTGGTGGTTTTTAGCCAAAAAAAGAAAAAGAAAAAAAATTAAGTGGTTGCTGCAAGAAATTTTTAAAAACACGAGGATTTACTTGGGACAATAACTTAATTAGTTAACGATATACTATACATCAGTCATAATAATATCATGACGAAGAAACCAACACATTTTAATCTTGAATGCAAATTAATTAAGAATGTCAGAACTCAGAAGTCCATTTTTCGTTGCCATATTTAGATAGCTGTCCGGAGACAACTTGACTTGATCCTTGGGATGATCTTATCAATGAGTAGTTGTAACAGCAAAAGATTAGTCTATTTGTTCTCTTCATATCACCTGTATATGGAAATATAGGAATGTAATTGTCTAGGAAAAAGAAAACAAACTCAAATGGACATGTTGCTAAGTTTTAATTATGCAGCCCAGAGGTTTCAGTCATCAGCACCTGATACCAGCCCAGAATGCTTTCTTATGACCTCACGAAAACAAGTGGGGCTGCTGTTATGCACGGATAATTATTAGCACAACCCAGCAGATCAACATGATTTGTGGAAATCAGTGGAGTGATAAGGATACCCAAAACTATTGGAGAAATAAGGATTGTCATTCCCACAAATCATGCCATGTTAAAAAAATCTGAGGATGATGATAAAAGAAAACTAAATAAAACAAACCCAAATAAAGTATTGACCACCACACTCATATACCATACACACTACACACATCCCTCTCTCTCTCTCGATCACCACACACACACGTACACCGCACATAGACACACACAATGAATTAGTCACCACACACACAAGAATCACACCACACAAGCTAAAAAACGCATACACAAAACACACGCAAACAAACCAGAGATATGGGGGTTGGGGGTTTGGGTTTGATTTGCTGGGGGTTTGGGGTTTGGGGTTTGCTGTGGGTGGGTTGGAGAAGGGGGTTGGATTTTTTATTTGTTTTTTGGTTTGGTTGTGTATGTGAATGTATGAAAGTATGTATGATTAGTTTTTTTTGGGAGTAAATGCCATTTACCCCATGAGTTTTTGCTTAAAGCCCAAACACCCCCATAAAGTTATACTTTTGCCCAAATTCCCCCATGATATTAAAGTCTCCCAAACAAAGCTTTAAACTTAAAGGGTAGTTGAGACTTTTTATTTTGTAAAACAAATAATATTTAAAACATTAAAAAAGAAAAAGAGAAGAAGACTTCTAACCCACCCCACCCATCTGCACATTGATCCTAAACCCGTTCCCTCACCCCTAACCCAGTAGCCCAAACCTCATATCAATACCATATACCTTTTACCTAAACCCACCCCATATTATGAAGCTTTTCTTTTAAATTGATAATTTGTAACAAAATAAGTCCAAAAATGTAACAACTCAAGTCCAAAGTGAGAGTCATCCCAAAATACTAGTCTATTAGGTGGGAGATTCACTTGTACTTAAGAAGCACCCCTTGTAAGGGTGAGATTCTTATATGAGATCATTACATTTTACCTCCCTTAAATTAAGAGCCGACGCCCATGTCAAGCTAGACTATCGACACTGACTCGACGGTAGCCCTTTCCTCTTGGCGGCTACATGCCACCCCCCTTAAATTAAGAGACGACGCCCATGTTGAGCTAGACTATCGACACTGACCCGACGGTAGCCCTTTCCTCTTGGCGGCTATCTCACCTATCAGTATTCAATGTGACACTTACCACACCTTAATCCAGTTTATAGTCTCCCCTCCATGAGGTCCACTCTCAATGAAAGCACAAATATAACAAAATAAGCCAAATAATGTAACAATTCAAGCCCAAAGGGAGAGCTCATCCCAAAAGACTAGTCTGTTAGGTGAGAAAACCCTTGTACTTAAGAAACACCCCTTGTGAGGGTGATATTCCTATGTGGGATCATTACACAATTTGATTAGTGTTTTGTTATATGCTTGAGGTAAAATTACTTAATGATCTAAACTTCATATGTATGTGTGTATTAACTGGTATAATTATATAAATGTGATTTAGTATTTGCTTCAAACGGAAAGTATATGGATTTAGTTTTTTTTTTTTTTTGAGTAAAATGCACCATACCCCCTTGTGTTTTCATAAAGTTGCGTCATAAACCATGTGTTTTAAAAAGTACCACCATAAACTCTGTGTTATTGAAAATGTTGCAAATAACCCTCTACCGTCAATTTTAACGTGAGTGTGATACACGCACCTATAATGCAAATATGAAATGTATCAAGTTATAAAACATATGAAGAAGGACGAAAATACCCATTTTCTCGAAAGTGCATGATACCCCTTGTGTTATATAAAAGTTGCATAATAAACCCTATATTTTAAAACCTAGCAATTACCCCCTGTGTTAAATAAAATGTTGTATTATGCCCCTTGTTATTCAATTTTCAGCTATAATTAACTGAGAGTGCCTTCAAACAAATTTTATATGACCAAAATACTCTTAATTTATTACCTTTTTCTTCTTTTTTTAAACATGTTCTTCATCTTCACCAACAACCAAACCACTTCTACTTAGTCTATCGCGAATGGAGCTGTGGATCGTATATGCAACAAAATAAAAACGCTTTGCTTTGCAATCCAACTGTTTCCTCTCTTAACTATCGCTTGGATCACCAAAATTAATTTTCATAATTACCAATTTAACTTATTAATCTAACAATCATTTTTCTTGTTCCTTTATTTTTTCCTTCTTGGTGGTTAGGTATTAGTTCGTTGCTTGTGGTGGTAGTGATGGTGGAAGTGGTGGAGCAGCTCGAATCATTCCATTTCTTCTTTTAACATTTTCTGAATTTTATTGAATTTTATTTCCAATTATTATTTAGTTGGTTTGTGTTTACTTGGCCTAGTAAATGTTAATAAGGCATTACCTTAGCTAGATCCATTAAAGAAAGTTGATAAAGATATATATATATTTTTTTTGGGTAAAGTTTTGATGTAGATGGGGAAGGTGATAACAGTGGAAAAGAGATGGTGAAAGATGGTGACGGATGGTAGTGTGGAGTGAGGTTACTAAAGTGAAGAAAATACATAGATAAATGGATGCTCAAAATTTATCAAATGAGAAGCTGTGCCTAGTGGTTACTCTTTAAGCTTAAAAAATGAAAAGTTGCGGGTTCAATTCCTAGCTCCGCGCTGGTTTCCTAAATAATTTTTGTCTCAAGGACATGTCATTGCCATGTGTCATCAAACCATTGGATGACTAGAGACACGTGTCATCATACAATTGGAGCAAATTATTGCCATACCATTGAGTGAAAAATAAAAAACGTAAAAAAGAAAAAAGAAAAAGGAAAACAAGAAAAGAGAAAATAAAAATTAAATAAAGGACAATGGCGTAATTTTACCCTTGGTGGTAATGAATATTAACGAAGTTTTAGATTAGGGAGAGTGTGCAACATTTAGTATAACACAGGGGGGTATTTATCACTTTTTAAAATACAGGGTTTATTGTGCAACTTTCATATAACACATGGGGTATCATGCATTTTACTTTTTTTTTTAATGCAAGTATGTCATGTTGTATTGCATTTTTGCTTGCTAAGACTTGTAGATTATGTTCGTATTATTATTTTTTGTAGTTTTATGTAGTAATGAAACTGGTTTATCGATGTATATATACGAAGAGCCTTAGCTTCAGAGATCTAGATGTGGTGGATTAGTAAATTGATATCATATTCATTATTGAGGTCTAAAAGATTTCACTCTAATGGTTTATGCTGAGAATTGTTTTTTATTCATGCAGTGTTTATGCCTCTACTTTCCCGATGTAAAATTTGGATGGCATCTTACATTGTTTCAATGAAATATTTTGATTTTATAACCTCAAATAGTTAATCTATAAGCTCTTAGAAGAGATCCATTGAAGTTGATGTTTTTGACAATGTTGGAAATTGTAGTCAGTAAATTTAAATTATAGAAGTTATTTACTTGCATGTTGGGCTTCAATCAGCATTGTTGTCAATGCTGTGAATCCCCAGAAGCTGCAAAAAAATATGCTTTATGTGGACTTGTGTTATGTGTTTGCTGTGCAGAATTTGTATTGCCCTATTGATGGTTTGGATTTGAAAACTATTTGCATTAGATTTCTATTGCAGAACTTTTACTTCTAATTAAATTCTCTGGTTTTGTCCTATATATGGAGAATGTGTGAGTGTGTGTGACTGTGTCATTGTGTGCGTGTGTGACTGTAAGAGTATCTATGAAAAAGGCGGGGAGGGAGAGAGACGATTGAGAGAGAGAGGTTTTGATTTATTTTGTCAAACTAATGAAGGACTATAATGCCCTCAGTTATTAAGATCTGTTTGGTAGGATTAAATATCATGGGGGAAATTGAGTAAAAGTAAGACTTCATGGGGGAATTTGGGAATTGGATAAAAACTCATGGGGGAAAATGGTATTAACTCGTTTTTTTTCTTTGTTAGAGTGTGACTAAGGGATGGAAGAAAAAACGTGTGCGGTGTAAGTTAGTGAGTGGTTTTTAGTTTTTATCATTTTTTTCTTAAAAAAATTGAATAGACTAAAATGCCCTAAACTACAAGACTTTGTTTGGTTGGATTTAGTGACATGGGGGAATATGGGTATTATAAAAAATTTGTGGGGGAGTTTGGGCTTTAGGCAAGAACTCATGGGGGAGAATGAGATTTCCCAATTTAAGGGTAATCAATAAGTATTAAGTGCATTAATTTGTTTAAGACCTTTTTATATATTTCAAGACTAAAAATTATTCATACATAAAAAAATAATTAAATATGAAGATGGTGTGGACATGCAGATCAATGTAAAGAGAACTTTTGAAGCAAAATTGCTCTTTGAAAGAAAGAGAGAAATTTACGAGCCAAATAAAGGAAGAAAAAACAAAGGATTGAAGGAAAAGCAGGAAAGAAAATTCTAAGCCCTTTTAAAATTTTGACTAAAGGAAGAAAAAAAAAAAGAATAGCAGCCTTTAAACAGTCTACCCTTTCTCATATATAATACATGCCTACGAACAGAAAAAAGAAAAAAGAGACAGAGAAAGGCTAAAAAATTTCAAGGTTAGTTTGTAAATGCCACAATCCACCTCTATTTATAGGCTTGAGGGGGCTCTAGGAGGTGTATCAAATGGATATTAATCCAAATGGATGGCTAAGACTGCACCTCTAAAATTATCTAACCACAATATCTACTAGTTATACAAGTAATCTCTACTCTAGAGTAATCTATACAAATAACCTGTCAAGTGACATCAACAATGACATGAGCGACTTGGCCTATAAATACCACATTTCCCTAATTTGTGCCAAACCATTTTAGTTGCTCCCTTGAGGGTGAAAAAGCTTAGAGTGCAGAAAGAGGCAAATTGGGCAAAAATTAAATAGTAAGAAAAATTTCAGATGAATAAGAATAAGAAGAACCAAAGTGGTAGACCGAGTAAATGTACAATCATGCTAGTTCTTGCATTCATTTTGCTATGAATGTGAGAAAACATTTCTAGCAACACGAGGCTCAGAAAAAAGCAAAGCTCAAAGACTTGTTCTTTGTCATAGATTTCAACACTAGAAGACATTTTTAAAGCTACAACAAATGTGTTATATGATTTAGTGTCTGCTTGTTCTATGATATGGCTGTATCAGGTTTGTCAACTAAGAAATTGTTTGGCTTAGATTAAAAAAGAGCTTATAAGTTCTTGTAGTGCTTATAAACTCTAGAGAATAAGCTCAAAACAACTCTGGTAGTTGCTCAAAGTTTGTCAAAATAGATTAAACTTGAATAGCTTTTAAGCTCACAAGAAACAGAAAATTTATGGGATGAGAAACTTCTTCAACAACCTCTTTTTGAGCTTATAAACTAGACTGTTTTACCGAACACCCACACTGAGCTTATAAGATCAAAGTCAGCATATAAACTGCTTTGACCAACTTATTAGCTTAGCTTATAAGATCAAAATCAGCATATAAACTGCTTTGACCAACTTGTTAGCTTTGCCAAAAAGCCTCTAACTAAATTTTCAGGACCTAAAGGAAATACATGAGATGTAGGGAGACTGTGACTCGAAGTACTGAGGAGAGTTACATGGGTAAATGTTACAAATCTATGTTATCAACTGAGTTTCTCAGTAACTGAAGGATGGTATACTGCCTTTGTGTAATCAAAGATCCATGATAGTTAATTTACTATCATCCTTTTGGCAATGGATGGTTAGCCCCATTTCCAAAGAATTTGGTAATCCACTGAGTTGTGGATATTCTGATGGTGATCCAGTGGGGACAAAAATAGGAGAAAACAGAATGCCAGATGAGTCAGAAGGCTAGAATGATAAAACGTCATAATTTTAGCGATTTCTAAATGTAGGAAAAGTACAGGCCATCTAGAGAATCTCTCTCTCTGGTTTAAGCTGTTTTGCTGAGGTGAAAAACTAAAGGGTCTCACTTGTCTTTTAATGTCATTTTTCTTATATGATGGAAGTCTTTTACATTTGCTCTTTCAGATTTTGAATATCAAGATGTAATTGTTTCCTCCCTACTAATTAGAGAACAGGAAGAAAACAGAATTTATCATTACATAGTGAACGAGAGGGCAAAATATTTGCTTACAGAAGTTTAAAGTCTTACAAATTCAACTTCTGCTAAATGTCCAATTTAATAAAGATATTTGATGATAATAGTAGTGGTTAAAGAAGGAATATATTTTCTGAAGGCTATAATTGTCATGAATCATTTGATTTGATTACACGAAAAGCCTGATGAATGTTCATAAATCATCTGATTTCATCACATGAAGTCTGATCAAAGCTTTCTCAGTTATTCCTTAGTTATTTCTGATGAGAATAATCTTTGTTTCCTTAACGAGTATTGCTGATCAGAATAATACCAACCTTTTGACTTTGACTTACTGAGTTTCAGATTGTTGTCTGTGGCCCTGCATATAGACGTCATGCTCACTGGCCTAAGAAGTTTTAATGAGACTTTCTTTCCTCTAAATGGCTTTCAAATCTCTATCTTGTATCCTCAAGCTATTGTGTCACATGCTTGTTGATTTTTTAGTCCGACTTTCAGGCATGTGCTTCTTTGCTTTGATATCAAATAGAAGTATTGAAAAGGTTGTGAAGATGGAAAAGTTTTGTCGTGGGTGGTTTTGCTGCTTGTACTGATTATTTGGTCTTCTTTATTAGGTTCCGAAATCGGCCACTATCTCCTTTTCAAAATACTATGAAACCCGTTAGAAAAATCAAAATATTTAACTAGATATGAGCTGCATAATATTTTGACAAGATTGTAGATGAGGTCCTTTTTCTTGTTTAATTACTAGCCAGTTTTATCTCTGATTCTAATTTGGTCCAGGTGCAAGGTTGCCCAACATTACCATTTTACTGCCTATAGAGAATACGCAAATCCAGACTCCCACTGGGGGAAAAACAGTCAACCTTGCTGGGAGGTAAGAGAATCTCTTTGCGAGGAAATAAAACCTAGGTTGGAACATGGAGAAATAACATAAGTAGTTAGAAATTAGTTGTTTCACATGTGTGCAGTTCATATGATCAAATGAAAAAGGATTATGAGATGTGATGTTGAACAAGACGTGCTCTTTGGTAAAATAAGCATGGAGAATGAAAAACCATCGACGCGTTATGCATAAAGAAATTTTCTGTTTAATCACTGACTATTTTTTAACACATGGGCTATTAGAGAATTTGCAACTCTGACTTCAGTGGGGCGTAGGTGATTAACATTAGGATGATTGGCCGGTGGCTTTAATGCCAATCTTTTGGAAATCTTATCATGATGTTCAAGAGTTGCACACCAGCCAATCAGCTTCTTGCATGCATATGACTAAATATTCTCTCAGCTGTCGGGCTTTTCTAATGATAATGAATCAGGCTGATATTTGGGCATTGTGGAGTTCTGATTTGCTTATGTTGTGGGTATTGGGTTCAGAATGTGCTCTATCTAATGTCATGATTGCACCATTTTGGCCAACAGAATGACCCAGGCAGTTGCAGCACTATTGAGGAGACTCGGACTTCCTCACCAGGGGAATGCATCGTATGGGAAAGTGCGAATCCTTGGTGTTGTCTTGAAGAAGTGGTTACAGCCGAAGCTACATTCTTCAGGCAGTGGGAAATCAACAGATTTGAGCTTATCCCAAACACGCTTAGGGAAAGAAATAATCCATCAGCAGCGTAACATTCGAACTGGCAATTTGTCTTTGGACTAGGGATAGTTAACACAGATAACTTCGATTAGAAAATTGTCTCCACTCGCGTTTCTCTAGCCTTATCACCGTGTGATGCAAAGTCCTGCCTTGAGTTGGATACTTGGCTGTGGCACTGGAAAATCGGCTCACTGGTTCCTGGAGATTCTGTGAAAGAGTCAAATGAGGTGAACATTGCAGCGGAAAAGTTGAATGATTTATGAGTTCTGGATTTCAGCACATTTTTGTCTCAGTAGTGCAAGCATGGTGGGTGGAAACCCTTGGCAAAAAGCTTTTAAGAGAGAAAGATGTAAATCAGTGTAAGCCACCTTCATTGTTGATTGTGTTTGTATATGCTATGCTTCTCTTAATAAGTTTTACCGCATGTAAGAGTAATCACCACTCCTTTCAAGTCTCCATTAGAGTTATAAGCATCACCTTCCCACTATTTAATAGTCCATCATATGATGCTAATTTATCTGTCATTGTTATTAGCATAATTAAAATGTTATAGTATCGAACCCTATAGTACAATGGAGAATTTAGGCTAATGGGCAAAGGAAACTAAAAGAATGGGAACAGGTCGAATTATGTCTTCTAACTGATTTTTTTTATTTTTTTGCGAGTCATATTGTAAATTTGCTTGGCATTAGTATCATTGATGCCAAACGGATGCCCAGATTTCATGTTATGCTTTTGAATGGTAATAATAGTAATTCTGCCTATGTTGGAAGTTTATCCCAAGTATAGCTGGTCGGAATCTCAAATAAAGGAGAAGGATTGTGTTAAATAATTGACGTAGAAAAACAATATTGGATTTTTCTTAAGGATTTGAGATATCAGAATAAGTGGTATTATTAGATTCATATAATTGAACTTAGTAAGATAAATCTTATTTTGGTTTGGTTTGTAATGGAAATAGGACTCAGATTGGAAATGAAGGTATAAAGCTGAGCAATTTTACCTGTTATGAGGAAACAAGAGGTTTTTTTTTTTTTGGTGAAAAGAGGAAACAAGAGTTGGAAGATAAACTTTCACAGGAAACACGTGGAAAGAGGAAACCTGAGCTTGGGGTCTTTATCAAGTTGTACAGTCAAAGAATAAAAGGGTGGAGAGGGGGTGCAGCAAGACTAGATAATCAGCATCTCTGAATTTCCCTGGATAGGTGGCCCAGTTAGATTATTGAAAAGATTTCCTCCAAATGACACATGGTTTTGCTCATAAAACTCTTAGCACTTTGTCAGACCCAGCCCTGTAGTTTGCTGGACCAACTTGTTTCTTACCATTGGTATAAAGCACGCCCTTCTGCTGTTTCTTCTTCATCAAGAGACAGAGTGACAAATGTTTGGAGAGATCATGTGAGTTGGCGTTAACTTAAAACCAATTAGTGATAGGACCCAATATTGTTGTATACTAATGTTGAATGTTTTGATTTATTTATGTGGGACAATTAATATTTCCCAAACTCTTTTCACGTATGATTCATATTTAATTAATTGACATGGACGAATTTAAAAGCTACCTATCAAAGTCTATGCGGTAATTAACCTAAGGCTCCATTCTATATGCGTGTCTGATTGACTCTGTCAATCTTTGATTTTCTTAGGCATTAACAACCTGAAACTCATCCAACCCAATAAAAATTTCCGGACCCTGAGCCCTGTCATCAACCAATTTGATACGTTTGACTCATATCCAAAATACTCATGTTAATAACGAACACAAAAGCTCAATTACTAGATACCTTTTGGGCTAAAAACTATGTTCCGCACCTATATGATATTTATCCATAACTGTTAAATTCAGTGGTAAAAAAAAAAAGAAAAAAAAGTAGACTTTTGATTGAGAGAAAATGCAGAACAACAATTAGATGTAATTGGAACTAAAAAGGTATTGGTTTCATTTTTTGAACATTGTTAGATCCTACTTTAATTTTCACATCCAAATATCACTTTCTACATGGATACTTAGTTGGCATGCTAAAATAACAAATTTTTTGATTTCTCTTTCTTTTTTTAGTATGTAAACTAAGGATACATATAAGAAGTGATATTTGAGTGTAAAAATTAAAGTGATATATAATATTTCTCTTCATTTGTATATAATCCTTTTGCCATTTACAGCGGCGTAAAAATATTTACAATTGTTCCCCAACTCTTTTCAAGAGTTGGGAAAAAGTGATTCATTACAAAATATAAAAAAAAAGGAAAAAAAAAAAGGAACTCTATAGTCAAAATTTTGTTGAGTGGTGCTCCATGTTCCTTGGCTTCATTAAACTTTGAGGGTAGAAGTGAGGTTGATGAAGATATCTTCTTCACAAGGAATGGTGAGATCACCTGTTGGATGCTCAAACCCAAGCTCTTCTGCAGCCCGATGCAGCAATTCTTGAAAGGTAGGATGATTTAGGTATGAAATTGGAACCACATATCTCTTTTTCTCAATCTCTCCAACATAAACTGCAACATGGCCTTTAGGAACATTTGGATGATTTCTTGTAAGAAGATGCTTGGCACTAGTAATCACTGATGGCAAACGAATTCCCATATTGACTGATTTTGAGTTTGAGGTTTTGAAGTGAAATATTGGTTTTGTTTGACAATATTTGGATGATTTCTTGTAAGAAGATGCTTCCTTCTGTAGCTTGCAGGCTGCTAATGACAATCGGGTCTTCTAAGGCATGCCAATGAATTGTAAGAAACAAGTAGGTCCTGCAAACAGCAAACCATAGCGCTGGGGCAAGGAAATATTTTGTATAATGGATATGTTGCTAAATCTCAATCATGCAACCCCCGGTTTTTCAGGCATCCGCACCTGATACCTGCAGCCCAGGCTGCTTTTGTGGGGCGCTGTAGAACCATAAGCTGATGATGCATGGATAATGAGTGTGTGCGTTTCGTCTCAGGTATAGATGAGCAAGGCCATGTGACCAGGACAATGTAGGCCCCTATCAGCTCGCCAAACTGGCCATTCCCTCTTCATTCCGGAATATAAGAAAAACTGTCAAAAACGATAATCAAGTAATTGCTAACTGAAGACGGTTTGGAAACGATTTACATATCGTCAACTGGAGACAGTTTGGAGATGACTTACTAATGTCGTCTCCCAGTAATAACCAATTGGAGACGGTTTAGAGACAACTTACATAAGTCGTTTTCAAGTCGTCGTCAATTATAGACGTTTTGGAGACGATTTACATGTCTCCAAATAGTCATCAACTGGAAACAGTTTGGAGACGGCTTGTCTATGTCGACTCCAAGTATTCGCCTAATTATCACTATAGCAATAAAATCTTCGTCTTAATGTTGTTGCCAATTTGGCGACAAAATGACGACGAACCGTCGCATTTAAGAGTTTTTTTTTTTTTTTTTTTGTAGGATCCTGCCAACGAACTTGAGCAACAGACCTAATTCCGTAAATTTAGAACATAGCTCTTAGGCCAAGTCAACAGACCCTTGATCTACTAAGGCGATGAAACCCTGTAATTACTCCAACCCGATAGAAATATCCAGAAAAGCTCAAATACTGGACACGTTTTGGGCTGAAAGCACTAAAATTGATTTCACATCTATATACTATGTTGAAGAAAATAAAATAAATATAATAATTATTTTCTAACAATTTAAACTTTTGAATAAGGTGGTAATTGGTGGCGGGATTGTACACCGGGGGTGAAGGTGTGCGCTACAGGCACCCAAGGTCCGGGGTTAATAGCTAAGGGTTGGAAAAACTCATATATGTGTAAATTATTTATACTGATTATAAAACATATGATAGGTATAACAATTATAAAAATATAAATAATAAAACACATAGGTAGTGATTGATATACTGAAATAGGGTTTGGGGAATGACATTCCCAACTGTTTTTGATTCCCATGCTTGGTATAAAGGAATAAATTTAGAAATTCCATTCCCGCGTATATGGGAATAGCCATTCTAGAGCAAATATATGGGAATGGGTCATCCCATGTGTTTGGGAATGAACTTGATTACTATACCCTCATATTTCAATAATAATAATAATAATAATAACAATAATAATAATAATAATTAATAAATATAATAATAATAATAATTATAAAAATAAAATATTAATAATAATAATAAAGAAATATAATATTAATTATTATTAAAAAGTAAAATTAATTATTAGTATAAAAATAAAAATAAAAATAATAATAATTATTATAAAAATAATAATAATAAAAATTATTATTATTATTATAAAAATAAAAATAAAAGCAAAAACTAAAAATAAAATAAAAATAAAAGTAATAATAATATTAATAATAATCAATAAAATTATAATAACAAAATAATAATAAAAAAATAATATTGATTGAAATAATAATAATAAATAAAAATAACAAATAAAAAAATTGATTAAAATGATGATTATTATTATTATTATTTGTAATATTTATATTAATAATAATAACATTAATAATAAAGATAATAATAATAATCAAGTAAAATAATAATGATAAAAATAAAAACAATAATAATAATAATAATAATAATACCAAATATAATAATAATAATAATAATAATAATAATAATAATTGTTCTTGTTGTTGTTATTATTATCTTTATTATTTATTATGTTTATGTTGTTTACGGTTATGTTCATGTTTATTTTTATTTTTAATACTATAATAATAAAAGGGCAATCCTGTCATATTATACAAAATATTCTCATTACTACTCTTCATTATTAGAATATACCAAACATGTCATTCGCATTCTCAAATTTATTCCATTCTCAATTTTATTCCATTTCTTGACCTGTTCCATTTCTTTCCAAATTCATTTCAATATACCAATCGCTACCATATGAAATCTTTGTAAATACAAAATGTATCTTTTATAATTGTTCTCAGCGTCATTTCATATTTTGAACTCATTGAATAATCAACTCATTTTTGATCTTCTAAGTTGAAATTTTGGGACGTAAACTAGGATCTGGAAAAAAAAATATAAAATATAAAATTACGAAATTAGCCCTGAACTATTGAGGATAAGTTTGGGATGTGCATGTGGACACCCAATGCTAAACGTGGCTCCGCCATATATGGTATTAAAATCCTAACATTTTAAGATTTTCCACGTGTAATATTAAAAAATAAATCCAAGTGTGAAGACGTATTGAAGGTAATAAATAAATATAATAATCCATCCTAACAAATTAAAGTTTTAGATGAAGTTACAATTTAATACCATATGATGTCAATCTATCACTATTAGATCAAGAAAGTTGCAGAATTTTGACTCAGTCGATGCAGAACAAGAAGATGTAATTGAAACTTAAAGGTGTTAGTTTCACTTGTATTTGATCTTTTTGCCATTGACGGCGGCATAAAAATATTTACAACAGTTCCACAACTCTTTTCCAAGAGTTGGGAAAAAGGGATTAATTACAAAAGAGAAAAGAACTCTCTAGAAAAAATTTTGTGGAGCGCTGCTCCATGTTAATTCCTTGGTTCCATTAAAATTTCAGGGTAGAAGTGAGGTTGATGAAGACATCTTCTTCACAGGGAATGGTTAGACCACCTGTAGGATGCTCAAACCCAAACTCTTCTGCGGCCTGATGCAGCAATTCTTGAAAGGAATGATGATTTAGAAATGAAATTGGAACCACATATCTCTTTTTCTCAATCTCTCCAACATAAACTGCAACATGGCCTTTAGGAACACCACACTGATTTCTTGTAAGAAGATGCTTGGCACTGGTAAGCACCGATGGCAAACGAATTCCCATATTGACTGATTTTGAGTTTGAGCTTTTCAAGTGAAATCTTGGTTTTGTTTGAGGGTTTCTGGTGCTGGAATAATGTAGAAGTTGCTTTGAGTGATGCTTTACAAGATGTGAATCACTTGTATTTATAGCAATGTCCACCTCTAACGGGTACGGCTACTGCTCAATGCGGTGATGTTGAGAAGGGCCTACATTGTCAAGGCTCACATGGCTTTGCTCATATTGACTGAAACATACACTCCCTATCAGAGCACCAGCCTGTGGTTCAAGAACCGCATTTGGCTTAATGAGGTCAATGTCTTAAAAGGCATAGTGGGCTAGTATTACTACTCATGCCTCGGAATCTGCCTGTTGGTCAAGAAAATTTAGCAACAGCTCGATGTAATTGGTTACAGGTACACAAGATATGAAACTTTTCCAAAACGTATAACATCCGAGTCACAAGTGCGTAGGTCTTACCTGTGCATGGGGCTAACGCACAAGAGAAGGACCTTGTTTTAGATGGTCTCACACAAGATAGTAACGATCTTGAAGTTAATCGTTGTCTATTAAATAATATAATGTTAGCAGAAGCAAAGATGTCATGCATAGGATATCTACTAATCAACTTGCACTGCGATCCCCAATTGAAAATGCGTTAAATTAATTTTTAATTAAAAACTTTAAAAATACACATTTAAAAAAAAATTAAGTGGAGGCTGCACGGCTTCCCCACTGTTTTCAGTGCCAGTAATGGCTATCGTATCTCTGTAGCCAAGAATAGGTAGTATCGTAATTCGTATGTCCACTTTTTGTAGTTAAAAGCACCGAACCGACTTTAAGTTTCATCATGTTGTGCCCATACCTGCGTACCCCAATTGGTGTAAAGCATCTCGCGATTTGCGCTCCCAAAGAAGTATATGTACCTCCACGTACATAGCCATATGATTAAGGAGAGGTGTGTGTTTTTATATCTAATGCATATGCGTGTTTAAGAATGACAATGGGGGCGGATTTTACGGGTACTTGTTTTGCCCTTCTTTCAAACGGAGTGGGAATTGGAGTGTTAAATGGAAAATGGGGTGAGAGATAGCGATTGAATTTTAATTCTCAAGATGGAGGGGGGAGGAGTAGGGATGACAATGGGATCGGGTTCTGTGGGTTCCCGTCCCGTCCCGTCCCCGCCCCGTTTGGGGCGGGGATTGGGGTGAAATTAATGGGGAATGGGGCAGGGGTGGGGATTAACTTTTAATCCCCGCATAGGGGCAGGGCAGGACACGGGGATAAGCATTTTCCACCCCATATAACTCGCCCCGCATACATGTTTAGTTATTTTTATATATTTAGTTTTACATATGTACTATAATTTTAAAAGTATAAATATAAAAGTATAGAAAAATGACATTAAATAAAGTATTATAAAAAAAAAAGATTATTCAAAAGGATTTTATAGTTATCCTTTTAATCAAGACGACTACATACTATTAATTGAGATTTGCTATCATTTCACACAAATACCTATATTTAACTATTGATCATAGTGGATTTAAGATTTTATTAGTTGTTCCCAGTTCTACTTCAAAATAGTTTCAAATAACATAATTAAGGACGATATTTCAAAGATCTGCAATTACTATTATACGTGGCATGTGATAAATAAACAAAAAAATTATAATAATCAATACGATCCCATAACACAAAAAGTATTCTCTCATACACAATAGGTTTAGTTAGAATTTATTTTAAATGCTTAAGATTCACTTACGATTAATTTATTTTTACTATTTAACTACAAGCATAAGACTCGATATATGATTAATATTTAACTTTTATTTAAAACTTGTATTTATATTTATAATTACTATAATTTTAATTTTAATTTTAAAGTTACGTGGTTCAAATTAAATTTAATATTATAAGGTTTAAGAAATAAAAAAAAAACCGCGTGTAATCCCCATTCCCTATGGGGATTCGGGGACGGGCGGGGGCGGGGGATGGGGGTATAAAATGCGGGAGCGTAACGGGTGTTAGGGCACCCGTTACGGCATCCTCAATGGAGTCTCTAAACAGCAATAATTGCTATTTTAGAAACTCCATTGATCAAAATTTATCACCAATAGGGGTCTCTAAAACACTATTTGATAGTTTTTGGCAAAATTATGACATCACTCAAGTTTTGAGTCTCCAAAATAGCACCTAGTCTCCATTTTCTTCAACAAATTTGTTGAAGAAAATGGAGACTATACAAGAAGACAAAAATGAGTCTCCAAAAAAAACAATATCAGATCTGACGATGTCAGATTGTCTGACATCGTCAGATCTGAAAAAAAAAAGTACAAAAAAACGAGCACAAACAGCAACAAACAAATTTATTACAATACAATTATTTTTTTCAACAAATAACAAAAAAAAGAAGGTAAACACAGCTCTGAAAAAAAAAAAAAGACATAAAGTTTGTGTTGGTGGTTTCGCCGGTGGTGGGGTGGCAGCGGAGAAGAGGAAGGGGAAGGGGAGGGGGGGGGGGAGGGGGGTGCGCTGTGTGTATATATGTATGTGTCTGTGTGTGTATATAGATTTTTGTGTGTGTGTATATTTGTATGTGTTTGTGTGTGTGTAGGGAAAGAAAGGGACGAGGGAGGCTATAGGGAAAAAAGGAAGAGGAAGAAACATGGGTGGGTGGGTGAGGATTTTTAATTATATTTTTTTAATTAAGTTTTGTAATATTTTTATTTAGAGTTTTGTATTTAAATAATTTAAATAATAATTAATTAAAAAAATTAATATTCGAAAAAAATAATAAATAATTAAATTATTATGTAAAATTAAAATTAACACAATATATTGACTCAATTTTATAGAAACTCAATTTTATTTAGGGTTTTTTAAAAGGGATTTTGTAATTAAGCTTTTTTAATTATTTTTTTTAATTAAGGTTTTACATTTAGGGTTTTTTAATTAGACATTATTTCTAATTATGGTTTTGTATTTTATTTTTTTATTTTAGTTTTTTTGGTTTGGTAAACTTTTTTATTATTGCTTGTTTTTTTTTTTGAACCGATATTACTGCTTGTTGAAAAATAAAATTTTCTACTTTATTTTTAGTTTAGGTGAAAAAAATAATTAATGGGTAAATTTAATTAAGATTTTTTTTACGTATAGTTTTTTTTTTAAATGTTATGTTCGTCGCAATTTATTTATTTTTTGGTTAAAATATTCGTTAAATAATTTGAAATAATCTAAATAATAATTAATTAAAAAAATAACACATATCAAATTATTATATAAAATTAAAATTAACACAATATCGAAACTCAATTTTATGGACACTGTCACCTGGGATATTTTTTTTTATCTTGGTCTCTAAGGCTGTCCTTAGTAGAGTCTCTAAAATAGAGACTCTAGTATCGTATAATTATTACGTAATGTAGTTCATTTGGTGAAACAAAAATTCATAAAGTAGAGATTAAAATCACCAAAAGTGGGCCCGGGTCTCTAAAAAAAAAGAGTCTCTAAAAATGTTAACAAATTTGTAGAAGTTGCTTTGAGTGATGCTTTACAAGGTATGAATCACTTGTATTTATAGCAATGCCAGAGTGGTGGAGGTATGGCTAGTTTAGCTGTGATGATGCTGAGAGGGGCCTACCTTGTCAAGGCTCACATGGCTTTGCTCATTTAGCTGAAACAGATGCATGAGCCTGTGGTGTTCAACAGCCCCACTGATGCCTCAAAAAGTGGCTAGTTGGTCACGAAAATTTGCAACAGCTCATTGTGGTTGGTTTCTGCTGAAGACAAGATTACAACATAATAACAATCTTGAAGTCGAAAATTGTCTTTACAATTAATAGTGTGAACAAAAGGAAAGATCCTCAAGAAATATAAAATGAAGTTTGAGGGAATAAATCTTGTATTCGTTACTCCTTTGTTAACGGTAGATTCAATAATGGCTTATATATCTCTGCAGCCAAGAATTGGTAGCTTCATATATCAAAGATTTTGTTGACAAAAAAAAAAAGAAAAAAGAAAAGAAAATATATATATCAAAGATTTTATAATTACGCTCATTTGGGGACTTCTTAATCCAGCTGTTCCAAGAGTCCCCAAAGTAAAGGAGGGTTAGACTGTATCGCTTTTCAAATGCAAATGGATGTCCCTTTATCTGATGAGTAGTAGATATTGCTTCCTTGAACGTGATGATTGGACAACTCTTGGTTTGCCTTGGCTTATCTAACTGGCATATGTCTATTCTTAGGAAGATTATGTCTCAGATCGCTTTTTCAAAAAATTTCATAAAGAAAAGTAAAGTAGTTGACATTCGATCTACACTAACAACGTGTTTTATCTTAATAAATAAGGGCATTTTTTTTTTTAATCTTATCTTAGCAGGGTTATTAATTGATATAGGGGTAATCTTCGAAGATAACACCGAACCGACTTTTAGCTTCAGCATGTTGTGCCCATTCCTTCCTTACCCCCAATTGGTGTTTATCGTCTTGCTATCTGCGCTCCCAGAAAGTACATGCACTTTCAAGTACATACGCATATGATCAACAATTTATTCTAGTTGCCGTAACAGAAATTGACTTTGAAAATTAGTGCACAATCAGTTAAGTTGGAAACAGATTAGAAGCTAAATTGTGTTGGTTTTGTTGAGGCGATTAATGTTGATTAAAGCTTAATTGGCTATGTTTTGCAAAACGTGTGTTATTACTATATTTGTATTTTTGTCTTTTTGAATGAACAGGTAAAATATTATGGTAACTTATCATAAAAAAAAGAAGAAGTCATGTGATTGAATTAATTGTTTTTTTCCTGAAAGGAAATGAGGGATTTATGAAGGATCTTTTCTTGAAAGCCAAGGTATGACAAGTATTTATATGAAGCATAGGACGTGAAGAAAGATGATCGAGGAGAGAGAGAAAGCACAGACAAGCTGGAAGAGAATACATAGGATTTCTATGTTCCATGTCGTGTTGCAATACAATTTGTGTTTTAGTCTTTGATTGTATTACGTGTTACAACCGTGTTGTTTTTTACAGTGAGTCATGAACAATTTGTTTGTGTCTTTGAATGTTTAGATTCTTGTGTCGTGTGTTCATTCCTTGAGAGAAGAAGGTATAGTTCTCGGGAGAGAACGTTGCAAGTCGAGGGAACTCGCCAAACCAAAGTTCATTAAGGAATTTATCATCGAGGCATCAAAGGTTAAGAGGGAGTCTTTACTTGTGTAAGTCCATTGGTATTGTAACTTATTATATTTCTTAATGAACATGTTTGTTGGACCAAGGGAGGTCCCGTGGATGTAGACCGCACGGTTGAACCACGTTAAATCTTGGTGTTCTTGTCTCTGTTACGATTCTAGTATTTTCGCTGCTGCTAACTATTATTACTTATGTTGGAACATTAAGTAGAAAGCTGTTAAAAAATCAGTCTGTTAACAAACTGTAAAAGAAAACATATTTCAGTTAATGTTGCAACATCACGTGTAACATATTTGTTTTTCACCAAGTAGTTACATCAGTTGTTTTCATTCATCACAGAGTTCTGCCAATTGAACGAATTTGCCATATTGCCTTGAAATTCATCAATACTTATACTACACAAACTTTAACACGTGGCATCAAGAGCACGTTACGAACTAATTCGGTTAGATTCTTAGGAGTTTTTGAGTTGTTGACTTGCAGGAATAGGTATGGACACCTTGAGTGAAGGAGGCTCAATCACTAAACCACCGTTGTTGGATGGTGCGTATTACTCATATTGGAAGGCTCGAATGAGGGCATTCATCAAGTCAATTGATGAGAGGGCATGGAAAGTAATCTTGACTAGCTGGATAACTCCTACCAAAACAGATGCTTAGGGCAATGTTGCAACTAAACCTGAAACAGAATGGACCAAGGATGAAGATCTTTTGGCAAGCTGGAACTCTAAGGCATTGAATGCAATATTCAATGCTGTTGACTTGAATCAATTCAAGTTAATCTCGACGTGCGAATCTGCGAAGGAAGCTTGGGAGATATTACAAACAACGTATGAGGGTACAACATCAGTCAGAAGATCAAAATTGCAGATGCTTGCCACTAAATTTGAGGAATTAAAAATGCAGGAGGATGAAACCATTGTGGATTTCAATGCCAAATTGTGTGACATTGCTAATGAATCTTTTGCTTTGGGGGAAAAGTATTCTGATTCTAAACTTGTAAGGAAAACCTTGCGCTCTCTCCCAGACATATTTGGAATCAAGGTGGCTGTCATAGAAGAATAAAAAAATGTTAATGAAATCAAGATTGATAAACTGATGGGGTCACTTCAAACTTTCGAGATGAAGTTTAAGCAAAAGAAGAAATAAAAAGGCATTGCACTGAAGGCTGAAGTTGAGTGGAAAAAGATGCTAAGCTCTTCGGATGATGAGGAATTCAAAATCTTTGAATCCTTAGCCTTGCTTACCAAGAATTTCAATAGAGTGCTGAAAAAATGGGACAAACGAAGAAAAGGTTTTAGACAGATGAATTTTGACAAAAAACCTTATGTTGCAACAGCCATAAATACACCCAAGAAACAAACCTTCAAACCAACTGACGAGAAGAAAAAGAGTAAAGGCATACAATGCCGAGAATGCGAGGGTTTTGGCCACATTCAAAAGGAATGCGCAAACACCTTGAAAAAGAAGAAAAAGGTCATAAAGGTTACTTAGAGTGATGAGGAATCTGAGGAATAAGAGGATAGTGAAGAAGAGCATACCAGTAATTTATTTGCATTCAATATTGCTACAACAACTCAAGAGATCAGTTTGGACGAAGAAGTTGGTATAACTGTTGGAACACCGGGAAAAACCGACAATGAAATAAGTGAATCTGATTGCGTTAAGTCGGACAGTGATGGTGATTTGGATAACGAAAAAGTCATGAAAATGTACAAAGACATGTACGAGAACTGGGTGATCGTGTGCAAGAAAAACCAGGGATTGGAGTTGAGGATTCTTGAATTGGAAAAACAAAAGTCTGAACTAAAAAACCTGGCTGAAGAAAGACTGATGGAAGTGCAAATGTTGAAACATAACTTGAAACAAATAAAGTGAAATACAAAAATGCTGAATTCTGGAACTGAAAAATTGAATTACATGTTATCCATTCAAAAATCGAGCAGGGATCATATTGGACTTGGTTTTTGTGAAGGAGAATCTTCTGGAAAAACTGTTTTTGTCAAAAGTTCAAAAAATTTAGACTTACAGCATAAGGTTTCACTGATCATAATCTGTTGTTATCCAAATTACAGTAGTAGAACAATATTTACAAGGCCCTAATCAAAGTCTATACAACTCTTTTCCAAGATGTAGGAAAAGAGAAAAAAAAAATGAACTCTATATTGTCAAAATTTGTTGAGGCCTGTTTTGTGCTTCTTGTTTCATGAGAACTTCAATTGAGAAGTGAGATTGATGAAGGCATCCTCTTGGCATGGAATTGTCAGACCACCTGTAGGATGATCAAAGCCGAACTCCTCGGCCGCCCTCTGCAACAATTCCTGGAATGAAGGATGATTTAGATATGATATCGGAACCACAAATCGCTTCTTTTCCATCTCCCCAACATAAACTGCAAGATGGCCTTTGGGAACATCAGACTGATTTTTCACAAGAGATTGCAATTTGTAAATCTGCTTGGCTCTAGCAAGCATTGAAGGCAAACGAAGAATTCCCATAACTGGTTCTTGGTTGGAAGTGAATCTTGGTAGTCTTGATTGAGATAGACTTTCAATGAGCAATGCAATATTACAAGGGTCTATCTGTATGACTTTTATTTATAGCGAGGCCTATTGATCAAGTTCGTCGGCAGGGATGACGAGGGAATGGCCAGTTTGGCTGGCTGGTAGGGGCCTATACTGTCATGGCTCACATGGCTTTGCTCATCCTATGCCTGAAACATGTACATTCATTATCCATGCATCAACATATGGTTTTACAGCCCCACTTGTTTCTGTGAGGTCATTATGAAAATAAATTTAGCAACATATCCATTATAGCTAGAGAAGATTTCTTCCAAATGCCACATGGTTTTGCTCATAAAACTCCTAGCACTAACCAGTGGATTGCAGGACCTACTCGTTTCTTTCAATTCATAGGCATGCCTAAGAATTAGATCCGTTCATTAGCAGCCACAAGCTACAGAAGATTTCCTTTAGGCCCTACCTTATTACGGATCACATGGTCTTTGCTATAGAGGGTCAACGACAATCCCCTTCTCATCCACTCACTTACCTGTGATGGTTGACCCTACATATATAATTGTTGTAAAAGATGAATATGGATGATAATCTAAAGGATAAAGCACACCCTTCTGCTGTTTCTTCTTCATCAACAGACAGTGTGGCCATGTTTGGAGAGAGACATCTTAGTTGGTTTACATCAGTAAATTTAAGACAATGAATAGTAAGCCAAGTCAGCAGACCCTTGATCTACCCGGACTCTGAGAAAGCTCATATATCCAAACGCTAATCAACAAGAGAAAAGCTCAATTACTGGACACCTTTGGGGCTGAAGCACTAAATTGGATTTCACATCTATATACCATGTGTTGGAGCAAATAAAATAAATATAATAATCCCTTTCTATTAACTTAAATTTTTAGATAAGGTAATAATTTAATATGGTATCAAAACCTTAAATAGTCGGGAGTTTTAAGTCTTGTAGTCAACTATCTATAATAATTGAGATTGTACACGTACAAAATTACAAAATGAATTCACATGTATCCCTATTAATAAGGTTTTAGATGAGGTTATAATTTAATTCTATATGATGTTAATTTATCACTGTTAGATCAAGAAACTTGCAGGATTTTGACTCAGATTCAGTGCAGAACAACAAGAAGATGTAATTGGAACTTAAAGGGGTAAGTTTCATTTGTATTTTATCTTTTTGCCATTTTCGGCAACATAAAAATATTTACAACAGTTCCACAACTCTTTTCCAAGAGTTGGGAAAAAGGGATTAATTACAAAAGAGAAAAGAACTCTCTAGTCAAAATTTTGTGGAGCGCTGCTCCATGTTAATTCCTTGGTTCCATTAAACTTTGAGGCTAGAAGTGAGGTTGATGAAGAAATGTTCTTCGCATGGAATGGTGAGACCACCTTTAGGATGCTCAAATCCAAACTCTTCTGCAGCTCGATGCAGCAATTCTTGAAAGGTAGGATGATTTAGATTTGAAATTGGAACCACATATCTCTTTTTCTCCATCTCTCCAACATAAACTGCAACATGGCCTTTAGGAACATTTGGATGATTTCTTGTAAGAAGATGCCTGGCACTGGTGACCACCGATGGCAAATGAATTCCCATGACTGATTTTTAAGTTTGAGCTTTTGAAGTGAAATATTGGTTTTGTTGGAGGGTCTCTGGTACTGGAATAATGTAGAACTTGCTTTGAGGGATGCTTTACAAGGTGTGAATCACTTGTATATATATAGCAATGTTTATGGCCAGTTTAGCTGCAGTGATGCTGAGTGGGGCCTACGCTGTCAAGCCTCACATGGCTTTGTTCTTGGCTGAAACAGACACTCACCATCAAAGCATCATGAGCGGTGAGCCTGTGGTTCAAGAACCCCATTTGCTTTTATGAGGTCATTGTCTTAAAAGGCATAGTGGGCTAGTATTACTACTCATGCCTCACAGTCTGTCGGTCAAGAACATTTAGTAACAGTTCGATGTGATTACTTTTGTTGGTCGAAATTCGATGTGATTACAGGTACACAAGATAATAACAATCTTCAAGTTAATAAATTATCTCTCTAATTATAATGTTAATGATGTCATGTATAGGATATTTACTTATCAAACTCTTGACTTATTTAGTGTATACTTTGTGACAAATCGCTACATATTTAGACTTTTGAATCAAATTTAATTGTTAGGCGAGACGGTGGGACGCATACAAGAACCCACGTCTGAATGGCCAGGGTTAACAAAAAAAAAAAAGACTTGCACCGCGAACCCTAGATGAATATTCGTCAAGCATATTCCACTTGAGCATGTATTCAGTGCCACTAATGGGATACGGTACCTCTATAGCCAAGAATAGGCAACGTCATATATTCACTTTTTACAGTTTTTTTTTTTTTTTTTCTGAAGTAAGCATTTTGTATTTCATTAGAAAATGAAAAGTACATAGGTGTATTGAAAGAAAGGATAAGTAAAAATTTATTTTCTTATTCCTCGTCTATAAATATCAAAATTTTGATTTGAATCAACATTTTTTTTTTACTCTTGCTCTTTCCTTATCCGGGAGAAGGGGACTTTTATTTGTACAAATGGATCGTAAAATTATTATATTGAAAATGAAAATAAAATAAGCAAGAGAAGCTAGCTTAAAAGAAATGCACTATTAAGTACATAGACTAATTAAACATACAACAAAGCAAAATGCAAAAGTTCTATCTGGCAAAGCTAACCGGTTAACTGTTTCTGCACTAGTTGACTAGGTAGCTTAGGCCATTGGAACATCTCAAACAAGTACAAATCTGAAACAAAAGATACACAAAAAACTACCCACAAAAGAATTTATAATCAAGAATAAGGATAGTAATTTGGTCACGAGAACACCATGTACGCATAGTGAAATTATATCGGAGAGGGAGGATGCATTTGGGCCTGGGGCCTGTTGATGGGGCAAACCCGAGGAGCCTTGGTGTCGAGGGAAGAAGTGAAAATGGGTCAATCAGATTTGCAGTGTGAAGAATCATTGTTTGGACTAAGGGGAGCGATTTTCAAATTTAAGAAAGTACCGAACCGACTTTTATCTTCATCATGGTATGCTCATACCTGCCTATCCCAATTTGTGTATATCGTCTCGCGATCTGCGCCTCCCAGAACAGTACATGTACTTTCAAGTACATACGGAGCAACATCAAAGTCAACACAGCTTGATGTCAAACGTATTGCATACTTATCATTCAAACAAATAAAATGGAAAAAGAAATTTCAGATATTAATGAATTTCCAGCGCATACTTTTGGGTTGTTTTGTTTCGGGAATTTTCCGATGAGATAATACGAATCAAGAAAGTAAGATACACCGGTGTAAATGATCGAGTGTCCTTCTATTCTAAATGATACTTTTGGATCAAGCAGTTGTTCTGAGGCGTGGCACTAATTCTTTCCATCGTTCATCCATGTTTTGAAGGGGTTGCCCTTTTTATTTTCCAATCGTTCATCCATGACAAGAGTAAATGGAAAAATAATCGGTCTAAAACTACTTATATCTCAAATCACGTATTTCAAACGAACCGAAAAGATTAATCTATGTATATAATTAAAAGTGTGATCTTATAAATATTCCTCGATTAACAGTCACTTTATATTAAGTCATGTCTTTTACTAGAAGACGTGTTGCTTATCAATATGCATTCTATTACCAGTAGACATACCTTTTCGTAGTAATCAGACATACCTGAATTTTTAGATGCAGTTCTAGATGCAGTACGCGAAATAGATGGTGAAAATGAATTCACAATCCGTTAACTTGGAAACTAATTAGAAGCCAAAAGGTATCGGTTTCGGTTTCACTGATCATAATCTTTTGCCATCTGAATTACACCAGTAGAACAATATTTACAATGTTCCTACAAGTATACAACTCTTCTCCAAGATGTAGGAAAAGAGAAAAAAATAATTAAAAAAATGAACTCTATAATGTCAAAATTTGTTGAGGCCTGTTCTCTGCTTCTTGTTTCATGAGAAGTTCAATTGAGAAGTGAGGTTGATGAAGGCATCCTCTTGGCATGGAATTGTCAGACCACCCGTAGGATGATCAAAACCGAATTCCTCGGCCGCCCGCTGCAACAATTCCTGGAATGGAGGATGATTTAGATATGATATCGGGACAACGAATCGCTTCTTTTCTATCTCCCCCACATAAACTGCAAGATGGCCTTTAGGAACATTGGATTGATTTCTCGTAAGAGATTGTAATTTGTAAATCTGCTTGGCTCTAGCAAGCATAGACGGGATACGAATAATTGCCATAACTGGTTCTTGGTTTGAAAGTGAATATTGTTCTGCTAAGTGATATTAGTAAGTCTTGCAATGGGCAATGCATTACAAAGGGCTCTATGACTTGAATTTATAGCAATTAATTAGGCCCATTGCTGAAGTTCGTCGGCAGGTATGACAAGGGAATGGCCACTTTGGCGGGTTGATAGGGGCATACATTATCTTGGTTCACATGGCTTTGCTCATCTATGCCTGCAACACACACACACACACACACACACACACACACACACTTGTTATCCATTGAATAACAACCTATGGTTCTACAGCCCCACTTGTTTTTGTGAGGTCATAAGAAAACATTCTGGGCTGCTATCAGGTGCTGATGCCTGAAACCTGGGCCTGCATAATTAAAACTTAGCAACATATCCATTTGGGTTGTTTTCTTTTTTCTAGACAAATTCATAGCATACCATATACAGGTGATGTGAAGAGAACAAATAGACTATTCTTTTGCTGTTACACCGACTACTGATTGATAAGATGATTCCAAGGATCAAGTCAAGTCGTCCCCGGACAGCTATCGAAATCATGGCAACCAAAATTGGACTTTTGACATTCTTAATTAATTTGCATTCAAGATTAAAATCTGTAATTGGTTTCTTCATTTATGAGCGTCTGGTATTCCTATGACTGATGAAGTAGTATATCATTCACTAATTAAGTTATTATCCTAAGTCCTCGTGTTTTTAAAAATTTCTTGCGGAACCACTTCACATGTGTTGGTTTATTTTAACGGTCAAAATTTTAAACGTGTGAATATTGTAAATGCCGGTAAAAGTCATTTTGTAACTATGAAAAATCTGAAAGAAAAATAAAATTCAAAGCATCTCTAAACTTAAGGGTTTTTCAAGCTAAAATTTCTTGTTGCCTAGGGAGAGGGTTTCCAAAATGCCGCTTTTATTTCAATTTTATTTGAACACATATTTTACATGTATAGTTTTGCAACTATACATGCTTAAATAGGTAGTGGTTCATGTCTTTTTATTATTTTAATTTTATTTTAGATGGAGTTAGTATTGATAAATTTTACTAAAGCAGAGGCTATTGTTCTCAAAGAAGCATCCCTTTTTGTTGATTCCCTGAAACTCATAATCGTTTGCATTGAGACTGTTGATTGTTGAGAGGTGGATTGAGCTGTTGAGAGGCCATTGAGGCAGCTCAATCCACTTCTATTACCAACTAGACAATTAGCAGTGATCAAGAAAATTGCAGAACAAGAACCGAATGTAATTGGAACTAAAAAGGTATTAATTAGTTTCATTTGTATATGATCCTTTTGCCATTTACAACAGCATAAAAATATTTACAATTGTTCCAAAACTCTTTTCAAGAGTTGGGAAAAAGTGATTCATCACAAAAAGAAAAAGAATAATAAAAATAAAGGAACTCTATAGTCAAAATTTTGTTGAGTAGTGCTCGGCTCCATTAAACTTTGAGGGTAGAAGTGAGGTTGATGAACACATCTTCTTCACAAGGAATGGTGAGAGCGCCTGTTGGATGCTCAAACCCAAACTCTTCTGCAGCCCGATGCAATAATTCTTGAAAAGTAGGATGATTTAGAAATGAAATTGGAACCACGTATCTCTTTTTCTCAATCTCTCCAACATAAACTGCAACATGGCCTTTAGGAACACCATACTGATTTCTTGTAAGAAGGTGCTTGGCACTAGTAAGCACTGATGGCAAACGAATTCCCATTACTGATCTTTAGTTTGAACTTTTGAAGTAATATTGGTAAGTCTTGAATGA
Organism: Ehretia macrophylla; assembly: GCA_037974665.1. Classification (NCBI taxonomy): domain Eukaryota; kingdom Viridiplantae; phylum Streptophyta; class Magnoliopsida; order Boraginales; family Ehretiaceae; genus Ehretia; species Ehretia macrophylla. The sequence continues at coordinate 44,260,210 of CM075766.1, forward strand.
TATAGCTAGACTTGGAATAGGCAATGCATTGCAATGGTCTGTATGACTTGTATTTATAGCCTAATGCTCAAGTTCGTTGGCAGGGATGACGAGAGAATGGCCAAGTTGGACGGCTAATCAGGCCTACATTACCAGGGTTCACATGGCTTGGCTCATCTACGCCTAAAACACACACACACACACACACTTATATATTATCCATGCATCAGCCTATGGTTGTTGATCAGACCCACTTGTTTTCATGAGGTCATCGTCTTAAAAAGCATCCTGGGCCGGTATCAGGTGCTGATGCCTGGAAAAACGAGGGTTTCATTTTTCTTGTTACTTGTGGTTGCGTCAACTTGGTTTCTAGGTTTTTCCTAATGTTGGTTATAAATGCAATTTCGCTCTTATGCCGGGGTGTGAAGGAAATTATAAACATGAATTATGGCCTTGATTCACTCTTATAGTCAATCGAAGGGGTACATGCCAGAGAAAAGATGTCATTCTTTTATCTAATGTTTGAAAGCATTTATGGTTTGAAATTCAATGAATTTATAAATAAATTTTGTGAAGATTTGTATTTATAAATGATTTTTTTTATTTAGAACTGTAACATAGTATTAAGTCAATTTTTTTTTTATTTATAAATATATTTATTGTGGATATTCCTTTTCTATCTCTATATATGTCTTGAAACTTTGCTTTTGAAACTTTGGGTAAGAATATGTATTCTATGAATGACATTAATCAATTTGAAAATTAAACTTAATTAATTAGTATTGATAAACATATATACAAATAAATAATTTGTGATTTCATATGGTTAAGTATGTTAAGATTACCTGAAAATAATGATGGATGAATAAATAACTTATGATTTGAGTTTCTAATTTGAAGACAAAAAAAAAGTTTGGATGAAAAATATGAAAAAGAATCTTTGTCGTGAAGAAGATAATAAGAAGAATAAGAACTAACAACATAGGGAATAAGAGTGGAAGAATAAGAATAGTAAAAAAAGAAAGAAACTTAGAGGGCAGTTTAGCCTTTAAAAGATGAACAAATAACTTGGTAGTTTAGAATTGCAAATTCCACCTCTTTAGCAAATCCATGATTTGCAAATCTTAGATTTCTAATTTTTTTTAAAAAGGTGCTTCCAAACACAAAAAAGTTAGATTTGCAAATAAATTATGTAAAATTTTAAAGAATTCATTTGTTCCAAATAGTATGTTAATTGTATAACTATATTCTCTTGTAAAATGGTTTCTTAGTATTTATTAGGTGAGAAAAGAGAAAGAGGAACTGGTATCAAGAACTTGAGATTATATATTACGGCAAAAGAGAATGACGCATAATTTAACGGAAGGTAAATAGCACCATAACCCCTTATAGTTAGCCGAAAGTGCTCAACACCCCTTATATTTTTAAAAGTGCATTGGACCCTTTTATGGTTTGAATAATGTAGCACCACAGCCTCCTTCATCAAAAAAACTATTACTTCTAACGGAGAGTGTGTTGCACGTGCGTTAAATGCAATTGTTCATATTTTTTGGCTTAAATTATTAATTTTTGGACAAAAATATCCTCATATATATATAATATATATATACATATATATATTTGTGTTTTTTTACTTTTCTTTTCTTTTTAAAGATTAAAGAAAAAAAAATACTTAAAAAAAAAACCAATCATCTTTCCCCCCACCCCACACACACCACACCCCACCTGACCCACCTGACCCCCCAACACACCTCAACCCCTACCCCCACCCCCACCCCCACTCCCACCCCTAGTGGAACACACGTACCTTACTTGCAGCCCCTACTGCATCGCACCCCCACCCTTCCAAACCCAGTCGCATCGCACCCTCACCCCCAACCCATCTACGTCGAACCCCACTCCCCTACCCTATCGCCGTCGTACCCCCTACCCCACCTCCTGACCCCATCAAATGTATTTGTATATATATGTATGTGTATATGTATTATATATACATATTTGTTCATTTTTTTTTGGTTTGGTGTGTGTGTATATATATATATATATATATATAATGTTTCTTTTTATTTTTTATTTTTCTTGTGTGGCGTGTACATATATATTTATATATATATATATTTTTTCTGGTGTGGTGTGTGTAGATATATTATTATTATGTTTGTCCAGTATATATATATAAACAAAAGAAAAAAGGAGAAAATATAGAAAATAAAAAGAATAGAGGGTATTAATGTCTTTTAGCTATTTCCGTTAAGAAACTTGACGGAAAAAAGACAGAGAGGGCACGAATGCTACTTTTTCAAATCGCAGGGGATCCTGTGCACTTTTAAAAGTATAGGAGAGTGTTGCACTCTTTTGGCTAACCATAGGGGGCTGTGGTGCTATTTACTTTTTAATGGATTCTACTCATTTATTTCATAAATGGAGTAAATCCGACCAATATGGATAAAAGTTTGGGAAGAAAAAGAGAAATTGGAGACTGGTATATAGATGGTTGAGAATATTCATTTACTAAATGAATGGTTGGAGACTTGAAATAGATGGTTGAGAAAAATCATTTACTAAATGAATGATTAAGATCTTATGGCAAACGTATTAGGAGATAACACTCTTATCGGGAGAAGATCTCAAGTCAATAGGAAAATCTGTGTTTTAATAGTTATAAACGAATGAGTGATTCAATGAATTTTTTTTTTAGGTCAAAACTTCGATGATTGTTTGCAAAGGTTGTTTTTGTTGTGAAAGTTAGGTTCATTCATGGTTTGTGTTAACTAGGAAGAGGCATTGGTAGTATATACGGAACACGCCAGTAAAAGAAATGGGGAGGGGGTAAAATGAAGGGGGAACGGGGTGTTTATCTATTTATTTTTGATAAGTAGGGTTTTTTTTTTTTTTAATTTTTAGGGCTTGGGTTAGTTGTTAATTAAAATTTAACCCTTATCTAATTAAAATTAATTGTAAATCAACCTACATATTTTTTAATTATGATTCTCAGGGGTCATTTTATATTTTACGGTCAAAATTAATTAAAAAATACATTAATGTTTAATTAATTTGAGTTTGTGTTTATTGAATTATGTAATTACTAAATTTTTTGTCTACGATTTTTTTTGTTCTCATTTTTCTAACTATTGTTTTTTTCCTTTTTTTGTTTTAATTAATTTAAGTTTTTGTTAATTTTTAATTACTTCAAAAATTGAATTAAGTAAAGAAAAAAAAGCAAAAATCAATAAAAACAAGACCGGAATATAAACCAGATGTAATTAAATGTCATCCTATTATCTTTGCTAGAATTTATTTATTTTTTGATTGAAATGTTTGTTAAAAAAAAGTTACGATAATATAAATTAATACCAATTAATTAAAACATATTCCACTTGCGCATGTTTTCAGTGTCAATAATGGTTTAAGGTATCTATATAGCCAAGAATACGTAGCTTCATGTATCAAAGATTTCATAGTTAAGATCACTGAACCGACTTTTGGCTTCAGAAGGTTATGCCCATACCTTTGCGGCTTTGCTACCCCAATTGGTTAATACCGTCTCGATATCTGCACTCTAAAAAATGTACATGCACTTTCAAGTACATATGCATATGATAAAAGCAACATCAAAATCAAAAAATTAATAGCAAAAATGCAATGCAGATCATTCAGACAAAGAAAATTTGGAAAACGAAGCTTCAGATTTGAATGAAGCTACAACAAACAAATGAAAATGAAAATTGCTATTGTAACTCTAATACTTTAATTTTTACCACAAATCTTATATTACTGTTGCTCTAAAGAGAACTTTTGCAATTGATTGCTTCAGGTTGAATTTATTTAATCTGAGAAGTAGCACTGATTAGGTCAAGTTGAATACATTTAATTTAAGACGTGACACTCATTTTTTCTATTTAGTGATATTATTTATAAAGTGACTTATTGAAAAGAAATCTAGAGTATGACAATTAGTTTGTAAAAAATATCAAAATTCACTTTCATGGTTAAGTGGCTCTTCTTAACAATCACATCCCTTTGCTTAATTGCCGCTTTACACTAAGGTCATTCTCAATGGAGTCTCTATTTTCGGGTCTCTATCTACTATTTTAAATACCCATTTAGAGACCAAGATAAATTTGAGGGTCTCTATAAAATTGAGTCTCTATATTGTGGTAATTTTAATTTTACATAGTAATTTGATTATGTGTTATTTTTTCTTGTGTGTTAACATCTAGCAGTTTGACCTAGAGATGGAAGTTCAATTTCACATGTACATGTGCATAAGATTTGTTTATTTATGGCTGTTGAGCATCAGACAATCGAATATAAATTTTGTATCGTATCAGGAATACATCTACAATAAATTTAAAAGTCGATGTTCTTGAAATTGATTAACAATGTAGAAATACAAAATAAGACTGTTTAAACTTCAGTAAGGACGAAACTTCCGTGTGAGTAAAGAAGACATTTTTTCTTTTAAATTTTCTTAACATTTCCTTTATTCACACTACTATTTGTGAAGACAACGAACAAATTCAAGATTGCTCTTGTCTTGTATACTTGTATCTAAGCACAAACCAATCACACCAAACTGAGAAGACAATGACCTCATAAAAAGCAAGTGAGGTTCCTGAATCTTGAACCACAGGCTGATGCTTTGATTGCGACTTGTGAGTGTCTGTGCCATTTTATGAGCAAAGCCATGTGAGCTTTCTCAAGGTAGGCCCTCTCAACACCATCTTAGCTAAACTGTCCATTACCTCCACCAAGTCTACTATAAATACAAGTGCTTCACACCTTGTAAAGCATCACTCAAAGCAACTTCTACATTATCCAGCACCAGAGACCCTCAAACAAAACCAATATTTCACTTCAAAAGCTCAAACTTAAGATCAGTCATGGGAATTCGTTTGCCATCAGTGCTTACTAGTGCCAAGCATCTTCTTGCAAGAAATCACCCAAATGTTCCTAAAGGCCATGTCGCAGTTTATGTTGGAGAGATGGAGAAAAAGAGATATGTGGTTCCAATTTCATTTCTAAATCATCCTACCTTCCAAGAACTGCTGCATCAGGCTGCAGAAGAGTTTGGATTTGGTCATCCAACAGGTGGTCTAACCATTCCATGTGAAGAAGATGTCTTCATCAACCTCACTTCTACCCTGAAATTTTAACGGAAACAAGGAACATAGAGCAGCGCTCCACAAATTTTGACTGTAGAGTTTCTCTATTTTTTTTTTTCTATTTAATCCTTTTTCCCAACTCTTGAAAAAAGAGTTGTAGAACAATTGTATATATTTTTACTCTGCTGTAATTGGCAAAAAGATCAAATACAAATGAAGCAATATCTTTTAGTTTCAATTACATCCAGTTGTTGTTGTTCTGCACTGACTCTCAATTTGCAACTTTCTTGATCACTGACTTTAACAGTTAGATTAACATGAGTATCTAGTAATTGAGCTTTTTCCTAATTTATTGACATGAGTATATGGACGTGAGTCAAACCTACTAAATTGGTTGATGACAGGGCTCAAAAGCTGGAAATTTAGGTCAGATTAGATGAATTTCAGGTTGTTATTTCCCTAGAAGATCAAAAGAATTACCTATGCCCTTCATTGTGGGTACGGAATCAATTCTTGTAGGTTATCCCTTTAATATATATTTTTACAGTTTATGTCTCCTTTGAATTTTTATTTTCTTTTAAAAAATGACCATGCCATATCACGAATCAAAAAGATATCTTCAAACTTGAGCTAGAGACTGGTGAATTAATTCAGTGTCTCACATAGTGTGGGTCCTACTAATAATGTGAGAGATTGGTGAATTAATCTAGACTGACTCTGATAGAAATATATTAGAATATAACACTCTCATATTAAAAAATTAGAAACTTCAAGACCTGTTAACATAACTGAGGTTCTATTTTAAAACCAATTGGTGTCAAGTGGAGTAATTTAGGATCTTATAAGGTGACTTTAAAATTTCTGATTTTTCGATAATTGGTTTTAGGATGAACCTCAGTTATATTAATATAGTATTAGAGTTGGGCCCTTGGTCCAATTTTAATCATCCACGTGTGACTCATATCAAATCAGGTCAACTTGTGTTCAATATTTTGCGTTTATCATGTTTCACGCATCTTCAATCTTCCACGTGTATCGTCCCACGTGTATTCAATCTTCATCATGTGTTAATCTACCATGTGTGTTCAATCTTTCACATGTAACTTCTCTCAAATCAGGTCACACGTGAGAGGGAGTGTTAGAATATAAACTTGTTTCATATCGAAAAATCAGAAACTCTAAAATCACCTTATACGATCATGTGCTACTCCACTTGACACCAATTAATTTTAAGATAAAACCTCAGTTATCTTAACAAAATGCCCCCGTTGACTTAAATTTTATAAAAACGCCATGTTGGATGCCTCACTCCAAACATTGCCATTCTGTCTCCTGATGAAGAAGAAACAACAGAAGTTCTGCTTGTCCTCAGCCTCTTGTTTACAATTCCCATCCATATGCTAGAACAGTAGCAACCTCAATCAATCATCTAACTACCATCATTTGAGAGGATATGTATGGTCAAGGCATCATGAATGACAAGGTGGTTGTTGACCCTCTATAGCAAGACCATGTGATCCGTAATAAGGTAGGGCCTAATAGAAAAATTGCCTGCATCCTTCTGTAGCTTGCAGGCTGCTAATGACAATCTGGTCTTCTAAGGCATACCAATGAATTGTAAGAAACAAGTAGGCCCTGCAAACCATAGCGCTGGGGCAAGGAAATCTTTTTCTTTCAATGGATATGTTGCTAAATCTCAATTATGCAACCCCCGGTTTTTCAGGCATCAGCACCTGATACCGGCCCAGGCTGCTTTTGTGGGGCGCTGTAGAATCATAAGCTGATGATCCATGGATAATGAGTGTGTGTGTTTCGTCTCAGGCATAGATGAGCAAGGCCATGTGACCAGGACAATGTAGGCCCCTATCAGCTCGCCAAGCTGGGCATTCCCTCGTTATTCATGCCGACGAACTTGATGAGCAATAGGCCTAATTGCTATAAATACAAGTCATACAAACCCTTGTAATGCATTACCAATTCCAGATTTCCAAGTCTATCTCAATCAAGACGTATCAATATCACTTAGCAAAACAATATTCACTCTAAAACCAAGGACCAGTTATGGCAATTCGTATCCCGTCCATGCTTGCTAGAGCCAAGCAGATTTACAAATTACAATCTTTTGTGAGAAATCAGTCCGATGTTCCTAAAGGCCATCTTGCAGTTTATGTGGGGGAGATGGAAAAGAAGCGATTCGTGGTTCCCATATCATATCTAAATCTTCCTACTTTTCAAGAATTGCTTCATCGGCCTGCAGAAGAGTTTGGGTTTGAGCATCCTACAGGTGGTCTCATCATTCCTTGTGAAGAAGATGCCTTCATCAACCTCACTTCTACCCTCAAAGTTTAATGGAGCCAAGGAACATGGAGCACTACTCAACAAAATTTTGACTACATATAGATCGAGTTCCTTTATTTTCTTTTTCTTTATTGTAATGAATCATTTTTTCCCAACTCTTGGAAAGAGTTCTGGAACAATTGTAAATATTTTTACGCTGCTGTAAATGGCAAAAGGATCATATACAAATGAAACTAATACCTTTTTTGTTCCAATTACATCCAGTTCCTGTTCTGCACCAACTCTGAACCAAAATTCTGCAACTATCTTGATCGCTGTTAATTGTCTAGTTGGTAATATATAGAACTGGATTGAGCTGACTCAATGACCTCTCAACAATCATTCTCAATGCAAAAGATTGTGAGGTTCAGGGAATTAACAAAAAGGGATGCTCCTTTGAGAACAATAGCCTCTGGTAATTGAGTAGAATTTATAATACCAACTCCATCTAAAATAAAATTAAAATAGTAAAAAGACATGAACCAGTACCTATTTAAACATGTATAGTTGTAGAATATGTGATCAAATAAAAGTGAAACAAAAGCGGCAAAGTAAAATTAACACAAAACAAACAAATTTATATTTATGCATATAAATATTCAAACATGTTTTGGAAATCCTCTCCCTAGCTAGGCACCAAGAAATTCAAGCTAGAAAAACCCTTAATTTTAAAAATGCTTTGATTTTTATTTTTCTTTCAGAATTTTTTCTGGTATTTAATGTTTGTTAAATTACTCTTTTACCCGCAAATGTAATGTAGGCATTGGGTTCAGCAATAATGATATCTCCAACATACCAAAACTAGTTGTCACCCCACCAGTAGTAGGAGATGTAAGGATTGATATATAAAATAACTTTTTATTTCATTAATAATCATATTGAGCTGTATTTACTTGTAAGAACTGAATTCTTTGCAAATGAGTAGTTGCAACTCTGGAAAAAAAGAATTCAGTAAAATTTATCTTATATTGAACCATTCATATATGTGTGAATATTACCTACATATATATTTTATATGGATTTATTTGGTTCCTTTGATTCTTGCTCGAGCCGGATGATGAAAAATTATCATGTCCAGTTCCTTCTAGGGGATGGATCCATAAGAATTCACCTATGAATAACAAAAAAACCAGACTTGAATAATCTTGTATTAAGAGCTAAATTGGCTAAAGGGATGGGTCATTATTATTACAAATAGCGCGCAAGACCCAATAATCTTTTATAGCACATGTTAAGTTAAGTGGTGGTTTTTAGCCAAAAAAAGAAAAAGAAAAAAAATTAAGTGGTTGCTGCAAGAAATTTTTAAAAACACGAGGATTTACTTGGGACAATAACTTAATTAGTTAACGATATACTATACATCAGTCATAATAATATCATGACGAAGAAACCAACACATTTTAATCTTGAATGCAAATTAATTAAGAATGTCAGAACTCAGAAGTCCATTTTTTGTTGCCATATTTAGATAGCTGTCCGGAGACAACTTGACTTGATCCTTGGGATGATCTTATCAATGAGTAGTTGTAACAGCAAAAGATTAGTCTATTTGTTCTCTTCATATCACCTGTATATGGAAATATATGAATGTAATTGTCTAGGAAAAAGAAAACAAACTCAAATGGACATGTTGCTAAGTTTTAATTATGCAGCCCAGAGGTTTCAGTCATCAGCACCTGATACCAGCCCAGAATGCTTTCTTATGACCTCACGAAAACAAGTGGGGCTGCTGTTATGCACGGATAATTATTAGCACAACCCAGCAGATCAACATGATTTGTGGAAATCAGTGGAGTGATAAGGATACCCAAAACTATTGGAGAAATAAGGATTGTCATTCCCACAAATCATGCCATGTTAAAAAAATCTGAGGATGATGATAAAAGAAAACTAAATAAAACAAACCCAAATAAAGTATTGACCACCACATTCATATACCATACACACCACACACACCACACATATCCTTCTCTCTCTCTCTCGATCACCACACACACATACACACGCACACTGCACATAGACACACACAACGAATCAGTCACCACACAAGCATAAAAACGCATACACAAAACACACGCAAACAAACCAGAGATATGGGGGTTAGGGGTTTGGGTTTGGTTCATTGGGGGTTTGGGGTTTGGGGTTTGCTATGGGTGGGTTGGAGAAAGGGGTTGGATTTTTTATTTGTTTTTTGGTTTGGTTGTGTATGTGAATGTGTGAAAGTATGTATGATTAGTTTTTTTCCAGAGTAAATGCCATTTATCCCATGAGTTTTAGCTTAAAGCCCAGACACCCCCATAAAGTTATACTTTTGCCCAAATTCCCTCATGATATTAAAGTCTCCTAAACAAAGCTTTAAACTTAAAGGGTAGTTGGGACTTTTTATTTTGTAAAACAAATAATATTTAAAACATTAAAAAAGAAAAAGAGAAGAAAACTTCTAACCCACCCCACCCATCTGCACATTGATCTTAAACCCTTTCCCTCACCCCCAACCCAGTAGCCCAAACCTCATAGCAATACCCTACACCCTTTACCTAAACCCACCCTATATTATGAACCTTTTTTTTTTAAATTGATAATTTGTAACAAAATAAGTCCAAAAATGTAACAACTCAAGTCCAAAGTGAGAGTCATCCCAAAATACTAGTCTATTAGGTGGGAGATTCACTTGTACTTAAGAAGCACCCCTTGTAAGGGTGAGATTCTTATGTGAGATCATTACATTCTATCCCCTTTAAATTAAGAGTCGACGCCCATGTTGAGCTCGACTATCGACACTAACCCGACGGTAGCCCTTTCTTCTTGGTGGCTACATTCTATCCCCTTTAAATTAAGAGTCGACGCCCATGTTGAGCTCGACTATCGACACTAACCCGACGGTAGCCCTTTCTTCTTGGTGGCTATACTCACCTATCAGTATTCAGTGTGACACTTACCACACCTTAATCCAGTCTATAGTCTCTCCTCCATGAGGTCCACTCTCAATGAAAGCACCAATATAACAAAATAAGCCAAATAATGTAACAATTCAAGCCCAAAGGGAGAGCTCATCCCAAAAGACTAGTCTGTTAGGTGAGAAAACCCTTGTACTTAAGAAACACCCCTTGTGAGGGTGATATTCCTATGTGGGATCATTACACAATTTGATTTGTGTTTTGTTATATGCTTGAGGTAAAATTACTTAATGATCTAAACTTCATATGTATGTGTGTATTAACTGGTATAATTATATAAATGTGATTTAGTATTTGCTTCAAACGGAAAGTATATGGATTTAGTTTTTTTTTTTTTTTGAGTAAAATGCACCATACCCCCTTGTGTTTTCATAAAGTTGCGTCATAAACCATGTGTTTTAAAAAGTACCACCATAAACTCTATGTTATTGAAAATGTTGCAAATAACCCTCTACCGTCAATTTTAACGTGAGTGTGATACACTCGCCTATAATGCAAATATGAAACGTATCAAGTTGTAAAACACATAAAGAAGGACAAAAATACCCCTTTTCTCAAAAGTGCATGATACCCCCTTGTGTTATACAAAAGTTGCATAATAAATCCTATATTTTAAAAACTAGCAAATACCCCCTGTGTTAAATAAAATGTTGCATTATACCCCTTGCTGTTCAATTTTCAGCTATAATTAACTGAGAGTGCCTTCAAACAAATTTTATATGACCAAAATACTCTTAATTTATTGCCTTTTTTTTTTTTTTTTAAACATGTTCTTCATCTTCACCAACAACCAAACCATTTCCATTTAGTCTATCACGAATGGAGCTGTGGATCGTATATGCAACAAAATAAAAACGCTTTGCTTTGCAATCCAATTTTTTTCTCTCTTAATTATCGCTTGGATCACCAAAATTAATTTTCATAATTACCACTTCAATTTATTAATCTAACATTCATTTTTCTTGTTCCTTTATTTTTTCCTTCTTAGTGGTCAGGTATTAGTTCGTTGCTTGTGGTGGTAGTGATGGTGGAAGTGGTGGAGCAGCTCGAATCCTTTCACTTATTCTTTAAATATTTTCTTCATTTTATTGAATTTTATTTCCAATTATTATTTAGTTGGTTTGTGTTTACTTGGCCTAGTAAATGTTAATAAGGCATTGCCTTAGCTAGATCCATTAAAGAAAGTTGATAAAGATTTTTTTTTGGGTCGAGAGTTGATGCAGATGGGGAAGGTAGTAATGGTAGAAAAGAGATGGTGAAAGATGGTGACGGATGGTAGTGTGGAGTGAGGTTACTGAAGTGAAGAAAATACATAGATAAATGGATGCTCAAAATTTATCAAATGAGAAGCTGTGCCTAGTGGTTACTCTTTAAGCTAAAAAAATGAAAGGTTGCGGGTTCAATTCCTAGCTCCGCGCTGGTTTCCTAAATAATTTTTGTCTCAAGGACATGTCATTGCCATGTGTCATCAAACCATTGGATGACTAGAGACACGTGTCATCATACAATTGGAGCAAATTATTGCCATACCATTGAGTGAAAAATAAAAAACGTAAAAAATGAAAAAAGAAAAAGGAAAACAAGAAAAGAGAAAATAAAAATTAAATAAAGGACAATGGCGTCATTTTACCCTTGTTGTTAATGAATATTAATGGAGTTTTAGATTAGGGAGAGTGTGCAACATTTAGTATAACATAGGGGGGTATTTATCACTTTTTAAAACACAGGGTTTATTGTGCAACTTTCATATAACACATGGGGTATCATGCATTTTACTTTTTTTTTTAATGCAAGTATGTCATGTTGTATTGCATTTTTGCTTGCTAAGACTTGTAGATTATGTTCGTATTATTATTTTTTGTAGTTTTATGTAGTAATGAAACTGGTTTATCGATGTATATATACGAAGAGCCTTAGCTTCAGAGATCTAGATGTGGTGGATTAGTAAATTGATATCATATTCATTATTGAGGTCTAAAAGATTTCACTCTAATGGTTTATGCTGAGAATTGTTTTTGATTCATGCAGTGTTTATGCCTCTACTTTCCAATTCCCGATGTAAAATTTGGATGGCATATTACATTGTTTCAATGAAATCTTTTGATTTTATAACCTCAAATAGTTAATCTATAAGTTCTTAGAAGAGATCCATTGAAGTTGATGTTTTTGACAATGTTGCAAATTGTAGTCAGTAAATTTAAATTATATAAGTTATTTACTTGCATGTTGGGCTTCAATCAACATTGTTGTCAATGCTGTGAATCCCCAGAAGTTGCAAAAAAAAATATGCTTTATGTGGACTTGTGTTATGTGTTTGCTGTGCAGAATTTGTATTGCCCTATGGATGGTTTGGATTTGAAAACTATTTGCATTAATTTCTATTGCAGAACTTTTACTTCTAATTAAATTCTCTGGTTTTGTCCTATATATGGAGAGTGTGTGAATGTGTGTGACTGTGTCATTGTGTGCATGTGTGACTGCAAGGGTATCTATGAAAAAGGCGGGAGGGAAGAGAGACGATTGAGAGAAAGAGAGGTTTTGATTTATTTTGTCAAACTAATGAAGGAATATAATGCCCTCGGTTATTAAGATCTATTTGGTAGGATTAAATATCATGGGGGAAATTGAGTAAAAGTAAGACTTCATGGATGAATTTGGGAATTGGATAAAAACTCATGGGGGAAAATGGTATTAACTCATTTTTTTTCTTTGTTAAAGTATGACTAAGGGATGGAAGAAAAAAAAATGTGTGGTGTAAGTTAGGAAGTGGTTTTCAGTTTTTATCATTATTTTCTTCAAAAAATTGAATAGACTAAAATGCCCTAAACTACAAGACTTTGTTTGGTTGGATTTAGTGACATGGGGGAATATAGGTATTATAAAAAATTTGTGGGGGAGTTTGGGCTTTAGGCAAGAACTCATGGGGGAGAATGAGATTTCCGAATTTAAGGGTAATCAATAAGTATTAAGTGCATTAATTTGTTTAAGACCTTTTTATATATTTCAAGACTAAAAATTATTCATACATAAAAAAATAATTAAATATGAAGATGGTGTGGACATGCAGATCAATGTAAAGAGAACTTTTGAAGCAAAATTGCTCTTTGAAAGAAAGAGAGAAATTTACGAGCCAAATAAAGGAAGAAAAAACAAAGGATTGAAGGAAAAGCAGGAAAGAAAATTCTAAGCCCTTTTAAAATTTTGACTAAAGGAAGAAAAAAAAAAAGAATAGCAGCCTTTAAACAGTCTACCCTTTCTCATATATAATACATGCCTACGAATAGAAAAAAGAAAAAAGAGACAGAGAAAGGCTAAAAAATTTCAAGGTTAGTTTATAAATGCCACAATCCACCTCTATTTATAGGCTTGAGGGGGCTTTAGGAGGTGTATCAAATGGAGATTAATCTGAATGGATGGCTAAGATTGCACCTCTAAAATTATCTAACCACAATATCTACTAGTTATACAAGTAATCTCTACTCTAGAGTAATCTATACAAATAACCTGTCAAGTGACATCAACGATGACATGAGCGACTTGGCCTATAAATACCACATTTTCCTAATTTGTGCCAAACCATTTTAGTTGCTCCCTTGAGGGTGAAAAAGCTTAGAGTGCAGAAAGAGGCAAATTGGGCAAAAATTAAATAGTAAGAAAAATTTCAGATGAATAAGAATAAGAAGAACCAAAGTGGTAGACCGAGTAAATGTACAATCATGCTAGTTCGTGCATTCATTTTGCTATGAATGTGAGAAAACATTTCTAGCAACACGAGGCTCAGAAAAAGCAAAGCTCAAAGACTTGTTCTTTGTCATAGATTTCAACACTAGAAGACATTTTTAAAGCTACAACAAATGTGTTATATGATTTAGTGTCTGCTTGTTCTATGATATGGCTGTATCAGGTTTGTCAACTAAGAAGTTGTTTGGCTTAGATTAAAAAAGAGATTATAAGTTCTTGTAGTGCTTATAAACTCTAGAGAATAAGCTCAAAACAACTCTGGTAGTTGCTCAAAGTTTGTCAAAATAGATTAAACTTGAATAGCTTTTAAGCTCACAAGAAACAGAAAATTTATGGGATGAGAAACTTCTTCAACAACCTCTTTTTGAGCTTATAAACTAGACTGTTTTACCGAACACCCACACTGAGCTTATAAGATCAAAGTCAGCATATAAACTGCTTTGACCAACTTATTAGCTTAGCTTATAAGATCAAAATCAGCATATAAACTGCTTTGACCAACTTGTTAGCTTTGCCAAAAAGCCTCTAACTAAATTTTCAGGACCTAAAGGAAATACATGAGATGTAGGGAGACTGTGACTCGAAATACTGAGGAGAGTTACATGGGTAAATGTTACAAATCTATGTTATCAACTGAGTTTCTCAGTAACTGAAGGATGGTATACTGCCTTTGTGTAATCAAAGATCCATGATAGTTAATTTACTATCATCCTTTTGGCAATGGATGGTTAGCCCCATTTCCAAAGAATTTGGTAATCCACTGAGTTGTGGATATTCTGATGGTGATCCAGTGGGGACAAAAATAGGAGAAAACAGAATGCCAGATGAGTCAGAAGGCTAGAATGATAAAACGTCATAATTTTAGCGATTTCTAAATGTAGGAAAAGTACAGGCCATCTAGAGAATCTCTCTCTCTGGTTTAAGCTGTTTTGCTGAGGTGAAAAACTAAAGGGTCTCACTTGTCTTTTAATGTCATTTTTCTTATATGATGGAAGTCTTTTACATTTGCTCTTTCAGATTTTGAATATCAAGATGTAATTGTTTCCTCCCTACTAATTAGAGAACAGGAAGAAAACAGAATTTATCATTACATAGTGAACGAGAGGGCAAAATATTTGCTTACAGAAGTTTAAAGTCTTACAAATTCAACTTCTGCTAAATGTCCAATTTAATAAAGATATTTGATGATAATAGTAGTGGTTAAAGAAGGAATATATTTTCTGAAGGCTATAATTGTCATGAATCATTTGATTTGATTACACGAAAAGCCTGATGAATGTTCATAAATCATCTGATTTCATCACATGAAGTCTGATCAAAGCTTTCTCAGTTATTCCTTAGTTATTTCTGATGAGAATAATCTTTGTTTCCTTAACGAGTATTGCTGATCAGAATAATACCAACCTTTTGACTTTGACTTACTGAGTTTCAGATTGTTGTCTGTGGCCCTGCATATAGACGTCATGCTCACTGGCCTAAGAAGTTTTAATGAGACTTTCTTTCCTCTAAATGGCTTTCAAATCTCTATCTTGTATCCTCAAGGTATTGTGTCACATGCTTGTTGATTTTTTAGTCCGACTTTCAGGCATGTGCTTCTTTGCTTTGATATCAAATAGAAGTATTGAAAAGGTTGTGAAGATGGAAAAGTTTTGTCGTGGGTGGTTTTGCTGCTTGTACTGATTATTTGGTCTTCTTTATTAGGTTCCGAAATCGGCCACTATCTCCTTTTCAAAATACTATGAAACCCGTTAGAAAAATCAAAATATTTAACTAGATATGAGCTGCATAATATTTTGACAAGATTGTAGATGAGGTCCTTTTTCTTGTTTAATTACTAGCCAGTTTTATCTCTGATTCTAATTTGGTCCAGGTGCAAGGTTGCCCAACATTACCATTTTACTGCCTATAGAGAATACGCAAATCCAGACTCCTACTGGGGGAAAAACAGTCAACCTTGCTGGGAGGTAAGAGAATCTCTTTGCGAGGAAATAAAACCTAGGTTGGAACATGGAGAAATAACATAAGTAGTTAGAAATTAGTTGTTTCACATGTGTGCAGTTCATATGATCAAATGAAAAAGGATTATGAGATGTGATGTTGAACAAGACGTGCTCTTTGGTAAAATAAGCATGGAGAATGAAAAACCATCGACGCGTTATGCATAAAGAAATTTTCTGTTTAATCACTGACTATTTTTTAACACATGGGCTATTAGAGAATTTGCAACTCTGACTTCAGTGGGGCGTAGGTGATTAACATTAGGATGATTGGCCGGTGGCTTTAATGCCAATCTTTTGGAAATCTTATCATGATGTTCAAGAGTTGCACACCAGCCAATCAGCTTCTTGCATGCATATGACTAAATATTCTCTCAGCTGTCGGGCTTTTCTAATGATAATGAATCAGGCTGATATTTGGGCATTGTGGAGTTCTGATTTGCTTATGTTGTGGGTATTGGGTTCAGAATGTGCTCTATCTAATGTCATGATTGCACCATTTTGGCCAACAGAATGACCCAGGCAGTTGCAGCACTATTGAGGAGACTCGGACTTCCTCACCAGGGGAATGCATCGTATGGGAAAGTGCGAATCCTTGGTGTTGTCTTGAAGAAGTGGTTACAGCCGAAGCTACATTCTTCAGGCAGTGGGAAATCAACAGATTTGAGCTTATCCCAAACACGCTTAGGGAAAGAAATAATCCATCAGCAGCGTAACATTCGAACTGGCAATTTGTCTTTGGACTAGGGATAGTTAACACAGATAACTTCGATTAGAAAATTGTCTCCACTCGCGTTTCTCTAGCCTTATCACCGTGTGATGCAAAGTCCTGCCTTGAGTTGGATACTTGGCTGTGGCACTGGAAAATCGGCTCACTGGTTCCTGGAGATTCTGTGAAAGAGTCAAATGAGGTGAACATTGCAGCGGAAAAGTTGAATGATTTATGAGTTCTGGATTTCAGCACATTTTTGTCTCAGTAGTGCAAGCATGGTGGGTGGAAACCCTTGGCAAAAAGCTTTTAAGAGAGAAAGATGTAAATCAGTGTAAGCCACCTTCATTGTTGATTGTGTTTGTATATGCTATGCTTCTCTTAATAAGTTTTACCGCATGTAAGAGTAATCACCACTCCTTTCAAGTCTCCATTAGAGTTATAAGCATCACCTTCCCACTATTTAATAGTCCATCATATGATGCTAATTTATCTGTCATTGTTATTAGCATAATTAAAATGTTATAGTATCGAACCCTATAGTACAATGGAGAATTTAGGCTAATGGGCAAAGGAAACTAAAAGAATGGGAACAGGTCGAATTATGTCTTCTAACTGATTTTTTTTATTTTTTTGCGAGTCATATTGTAAATTTGCTTGGCATTAGTATCATTGATGCCAAACGGATGCCCAGATTTCATGTTATGCTTTTGAATGGTAATAATAGTAATTCTGCCTATGTTGGAAGTTTATCCCAAGTATAGCTGGTCGGAATCTCAAATAAAGGAGAAGGATTGTGTTAAATAAGTAGAAAAACAATATTGGATTTTTCTTAAGGATTTGAGATATCAGAATAAGTGGTATTATTAGATTCATATAATTGACCTTAGTAAGATAAATCTTATTTCTGTTTGGTTTGTAATGGAAATAGGACTCAGATTGGAAATGAAGGTATAAAGCTGAGCAATTTATCCTGTTATGAGGAAACAAGAGTTTTTTTTTTTTTTTGGTGAAAAGAGGAAACAAGAGTTGGAAGATAAACTTTCACAGGAAACACGTGAAAAGAGGAAACCTGAGCTTGGGGTCTTTATCAAGTTGTACAGTCAAAGAATAAAAGGGTGGAGAGGGGGTGCAGCAAGACTAGATAATCAGCATCTCTGAATTTCCCTGGATAGGTGGCCCAGTTAGATTATTGAAAAGATTTCCTCCAAATGACACATGGTTTTGCTCATAAAACTCTTAGCACTTTGTCAGACCCAGCCCTGTAGTTTGCTGGACCAACTTGTTTCTTACCATTGGTATAAAGCACGCCCTTCTGCTGTTTCTTCTTCATCAAGAGACAGAGTGACAAATGTTTGGAGAGATCATGTGAGTTGGCGTTAACTTAAAACCAATTAGTGATAGGACCCAATATTGTTGTATACTAATGTTGAATGTTTTGATTTATTTATGTGGGACAATTAATATTTCCCAAACTCTTTTCACGTATGATTCATATTTAATTAATTGACATGGACGAATTTAAAAGCTACCTATCAAAGTCTATGCGGTAATTAACCTAAGGCTCCATTCTATATGCGTGTCTGATTGACTCTGTCAATCTTTGATTTTCTTAGGCATTAACAACCTGAAACTCATCCAACCCAATAAAAATTTCCGGACCCTGAGCCCTGTCATCAACCAATTTGATACGTTTGACTCATATCCAAATACTCATGTTAATAAAGAACACAAAAGCTCAATTACTAGATACCTTTTGGGCTAAAAACTATGTTCCGCACCTATATGATATTTATCCATAACTGTTAAATTCAGTGGTAAAAAAAAAAGAAAAAAAAGTAGACTTTTGATTGAGAGAAAATGCAGAACAACAATTAGATGTAATTGGAACTAAAAAGGTATTGGTTTCATTTTTTGAACATTGTTAGATCCTACTTTAATTTTCACATCCAAATATCACTTTCTACATGGATACTTAGTTGGCATGCTAAAATAACAAATTTTTTGATTTCTCTTTCTTTTTTTAGTATGTAAACTAAGGATACATATAAGAAGTGATATTTAAGTGTAAAAATTAAAGTGATATATAATATTTCTCTTCATTTGTATATAATCCTTTTGCCATTTACAGCGGCGTAAAAATATTTACAATTGTTCCACAACTCTTTTCAAGAGTTGGGAAAAAGTGATTCATTACAAAATATAAAAAAAAAGGGAAAAAAAAGGAACTCTATAGTCAAAATTTTGTTGAGTGGTGCTCCATGTTCCTTGGCTTCATTAAACTTTGAGGGTAGAAGTGAGGTTGATGAAGATATCTTCTTCACAAGGAATGGTGAGATCACCTGTTGGATGCTCAAACCCAAGCTCTTCTGCAGCCCGATGCAGCAATTCTTGAAAGGTAGGATGATTTAGGTATGAAATTGGAACCACATATCTCTTTTTCTCAATCTCTCCAACATAAACTGCAACATGGCCTTTAGGAACATTTGGATGATTTCTTGTAAGAAGATGCTTGGCACTAGTAATCACTGATGGCAAACGAATTCCCATATTGACTGATTTTGAGTTTGAGGTTTTGAAGTGAAATATTGGTTTTGTTTGACAATATTTGGATGATTTCTTGTAAGAAGATGCTTCCTTCTGTAGCTTGCAGGCTGCTAATGACAATCGGGTCTTCTAAGGCATGCCAATGAATTGTAAGAAACAAGTATGTCCTGCAAACAGCAAACCATAGCGCTGGGGCAAGGAAATATTTTGTATAATGGATATGTTGCTAAATCTCAAGCATGCAACCCCCGGTTTTTCAGGCATCCGCACCTGATACCTGCAGCCCAGGCTGCTTTTGTGGGGCGCTGTAGAACCATAAGCTGATGATGCATGGATAATGAGTGTGTGCGTTTCGTCTCAGGCATAGATGAGCGAGGCCATGTAACCAGGACAATGTAGGCCCCTATCAGCTCGCCAAACTGGCCATTCCCTCTTCATTCCGGAATATAAGAAAAACTGTCAAAAACGATAGCCAAGTAATCGCTAACTGAAGACGGTTTGGAAACGACTTACATATGGCGTCTCTAAGTAATCGTCAACTGAAGACGGTTTGAAGATGACTTACATATGTCGTCTCCAAGTAGTAACCAATTGGAGACGGTTTAGAGACAACTTACATATGTCGTTTTCAAATCGTCGTCAATTGGAGACGACTTACATGTCTCCAAATAATCATCAACTGGAAACAGTTTGGAGACGGCTTGTCTATGTCGACTCCAAGTATTCGCCTAATTATCACTATAGCAATAAAATCTTCGTCTTAATGTTGTTGCCAATTTAGCGACAAAATGACGACGAACCGTCGCATTTAACAGTTTTTTTTTTTTTTTGTAGGATCCTGCCAACGAACTTGAGCAACAGACCTAATTCCGTAAATTTAGAACATAGCTCTTAGGCCAAGTCAACAGACCCTTGATCTACTAAGGCGATGAAACCCTGTAATTACTCCAACCCGATAGAAATATCCAGAAAAGCTCAAATACTGGACACGTTTTGGGCTGAAAGCACTAAAATTGATTTCACATCTATATACTATGTTGAAGAAAATAAAATAAATATAATAATTTTTTTCTAACAATTTAAACTTTTGAATAAGGTGGTGATTGGTGGCGGGGTTGTACACCGGGGGTGAAGGTGTGCGCTACAGGCACCCAAGGTCCGGGGTTAATAGCTAAGGGTTGGAAAAACTCATATATGTATAAATTATTTATACTGATTATAAAACATATGATAGGTATAACAATTATAAAAATATAAATAATAAAACACATAGGTAATGATTGATATACTGAAATAGGGTTTGGGGAATGACATTTTCAACTGTTTTTTATTCCCATGCATGGTATAAATGAATGAACTTGGGAATCTCATTCCCGCGTATATGGGAATAGCCATTCTAGAACAAATATATGGGAATGGGTCATCCCATGTGTTTGGGAATGAACTTGATTACTATACCCTCATATTTCAATAATAATAATAATAATAATAAAAATAAAAATAAAAATAATTAATAAATATAATAATAATAATTATTATAAAAATAAAATATTAATAATAATAATAAAGAAATATAATATTAATTATTATTAAAAAGTAAAATTAATTATTAGTATAAAAATAAAAATAAAAATAATAATAATTATTATAAAAATAATAATAATAAAAATTATTATTATTATTATAAAAATAAAAATAAAAGCAAAAACTAAAAATAAAATAAAAATAAAAGTAATAATAATATTAATAATATTAATAATAATCAATAAAATTATAATAACAAAATAATAATAAAAAATAATAATATTGATTGAAATAATAATAATAAATAAAAATAACAAATAAAAATAATAATTAAAAAGATGGAGATTATTATTATTATTATTTGTAATAATTATTATAATAATAATAACATTAATAATAAAGATAATAATAATAATCATAATAATAATAAAGTAAAATAATAATGATAAAAATAAAAACAATAATAATAATAATAATAATACCAAAAATAATAATAAAAATAATAATAATAAAAATAATAATTGTTCTTGTTGTTGTTATTATTATATTTATTATTTATTACGTTTATGTTGTTTACGGTTATGTTCATGTTTATTTTTATTTTTAATACTATAATAATAAAAGGGCAATCCTGTCATATTATACAAAATATTCTCATTACTACTCTTCATTATTAGAACATACAAAACATGTCATTCGCATTCTCAAATTTATTCCATTCTCAATTTTATTCCATTTCTTGACCTGTTCCATTTCTTTCCAAATTCATTTCAATATACCAATCGTTACCATATGAAATCTTTGTAAATACAAAATGTATCTTTTATAATTGTTCTCAGCGTCATTTCATATTTTGAACTCATTGAATAATCAACTCATTTTTGATCTTCTAAGTTGAAATTTTGGGACGTAAACTAGGATCTGGGAAAAAATATATATATATATAAAATTACGAAATTACCCCTGAACTATTGAGGATAAGTTTGGGATGTGCATGTGGACACCCAATGCTAAACGTGGCTCCGCCATATATGGTATTAAAATCCTAACATTTTAAGATTTTCCACGTGTAATATTAAAAAATAAATCCAAGTGTGAAGACGTATTGAAGGTAATAAATAAATATAATAATCCATCCTAACAAATTAAAGTTTTAGATGAAGTTACAATTTAATACCATATGATGTCAATCTATCACTATTAGATCAAGAAAGTTGCAGAATTTTGACTCAGTCGATGCAGAACAAGAAGATGTAATTGAAACTTAAAGGTGTTAGTTTCACTTGTATTTGATCTTTTTGCCATTGACGGCGGCATAAAAATATTTACAACAGTTCCACAACTCTTTTCCAAGAGTTGGGAAAAAGGGATTAATTACAAAAGAGAAAAGAACTCTCTAGAAAAAATTTTGTGGAGCGCTGCTCCATGTTAATTCCTTGGTTCCATTAAAATTTCAGGGTAGAAGTGAGGTTGATGAAGACATCTTCTTCACAGGGAATGGTTAGACCACCTGTAGGATGCTCAAACCCAAACTCTTCTGCGGCCTGATGCAGCAATTCTTGAAAGGAATGATGATTTAGAAATGAAATTGGAACCACATATCTCTTTTTCTCAATCTCTCCAACATAAACTGCAACATGGCCTTTAGGAACACCACACTGATTTCTTGTAAGAAGATGCTTGGCACTGGTAAGCACCGATGGCAAACGAATTCCCATATTGACTGATTTTGAGTTTGAGCTTTTCAAGTGAAATCTTGGTTTTGTTTGAGGGTTTCTGGTGCTGGAATAATGTAGAAGTTGCTTTGAGTGATGCTTTACAAGATGTGAATCACTTGTATTTATAGCAATGTCCACCTCTAACGGGTACGGCTACTGCTCAATGCGGTGATGTTGAGAAGGCTCTCCATTGTCAAGGCTCACATGGCTTTGGTCATATTGACTGAAACGTACACTTCCTGTCAGAGCACCAGGCTGTGGTTCAAGAACCGCATTTGGCTTAATGAGGTCAATGTCTTAAAAGGCATAGTGGGCTAGTATTACTACTCATGCCTCGGAATCTGCCTGTTGGTCAAGAAAATTTAGCAACAGCTCGATGTAATTGGTTACAGGTACACAAGATATGAAACTTTTCCAAAATGTATAACATCCGAGTCACAAGTGCGTAGGTCTCACCTGTGCATGGGGCTAACGCACAAGAGAAGGACCTTGTTTTAGATGGTCTCACACAAGATAGAAACGATCTTGAAGTTAATCGTTGTCTATTAAATAATATAATGTTAGCAGAAGCAAAGATGTCATGCATAGGATATCTACTAATCAACTTGCACTGCGATCCCCAATTGAAAATGCGTTAAATTAATTTTTAATTAAAAACTTTAAAAATACACATTTAAAAAAAAAAAATTAAGTGGAGGCTGCACGGCTCCCCCACTGTTTTCAGTGCCAGTAATGGCTATGGTATCTCTGTAGCCAAGAATAGGTAGTATCGTAATTCGTATGTCCACTTTTTGTAGTTAAAAGCACCGAACCGACTTTAAGTTTCATCATGTTGTGCCCATACCTGCGTACCCCAATTGGTGTAAAGCATCTCGCGATTTGCGCTCCCAAAGAAGTATATGTACCTCCACGTACATAGCCATATGATTAAGGAGAGGTGTGTGTTTTTATATCTAATGCATATGCGTGTTTAAGAATGACAATGGGGGCGGATTTTACGGGTACTTGTTTTGCCCTTCTTTCAAACGGAGTGGGAATTGGAGTGTTAAATGGAAAATGGGGTGAGAGATAGCGATTGAATTTTAATTCTCAAGATGGAGGGGGGAGGAGTAGGGATGACAATGGGATCGGGTTCTGTGGGTTCCCGTCCCGTCCCGTCCCCGCCCCGTTTGGGGCGGGGATTGGGGTGAAATTAATGGGGAATGGGGCAGGGGTGGGGATTAACTTTTAATCCCCGCATAGGGGCAGGGCAGGACACGGGGATAAGCATTTTCCACCCCACATAACTCGCCCCGCATACATGTTTAGTTATTTTTATATATTTAGTTTTACATATGTACTATAATTTTAAAAGTATAAATATAAAAGTATAGAAAAATGACATTAAATAAAGTATTATAAAAAAAAATAGATTATTCAAAAGGATTTTATAGTTATCCTTTTAATCAAGACGACTACATACTATTAATTGAGATTTGCTATCATTTCACACAAATACCTATATTTAACTATTGATCATAGTGGATTTAAGATTTTATTAGTTGTTCCCAGTTCTACTTCAAAATAGTTTCAAATAACATAATTAAGGACGATATTTCAAAGATCTGCAATTATTATTATACGTGGCATGTAATAAACAAACAAAAAAATTATTATAATCAATACGATCCCATAACACAAAAAAGTATTCTCTCATACACAATAGGTTTAGTTAGAATTTATTTTAAATGCTTAAGATTCAATTACGATAAATTTATTTTTACTATTTAACTACAAGCATAAGACTCGATATATGATTAATATTTAACTTTTATTTAAAACTTGTATTTATATTTATAATTACTATAATTTTAATTTTAATTTTAAAGTTACGTGGTTCAAATTAAATTTAATATTATAAGGTTTAAGAAATAAAAAAAAAAACCGCGTGTAATCCCCATTCCCTATGGGGATTCGGGGACGGGCGGGGGCGGGGGATGGGGGTATAAAATGCGGGAGCGTAACAGGTGTTAGGGCACCCGTTACGGCATCCTCAATGGAGTCTCTAAGGAGTCTCTAAACAGCAATAATTGCTATTTTAGAAACTCCATTGATCAAAATTTATCACCAATGGGGGTCTCTAAAACACTATTTGATAGTTTTTGGCAAAATTATGATATCATTCAAGTTTTGAGTCTCCAAAATAGCACCTAGTCTCCATTTTCTTCAACAAATTTGTTGAAGAAAATGGAGACTATACAAGAAGACAAAAATGAGTCTCCAAAAAAAACAATATCAGATTTGACGATGTCAGATTGTCTGACATCGTCAGATCTGAAAAAAAAAAGTACAAAAAAACGAGCACAAACAGCAACAAACAAATTTATTACAATACAATTATTTTTTTCAACAAATAACAAAAAAAAGAAGGTAAACACAGCTCTGAAAAAAAAAAAAAAAACATAAAGTTTGTGTTGGTGGTTTCGCCGGTGGTGGGGTGGCAGCGGAGAAGAGGAAGGGGAAGTGGAGGGGGGGGGGGGGGAGTGGGGTGCGCTGTGTGTATATATGTGTGTGTCTGTGTGTGTATATAGATTTTTGTGTGTGTGTATATTTGTATGTGTTTGTGTGTGTGTAGGGAAAGAAAGGGATGAGGGAGGCTACAGGGAAAAAAGGAAGAGAAGGAAACGTGGGTGGGTGGGTGGGTGGGTGAGGGTTTTTAATTATATTTTTTTAATTAAGTTTTTAAATATTTTTATTTAGAGTTTTGTATTTAAATAATTTAAATAATAATTAATTAAAAAAATTAATATTCGAAAAAAATAATAAATAATTAAATTATTATGTAAAATTAAAATTAACACAATATATTGACTCAATTTTATAGAAACTCAATTTTATTTAGGGTTTTTTAAAAGGGATTTTGTAATTAAGCTTTTTTAATTATATTTTTTAATTAAGGTTTTACATTTATGGTTTTTTAATTAGACATTATTTCTAATTATGGTTTTGTATTTTATTTTTTTATTTTAGTTTTTTTGGTTTGGTAAACTTTTTTATTGCTGCTTGTTTTTTTTTTTTGAACCGATATTACTGCTTGTTTAAAAAATAAAATTTTCTACTTTACTTTTAGTTTAGGTGAAAAAATTAATTAATGGGTAAATTTAATTAAGATTTTTTTTACGTATAGTTTTTTTTAAAATGTTATGTTCGTCGCAATTTATTTATTTATTGGTTGAAATATTCGTTAAAGAAATTGAAATAATCTAAATAACAATTAATTAAAAAAAATAACACAATCAAATTATTATATAAAATTAAAATTAACACAATATCGAAACTCAATTTTATGGAGATTGTCACCTGGGATATTTTTTTTTATCTTGGTCTCTAAGGCTGTCCTTAGTAGAGTCTCTAAAATAGAGACTCTAGTATCGTATAATTATTACGTAATGTAGTTCATTTGGTGAAACAAAAATTCATAAAGTAGAGATTAAAATCACCAAAAGTGGGCCCGGGTCTCTAAAAAAAAAGAGTCTCTAAAAATGTTAACAAATTTGTAGAAGTTGCTTTGAGTGATGCTTTACAAGGTATGAATCACTTGTATTTATAGCAATGCCAGAGTGGTGGAGGTATGGCTAGTTTAGTTGTGATGATGCTGAGAGGGGCCTACCGTGTCAAGGCTCACATGGCTTTGCTCATTTAGTTGAAACAGATGCATGAGCCTGTGGTGTTCAACAGCCCCACTGATGCCTCAAAAAGTGGCTAGTTGGTCACGAAAATTTGCAACAGCTCATTGTGGTTGGTTTCTGCTGAAGACAAGATTACAACATAATAACAATCTTGAAGTCGAAAATTGTCTTTACAATTAATAGTGTGAACAAAAGGAAAGATCCTCAAGAAATATAAAATGAAGTTTGAGGGAATAAATCTTGTATTCGTTACTCCTTTGTTAACGGTAGATTCAATAATGGCTTATATATCTCTGCAGCCAAGAATTGGTAGCTTCATATATCAAAGATTTTGTTGACAAAAAAAAAGAAAAAAGAAAAGAAAATATATATATCAAAGATTTTATAATTACGCTCATTTGGGGACTTCTTAATCCAACTGTTCCAAGAGTCCCCAAAGTAAAGGAGGGTTAGACTGTATCGCTTTTCAAATGAAAATGGATGTTCCTTTATCTGATGAGTAGTAGATATTGCTTCCTTGAACGTGATGATTGGACGACTCTTGGTTTGCCTTGGCTTATCTAACTGGCATATGTCTATTCTTAGGAAGATTATGTCTCAGATCGCTTTTTCAAAAAATTTCATAAAGAAAAGTAAAGTAGTTGACATTCGATCTACACTAACAACGTGTTTTATCTTAATAAATAAGGGCATTTTTTTTAAAATCTTATCTTAGTAGGGTTATTAATTGATATAGGGGTAATCTTCAAAGATAACACCGAACCGACTTTTAGCTTCAGCATGTTGTGCCCATTCCTTCCTTGCCCCCAATTGGTGTTTATCGTCTTGCTATCTGCGCTCCCAGAAAGTACATGCACTTTCAAGTACATACGCATATGATCAACAATTTATTCTAGTTGCCGTAACAGAAATTGACTTTGAAAATTAGTGCACAATCAGTTAAGTTGGAAATAGATTAGAAGCAAAATTGTGTTGGTTTTGTTGAGGCGATTAATGTTGATTAAAGCTTAATTGGCTATGTTTTGCAAACAGTGTGTTTTTATTATATTTGTATTTTTGTGTTTTTGAATGAACAGGTAAAATATTATGGTAACTTATCATAAAAAAAAGAAGAAGTCCTGTGATTGAATTAATTGTTTTTTTCCTGAAATGAAATGAGGGATTTATGAAGGATCTTTTCTTGAAAGCCAAGGTATGACAAGTATTTATATGAAGCATAGGACGTGAAGAAATATGATCGAGGAGAGAGAGAAAGCACGAACAAGCTGCAAGAGAATACATAGGATTTCTATGTTCCATGTCGTGTTGCAATACAATTTGTGTTTTAGTCTTTGATTGTATTACGTGTTACAACCGTGTTGTTTTTTACAGTGAGTCATGAACAATTTGTTTGTGTCTTTGAATGTTTAGATTCTTGTGTCGTGTGTTCATTCTTTGAGAGAAGAAGGTGTAGTTCTCGGGAGAGAACGTTGCAAGTCGAGGGAACTCGCCAAACTGAAGTTCATTAAGGAGTTCATCATCGAGACGTCAAAGGTTAAGAGAGAGTCTTTACTTGTGTAAGTCCATTGGTATTGTAACTTACTATATTTCTTAATGAACAGGTTTGTTGGATTAGGGGAGGTCCCGTAGACGTAGACCGCACGATTGAACCACGTTAAATCTTGGTGTTCTTGTCTCTGTTATGATTCTAGTATTTTCGCTGCTGCTAACTATTATTACTTATGTTGGAACATTAAGTGAAAAGCTGTTAGAAAATCAGTCTGTTAACAAACTGTAAAAGAAAGCATGTTTCAGTTAATGTTGTAACATCACGTGTAACATATTTGTTTTTCACCAAGTAGTTACATCAGTTGTTTTCATTCATCACAGTGTTCTACCAATTGAACGAATTTGCCATATTGCCTTGAAATTCATCCATACTTATACTGCACAAACTTTAACAAGTGGCATTAAGAGCACGTTACGAACTAATTCGGTTAGATTCTTGGGAGTTTTTGAGTTGTTGACTTGCAGGAATAGGTATGGACACCTTGAGTGAAGGAGGCTCAATCACTAAACCACCGTTGTTGGATGGTGCGTATTACTCATATTGGAAGGCTCGAATGAGGGCATTCATCAAGTCAATTGATGAGAGGGCATGGAAAGTAATCTTGACTAGCTGGATAACTCCTACCAAAACAGATGCTTAGGGCAATGTTGCAACTAAACCTGAAACAGAATGGACCAAGGATGAAGATCTTTTGGCAAGCTGGAACTCTAAGGCATTGAATGCAATATTCAATGCTGTTGACTTGAATCAATTCAAGTTAATCTCGACGTGCGAATCTGCGAAGGAAGCTTGGGAGATATTACAAACAACGTATGAGGGTACAACATCAGTCAGAAGATCAAAATTGCAGATGCTTGCCACTAAATTTGAGGAATTAAAAATGCAGGAGGATGAAACCATTGTGGATTTCAATGCCAAATTGTGTGACATTGCTAATGAATCTTTTGCTTTGGGGGAAAAGTATTCTGATTCTAAACTTGTAAGGAAAACCTTGCGCTCTCTCCCAGACATATTTGGAATCAAGGTGGCTGTCATAGAAGAATAAAAAAATGTTGATGAAATCAAGATTGATGAACTGATGGGGTCACTTCAAACTTTCGAGATGAAGTTTAAGCAAAAGAAACAAGAAAAAGGCATTGCACTGAAGGCTGAAGTTGAGTGGAAAAAGATGCTAAGCTCTTCGGATGATGAGGAATTCAAAATCTCTGAATCCTTAGCCTTGCTTACCAAGAATTTCAACAGAGTGCTAAAAAAATGAGACAAACGAAGAAAAGGTTTTAGACAGTCGAATTTTGACAAAAAACCTTATGTTGCAACAGCCATAGATACACCCAAGAAATAAACCTTCAAACCAACTGACGAGAAGAAAAAGAGTAAAGGCATACAATGCCGAGAATGCGAGGGTTTTGGCCACATTCAAAAGGAATGCGCAAACACCTTGAAAAAGAAGAAAAAGGTCATAAAGGTTACCTAGAGTGATGAGGAATAAGAGGATAGTGAAGAAGAGCATACCAGTAATTTATTTGCATTCAAAATTGCTACAGCAACTCAAGAGATCAGTTTGGACGAAGAAGTTGGTATAACTGTTGGAACACCGGGAAAAACCGACAATGAAATAAGTGAATCTGATTGCGTTAAGTCGGGCAGTGATGGTGATTTGGATAACGAAAAAGTCATGAAAATGTACAAAGACATGTACGAGAACTAGGTGATCGTGCGCAAGAAAAACCAGGGACTGGAGTTGAGGACTCTTGAAGTGGAAAAACAAAAGTCTGAACTAAAAAACTTGGTTGAAGAAAGACTGATGGAAGTGCAAATGTTGCAACATAACTTGAAACAGATACAGTGAAATATAAAAATGCTGAATTCTGGAACTAAAAAATTGAATTACATGTTATCTATTCAAAAATCGAACATGGATCATACTGGACTTGGGTTTTGTGAAGGAGAATCTTCTGGAAAAACTGTTTTTGTCAAAAGTTCAAAAAATCCAAACTTATAGCATAAGGTTTCACTGATCATAATCTGTTGTTATCTAAATTACAGTAGTAGAACAATATTTACAAAGCCCTGATCAAAGTCTATACAACTCTTCTCCAAGATGTAGGAAAAGAGAAAAAAAAATAATGAACTCTATATTGTCAAAATTTGTTGAGGCCTGTTTTGTGCTTCTTGTTTCATGAGAACTTCAATTGAGAAGTGAGATTGATGAAGGCATCCTCTTGGCATGGAATTGTCAGACCACCTGTAGGATGATCAAAGCCAAACTCCTCGGCCGCCCTCTGCAACAATTCCTGGAATGAAGGATGATTTAGATATGATATCGGAACCACAAATCGCTTCTTTTCCATCTCCCCAACATAAACTGCAAGATGGCCTTTGGGAACATTAGACTGATTTTTCACAAGAGATTGCAATTTGTAAATCTGCTTGGCTCTAGCAAGCATTGAAGGCAAACGAAGAATTCCCATAACTGGTTCTTGGTTGGAAGTGAATCTTGGTAGTCTTGATTGAGATAGACTTTCAATGAGCAATGCAATATTACAAGGGTCTATCTGTATGACTTTTATTTATAGCGAGGCCTATTGATCAAGTTCGTCGGCAGGGATGACGAGGGAATGGCCAGTTTGGCTGGCTGGTAGGGGCCTATACTGTCATGGTTCACATGGCTTTGCTCATCCTATGCCTGAAACATGTACATTCATTATCCATGCATCAACATATGGTTTTACAGCCCCACTTGTTTCTGTGAGGTCATTATGAAAATAAATTTAGCAACATATCCATTATAGCTAGAGAAGATTTCTTCCAAATGCCACATGGTTTTGCTCATAAAACTCTTAGCACTAACCAGTGGATTGCAGGACCTACTCGTTTCTTTCAATTCATAGGCATGCCTAAGAATTAGATCCGTTCATTAGCAGCCACAAGCTACAGAAGATTTCCTTTAGGCCCTACCTTATTACGGATCACATGGTCTTTGCTATAGAGGGTCAACGACAATCCCCTTCTCATCCACTCACTTACCTGTGATGGTTGACCCTACATATATAATTGTTGTAAAAGATGAATATGGATGATAATCTAAAGGATAAAGCACACCCTTCTGCTGTTTCTTCTTCATCAACAGACAGTGTGGCCATGTTTGGAGAGAGACATCTTAGTTGGTTTACATCAGTAAATTTAAGACAATGAATAGTAAGCCAAGTCAGCAGACCCTTGATCTACCCGGACTCTGAGAAAGCTCATATATCCAAACGCTAATCAACAAGAGAAAAGCTCAATTACTGGACACCTTTGGGGCTGAAGCACTAAATTGGATTTCACATCTATATACCATGTGTTGGAGCAAATAAAATAAATATAATAATCCCTTTCTATTAACTTAAATTTTTAGATAAGGTAATAATTTAATATGGCATCAAAACCTTAAATAGTCGGGAGTTTTAAGTCTTGTAGTCAACTATCTATAATAATTGAGATTGTACACGTACAAAATTACAAAATGAATTCACATGTATCCCTATTAATAAGGTTTTAGATGAGGTTATAATTTAATTCAATATGATGTTAATTTATCACTGTTAGATCAAGAAACTTGCAGAATTTTGACTCAGATTCAGTGCAGAACAACAAGAAGATGTAATTGGAACTTAAAGGGGTAAGTTTCATTTGTATTTTATCTTTTTGCCATTTTCGGCAACATAAAAATATTTACAACAGTTCCACAGCTCTTTTCCAAGAGTTGGGAAAAAGGGATTAATTACAAAAGAGAAAAGAACTCTCTAGTCAAAATTTTGTGGAGCGCTGCTCCATGTTAATTCCTTGGTTCCATTAAACTTTGAGGCTAGAAGTGAGGTTGATGAAGAAATGTTCTTCGCATGGAATGGTGAGACCACCTGTAGGATGCTCAAATCCAAACTCTTCTGCAGCTCGATGCAGCAATTCTTGAAAGGTAGGATGATTTAGATATGAAATTGGAACCACATATCTCTTTTTCTCCATCTCTCCAACATAAACTGCAACATGGCCTTTAGGAACATTTGGATGATTTCTTGTAAGAAGATGCCTGGCACTGGTGACCACCGATGGCAAACGAATTCCCATGACTGATTTTTAAGTTTGAGCTTTTGAAGTGAAATATTGGTTTTGTTGGAGGGTCTCTGGTACTGGAATAATGTAGAACTTGCTTTGAGGGATGCTTTACAAGGTGTGAATCACTTGTATATATATAGCAATGTTTATGGCCAGTTTAGCTGCAGTGATGCTGAGAGGGGCCTACGCTGTCAAGCCTCACATGGCTTTGTTCTTGGCTGAAACAAACACTCACCATCAAAGCATCATGAGCGGTGAGCCTGTGGTTCAAGAACCCCATTTGCTTTTATGAGGTCATTGTCTTAAAAGGCATAGTGGGCTAGTATTACTACTCATGCCTCACAGTCTGTCGGTCAAGAACATTTAGTAACAGTTCGATGTGATTACTTTTTTTGGTCGAAATTCGATGTGATTACAGGTACACAAGATAATAACAATCTTCAAGTTAATAAATTATCTCTCTAATTATAATGTTAATGATGTCATGTATAGGATATTTACTTATCAAACTCTTGACTTATTTAGTGTATACTTTGTGACAAATCGCTACATATTTAGACTTTTGAATCAAATTTAATTGTTAGGCGAGACGGTGGGACGCATACAAGAACCCACGTCTGAATGGCCAGGGTTAACAAAAAAAAAAAAAAAAGACTTGCACCGCGAACCCTAGATGAATATTCGTCAAGCATATTCCACTTGAGCATGTATTCAGTGCCACTAATGGGATACGGTACCTCTACAGCCAAGAATAGGCAACGTCATATATTCACTTTTTATAGTTTTTTTTTCTCAAGTAAGCATTTTGTATTTCATTAGAAAATGAAAAGTACATAGGTGTATTGAAAGAAAGGATAAGTAAAAATTTATTTTCTTATTCCTCGTCTATAAATATCAAAATTTTGATTTGAATCAACATTTTTTTTTTACTCTTGCTCTTTCCTTATCCGGGAGAAGGGGACTTTTATTTGTACAAATGGATCGTAAAATTATTATATTGAAAATGAAAATAAAATAAGCAAGAGAAGCTAGCGTAAAAGAAATGCACTATTAACTACATAGACTAATTAAACATACAACAAAGCAAAATGCAAAAGTTCTATCTGGCTAAGCTAACCGGTTAACTGTTTCTGCACCAGTTAACTGGGTAGCTTAGGCCATTGGAACATCTCAAACAAGTACAAATCTGAAACAAAAGATACACAAAAAACTACCCACAAAAGAATTTATAATCAAGACCAAGGATAGTAATTTGGTCACGAGAACACCATGTATGCATAGTGAAATTATATCGGAGGGGGAGGATGCATTTGGGCCTGGGGCCTTTTGATTGGGCAAACCCGATGAGCCTTGTTGTCGAGGGAATAATTGAAAATGGGTCAATCATATTTGGATTGTGAAGAATCATTGTTTGGACTAAGGGGAGCTATTTTCAAATTTAAGAAAGTACCGAACCGACTTTTATCTTCATCATGGTATGCTCATACCTGCCTATCCCAATTTGTGTATATCGTCTCGCGATCTGCGCCTTCCAGAACAGTACATGTACTTTCAAGTACATACGGAGCAACATCAAAGTCAACACAGCTTGATGTCAAACGTATTGCATACTTATCATTCAAACAAATAAAATGGAAAAAGAAATTTCAGATATTAATGAATTTCCAGCGCATACTTTTGGGTTGTTTTGTTTCGGGAATTTTCCGATGAGATAATATGAATCAAGAAAGTAAGATAAACCGGTGTAAATGATCGAGTGTCCTTCTATTCTAAATGATACTTTTGGATCAGGCAGTTGTTCTGAGGCGTGGCACTAATTCTTTCCATCATTCATCCATGTTTTGAAGGGTTTGCCCTTTTTTTTTTTCCAATCGTTCATCCATGACAAGAGTAAATGGAAAAATAATCGCCTAAAACTACTTATATCTCAAATTCACGTATTTCAAACGAACCGAAAAGATTAATCTATGTATAGAATTAAAAGTGTGATCTTATAAATATTCCTCGATTAACAGTCACTTTATATTAAGTCATGTCTTTTACTAGAAGACGTGTTGCTTATCAATATGCATTCTATTACCAGTAGACATACCTTTTCATAGTAATCAGACATACATGAATTTTTAGATGCAGTTCTAGATGCAGTACGCGAAATAGATGGTGAAAATGAATTCACAATCTGTTAACTTGGAAACTAATTAGAAGCCAAAAGGTATCGGTTTCGGTTTCACTGATCATAATCTTTTGCCATCTGAATTACACCAGTAGAACAATATTTACAATGTTCCTACAAGTATACAACTCTTCTCCAAGATGTAGGAAAAGAGAAAAAAATAATTAAAAAAATGAACTCTATAATGTCAAAATTTGTTGAGGCCTGTTCTCTGCTTCTTGTTTCATGAGAAGTTCAATTGAGAAGTGAGGTTGATGAAGGCATCCTCTTGGCATGGAATTGTCAGACCACCCGTAGGATGATCAAAACCGAATTCCTCGGCCGCCCGCTGCAACAATTCCTGGAATGGAGGATGATTTAGATATGATATCGGGACAACGAATCGCTTCTTTTCTATCTCCCCCACATAAACTGCAAGATGGCCTTTAGGAACATTGGATTGATTTCTCGTAAGAGATTGTAATTTGTAAATCTGCTTGGCTCTAGCAAGCATAGACGGGATACGAATAATTGCCATAACTGGTTCTTGGTTTGAAAGTGAATATTGTTCTGCTAAGTGATATTAGTAAGTCTTGCAATGGGCAATGCATTACAAAGGGCTCTATGACTTGAATTTATAGCAATTAATTAGGCCCATTGCTGAAGTTCGTCGGCAGGTATGACAAGGGAATGGCCACTTTGGCGGGTTGATAGGGGCATACATTATCTTGGTTCACATGGCTTTGCTCATCTATGCCTGCAACACACACACACACACACACACACACACTTGTTATCCATTGAATAACAACCTATGGTTCTACAGCCCCACTTGTTTTTGTGAGGTCATAAAAAAACATTCTGGGCTGCTATCAGGTGCTGATGCCTGAAACCTGGGCCTGCATAATTAAAACTTAGCAACATATCCATTTGGGTTGTTTTCTTTTTTCTAGACAAATTCATAGCATATTTCCATATACAGGTGATGTGAAGAGAACAAATAGACTATTCTTTTGCTGTTACACCGACTACTGATTGATAAGATGATTCCAAGGATCAAGTCAAGTCGTCCCCGGCAGCTATCGAAATCATGGCAACCAAAATTGGACTTTTGACATTCTTAATTAATTTGCATTCAAGATTAAAATCTGTAATTGGTTTCTTCATTTATGAGCGTCTGGTATTCCTATGACTGATGAAGTAGTATATCATTCACTAATTAAGTTATTATCCTAAGTCCTCGTGTTTTTAAAAATTTCTTGCGGAACCACTTCACATGTGTTGGTTTATTTTAACGGTCAAAATTTTAAACGTGTGAATATTGTAAATGCCGGTAAAAGTCATTTTGTAACTATGAAAAATCTGAAAGAAAAATAAAATTCAAAGCATCTCTAAACTTAAGGGTTTTTCAAGCTAAAATTTCTTGTTGCCTAGGGAGAGGGTTTCCAAAATGCCGCTTTTATTTCAATTTTATTTGATCACATATTTTACATGTATAGTTTTGCAACTACACATGCTTAAATAGGTAGTGGTTCATGTCTTTTTATTATTTTAATTTTATTTTAGATGGAGTTAGTATTGATAAATTTTACTAAAGCAGAGGCTATTGTTCTCAAAGAAGCATCATCCCTTTTTGTTGATTCCCTGAAACTCACAATCGTTTGCATTGAGACTGTTGATTGTTGAGAGGTGGATTGAGCTGTTGAGAGGCCATTGAGGCAGCTCAATCCACTTCTATTACCAACTAGACAATTAGCAGTGATCAAGAAAATTGCAGAACAAGAACCGAATGTAATTGGAACTAAAAAGGTATTAATTAGTTTCATTTGTATATGATCCTTTTGCCATTTACAACAGCATAAAAATATTTACAATTGTTCCAAAACTCTTTTCAAGAGTTGGGAAAAAGTGATTCATCACAAAAAGAAAAAGAATAATAAAAATAAAGGAACTCTATAGTCAAAATTTTGTTGAGTAGTGCTCGGCTCCATTAAACTTTGAGGGTAGAAGTGAGGTTGATGAACACATCTTCTTCACAAGGAATGGTGAGAGCGCCTGTTGGATGCTCAAACCCAAACTCTTCTGCAGCCCGATGCAATAATTCTTGAAAAGTAGGATGATTTAGAAATGAAATTGGAACCACGTATCTCTTTTTCTCAATCTCTCCAACATAAACTGCAACATGGCCTTTAGGAACACCATACTGATTTCTTGTAAGAAGGTGCTTGGCACTAGTAAGCACTGATGGCAAACGAATTCCCATTACTGATCTTTAGTTTGAACTTTTGAAGTAATATTGGTAAGTCTTGAATGATATAGCTAGACTTGGAATAGGCAATGCATTGCAATGGTCTGTATGACTTGTATTTATAGCCTAATGCTCAAGTTCGTTGGCAGGGATGACGAGAGAATGGCCAAGTTGGACGGCTAATCGGGCCTACATTACCAGGGTTCACATGGCTTGGCTCATCTACGCCTAAAACACACACACACACACACACTTATATATTATCCATGCATCAGCCTATGGTTGTTGATCAGACCCACTTGTTTTCATGAGGTCATCGTCTTAAAAAGCATCCTGGGCCGGTATCAGGTGCTGATGCCTGGAAAAACGAGGGTTTCATTTTTCTTGTTACTTGTGGTTGCGTCAACTTGGTTTCTAGGTCTTTCCTAATGTTGGGTATAAATGCAATTTCGCTCTTATGCCAGGGTGTGAAGGAAATTATAAACATGAATTATGGACTTGATTCACTCTTATAGTCAATCGAAGGGTACATGCCAGAGAAAAGATGTCATTCTTTTATCTAATGTTTGAAAGCATTTATGGTTTGAAATTCATTCAATTTATAAATAAATTTTGTGAAGATTTGTATTTATAAATGATTTTTTTTATTTAGAACTGTAACATAGTATAAGTCAATTTTTTTTATTTATATATATATTTATTGTGGATATTCCTTTTCTATCTCTCTATATGTCTTGAAACTTTGCTTTTGAAACTTTGGGTAAGAATATGTATTCTATCAATGACATTAGTCAATTTGAAAATTAAACTTAATTAATTAGTATTGATAAACATATATACAAATAAATAATTTGTGATTTCATATGGTTAAGTATGTTAAGATTACCTGAAAATAATGATGGATGAATAAATAACTTATGATTTGAGTTTCTAATTTGAAGACAAAAAATAAGTTTGGATGAAAAATATGAAAAAGAATCTTTGTCGTGAAGAAGATAGTAAGAAGAATAAGAACTAACAACATAGGGAATAAGAGTGAAAGAATAAGAATAGTAAAAAAAGAAAGAAACTTAGAGGGCAGTTTAGTCTTTAAAAGATAAACAAATAACTTGGTAGTTTAGAATTGCAAATTCTACCTCTTTAGCAAATCCATGATTTGCAAATCTTAGATTTCTAATTTTTTTTAAAAGGTGCTTCTAAACACAAAAAAGTTGGATTTGCAAATAAATGATGTAAAATTTTAAAGAATTCATTTGTTCCAAACAGTATGTTAATTGTATAACTATATTCTCTTGTAAAATGGTTTCTTAGTATTTATTAGGTGAGAAAAGAGAAAGAGGAACTGGTATCAAGAACTTGAGATTACATATTACGGCGAAAGAGAATGATGCAGAATTTAACGGAAGGTAAATGGCACCACAACCCCTTATACTTAGCCGAAAGTGTTCAACGACTTTTCTATTTTTAAAAGTGCACTGGACGTCTTTATGGTTTGAAAAACGTAGCACTACAGCCCCCTTCGTAAAAAAAACTATTACTTCTAACGGAGAGTATGTTGCACGTGCGTTAAATGCAATTGTTCATATTTTTTGGCTTAAATTATTACTTTTTGGACAAAAATATCCTCATATATATATAATATATATATACATATATATATTTGTGGTTTTTTATTTTTCTTTTCTTTTTAAAGATTAAAGAAAAAAAATACTTAAAAAAAAACCAATCATCTTTCCCCCCACCCCACACACACCACACCCCACCTTACCCACCTGACCCCTCAACCCACCTCAACCCCTACCCCCACCCCCACCCCCACTCCCACCCCTAGTGGAACACACGTACCTTACTCGCAGCCCCTACCGCATCGCACCTCCACCCTTCCAAACCCAGTCGCGTCGCACCCTCACCCCCAACCCATCTACGTCGAACCCCACTCCCCTACCCTATCGCCGTCGTACCCCCCCCCCCACCTCCTGACCCCATCAAATGTATTTGTATATATATGTATGTGTATATGTATTATATATACATATTTGTTCATTTTTTTTTGTTTGGTGTGTGTGTTTATATATATATATATATAATGTTTCTTTTTATTTTTTATTTTTCTTGTGTGGTGTGTACATATATATTTATATATATATATATTTTTTCTGGTGTGGTGTGTGTAGATATATTATTATTATTTTTGTCCAATATATATATATAAACAAAAGAAAAAAGGAGAAAATATAGAAAATAAAAAGAATAGAGGGTATTAACGTCTTTTAGCTATTTCCGTTAAGAAACTTGACGGAAAAAGGACAGAGAAGGCACGAATGCTACTTTTTCAAACCACAGGGGATCCCGTGCACTTTTAAAAGTATAGGAGAGTGTTGCACTCTTTTGGCTAACCATAGGGGGCTGTGGTGCTATTTACCTTTTAATGGATTCTACTCATTTATTTCATAAATGGAGTAAATCCGACCAATATGGATAAAACTTTGGGAAGAAAAAGTGAAATTGGAGACTGGTATATAGATGGTTGAGAATATTCATTTACTAAATGAATGGTTGGAGACTTGAAATAGATGGTTGAGAAAAATCATTTACTAAATGAATGATTAAGATCTTATGGCACATGTATTAGGAGATAACACTCTTATTGGGAGAAGATCTCAAGTCAATAGAAAAATCTGTGTTTTAATAGTTATAAACGAATGAGTGATTCAATGAATTTTTTTTTTAGGTCAAAACTTCGATGATTGTTTGCAAAGGTTGTTTTTGTTGTGAAAGTTAGGTTCATTCATGGTTTGTGTTAACTAGGAAGAGGCATTGGTAGTATATACGGAACACGCCAGTAAAAGAAATGGGGAGGGGGTAAAATGAAGGGGGAACGGGGTGTTTATCTATTTATATTTGATAAGTAGGGTTTTTTTTTTTTTTAATTTTTAGGGCTTGGGTTAGTTGTTAATTAAAATTTAACCCTTATCTAATTAAAATTAATTGTAAATCAACCTACATATTTTTTAATTATGATTCTCAGGGGTCATTTTATATTTTACGGTCAAAATTAATTAAAAAATACATTAATGTTTAATTAATTTGAGTTTGTGTTTATTGAATTATGTAATTACTAAATTTTTTGTCTACGATTTTTTTTGTTCTCATTTTTCTAACTATCGTTTTTTTCCTTTTTTTGTTATAATTAATTTAAGTTTGTGTTAATTTATAATTACTTCAAAAATTGAATTAAGTAAAGAAAAAAAAAGCAAAAATCAATAAAAACAAGACCGGAATATAAACCAGATGTAATTAAATGTCATCCTATTATCTTTGCTAGAATTTATTTATTTTTTGATTGAAATGTTTGTTAAAAAAAGTTACGATAATATAAATTAATACCAATTAATTAAAACATATTCCACTTGCGCATGTTTTCAGTGTCAATAATGGTTTAAGGTATCTATATAGCCAAGAATACGTAGCTTCATGTATCAAAGATTTCATAGTTAAGATCACTGAACCGACTTTTGGCTTCAGAAGGTTATGCCCATACCTTCGCGGCTTTGCTACCCCAATTGGTTAATACCGTCTCGATATCTGCACTCTAAAAAATGTACATGCACTTTCAAGTACATATGCATATGATAAAAGCAACATCAAAATAAAAAAATTAATAGCAAAAATGCAATGCAGATCATTCAGACAAAGAAAATTTGGAAAACGAAGCTTCAGATTTGAATGAAGCTACAACAAACAAATGAAAATGAAAATTGCTATTGTAACTCTTATACTTTAATTTTTACCACAAATCTTATATTACTGTTGCTCTAAAGAGAACTTTTGCAATTGATTCCTTCAGGTTGAATTTATTTAATCTGAGACGTAGCACTGATTAGGTCAAGTTGAATACATTTAATTTAAGACGTGACACTCATTTTTTCTATTTAGTGATATTATTTATAAAGTGACTTATTGAAAAGAAATCTAGAGTATGACAATTAGTTTGTCAAAAATATCAAAATTCACTTTCATGGTTAAGTGGCTCTTCTTAACAATCACATCCCTTTGCTTAATTGCCGCTTTACACTAAGGTCATTCTCAATGGAGTCTCTATTTTCGGGTCTCTATCTACTATTTTAAATACCCATTTAGAGACCAAGATAAATTTGAGGGTCTCTATAAAATTGAGTCTCTATATTGTGTTAATTTTAATTTTACATAGTAATTTGATTATGTGTTATTTTTTCTTGTGTGTTAACATCTAGCAGTTTGACCTAGAGATGGAAGTTCAATTTCACATGTACATGTGCATAAGATTTGTTTATTTATGGCTGTTGAGCATCAGACAATCGAATATAAATTTTGTATCGTATCAGGAATACATCTACAATAAATTTAAAAGTCGATGTTCTTGAAATTGATTAACAATGTAGAAATACAAAATAAGACTGTTTAAACTTCAGTAAGGACGAAACTTCCGTGTGAGTAAAGAAGACATTTTTTCTTTTAAATTTTCTTAACATTTCCTTTATTCACACTACTATTTGTGAAGACAACGATCAAATTCAAGATTGCTCTTGTCTTGTATACTTGTATCTAAGCACAAACCAATCACACCAAACTGAGAAGACAATGACCTCATAAAAAGCAAGTGGGGTTCCTGAATCTTGAACCACTGGCTGATGCTTTGATTGCGACTTGTGAGTGTCTGTGCCATTTTATGAGCAAAGCCATGTGAGCTTTCTCAAGGTAGGCCCTCTCAACACCATCTTAGCTAAACTGTCCATTACCTCCACCAAGTCTACTATAAATACAAGTGATTCACACCTTGTAAAGCATCACTCAAAGCAACTTCTACATTATTCCAGCACCAGAGACCCTCAAACAAAACCAATATTTCACTTCAAAAGCTCAAACTTAAGATCAGTCATGGGAATTCGTTTGCCATCAGTGCTTACTAGTGCCAAGCATCTTCTTGCAAGAAATCACCCAAATGTTCCTAAAGGCCATGTCGCAGTTTATGTTGGAGAGATGGAGAAAAAGAGATATGTGGTTCCAATTTCATTTCTAAATCATCCTACCTTCCAAGAACTGCTGCATCAGGCTGCAGAAGAGTTTGGATTTGGTCATCCAACAGGTGGTCTAACCATTCCATGTGAAGAAGATGTCTTCATCAACCTCACTTCTACCCTGAAATTTTAACGGAAACAAGGAACATGGAGCAGCGCTCTACAAATTTTGACTGTAGAGTTTCTCTATTTTTTTTTCTATTTAATCCTTTTTCCCAACTCTTGAAAAAAGAGTTGTAGAACAATTGTATATATTTTTACTCTGCTGTAATTGGCAAAAAGATCAAATACAAATGAAGCAATATCTTTTAGTTTCAATTACATCCAGTTGTTGTTGTTCTGCACTGACTCTCAATTTGCAACTTTCTTGATCACTGACTTTAACAGTTAGATTAACATGAGTATCTAGTAATTGAGCTTTTTCCTAATTTATTGACATGAGTATATGGACGTGAGTCAAACCTACTAAATTGGTTGATGACAGGGCTCAAAAGCTGGAAATTTAGGTCAGATTAGATGAATTTCAGGTTGTTATTTCCCTAGAAGATCAAAAGAATTACCTATGCCCTTCATTGTGGGTGCGAGATCAATTCTTGTAGGTTATCCCTTTAATATATACTTTTACAGTTTTTGTCTCCTTTGAATTTTTATTTTTTTTAAAAAAATGACCATGCCATATCACGAATCAAAAAGATATCGTCAAACTTGAGCTAGAGACTGGTGAATTAATTCAATGTCTCACATAGTGTGGGTCCTATTAATAATGTGAGAGACTGGTGAATTAATCTAGACTGACTCTGATAGAAATATATTAGAATATATCACACTCATATTAAAAAATTAGAAACTTCAAGACCTGTTAACATAACTGAGGTTCTATTTTAAAACCAATTGGTATTAAGTGGAGTAATTTAGGATCTTATAAGGTAACTTTAAAATTTCTGATTTTCTGATAATTGGTTTTAGGATGAACCTCAGTTATATTAACATGGTATTAGAGTTGGGCCCTTGGTCCAATTTTAATCATCCACGTGTGACTCATATCAAATCAGGTCAACTTGTGTTCAATATTTTGCGTTTCTCATGTTTCACGCATCTTCAATCTTCCACGTGTATCGTCCCACGTGTATTCAATTTTCATCATGTGTTAATCTACCATGTGTGTTCAATCTTTCACATGTAACTTCTCTCAAATCAGGTCACACGTGAGAGGGAGTGTTAGAATATAAACTTGTTTCATATCGAAAAATCAGAAACTCTAAAATCACCTTATACGATCATGTGCTACTCCACTTGACACCAATTAATTTTAAGATAAAACCTCAGTTATCTTAACAAAATGCCCCCGTTGACTTAAATTTTATAAAAACGCCATGTTGGATGCCTCACTCCAAACATTGCCATTCTGTCTCCTGATGAAGAAGAAACAACAGAAGTTCTGCTTGTCCTCAGCCTCTTGTTTACAATTCCCATCCATATGCTAGAACAGTAGCAACCTCAATCAATCATCTAACTACCATCATTTGAGAGGATATGTATGGTCAAGGCATCATGAATGACAAGGTGGTTGTTGACCCTCTATAGCAAGACC
This sequence comes from Ehretia macrophylla, assembly GCA_037974665.1. NCBI lineage: Eukaryota > Viridiplantae > Streptophyta > Magnoliopsida > Boraginales > Ehretiaceae > Ehretia > Ehretia macrophylla. The sequence goes on from CM075766.1 coordinate 44,303,184, forward strand.
ATGTGATCCGTAATAAGGTAGGGCCTAATAGAAAAATTGCCTGCATCCTTCTGTAGCTTGCAGGCTGCTAATGACAATCTGGTCTTCTAAGGCATACCAATGAATTGTAAGAAACAAGTAGGTCCTGCAAACTGCAAACCATAGCGCTGGGGCAAGGAAATGTTTTTCTTTCAATGGATATGTTGCTAAATCTCAATTATGCAACCCCCGGTTTTTCAGGCATCAGCACCTGATACCAGCCCAGGCTGCTTTTGTGGGGCGCTGTAGAACCATAAGTTGATGATGTATGGATAATGAGTGTGTGCGTTTCGTCTCAGGCATAGATGAGCAAGGCCATGTGACCAGGACAATGTAGGCCCCTATCAGCTCGCCAAGCTGGCCATTCCCTCGTTATTCCTGCCGACGAACTTGATGAGCAATAGGCCTAATTGCTATAAATACAAGTCATACAAACCCTTGTAATGCATTGCCAATTCCAGATTTCCAAGTCTATCTCAATCAAGACGTACCAATATCACTTGGCAAAACAATATTCACTCTCAAAGCAAGGACCAGTTATGGCAATTCGTATCCCGTCCATGCTTGCTAGAGCCAAGCAGATTTACAAATTACAATCTTTTATGAGAAATCAGTCAGATGTTCCTAAAGGCCATCTTGCAGTTTATGTGGGGGAGATGGAAAAGAAGCGAATCGTGGTTCCCATATCATATCTAAATCTTCCTACTTTTCAAGAATTGCTTCATCGGCCTGCAGAAGAGTTTGGGTTTGAGCATCCTACAGGTGGTCTCATCATTCCTTGTGAAGAAGATGCCTTCATCAACCTCACTTCTACCCTCAAAGTTTAATGGAGCCAAGGAACATGGAGCACTACTCAACAAAATTTTGACTACATATAGATCGAGTTCCTTTATTTTCTTTTTCTTTATTGTAATGAATCATTTTTTCCCAACTCTTGGAAAGAGTTCTGGAACAATTGTAAATATTTTTACGCTGCTGTAAATGGCAAAAGGATCATATACAAATGAAACTAATACCTTTTTTGTTCCAATTACATCCAGTTCTTGTTCTGCACCAACTCTGAACCAAAATTCTGCAACTATCTTGATCGCTGTTAATTGTCTAGTTGGTAATATATAGAACTGGATTGAGCTGACTCAATGACCTCTCAACAATCATTCTCAATGCAAAAGATTGTGAGGTTCAGGGAATTAACAAAAAGGGATGCTCCTTTGAGAACAATAGCCTCTGGTAATTGAGTAGAATTTATAATACCAACTCCATCTAAAATAAAATTAAAATAGTAAAAAGACATGAACCAGTACCTATTTAAACATGTATAGTTGTAGAATATGTGATCAAATAAAAGTGAAACAAAAGCGGCAAAGTAAAATTAAAACAAAACAAACAAATTTATATTTATGCATATAAATATTCAAACATGTTTTGGAAATCCTCTCCCTAGGCACCAAGAAATTCAAGCTAGAAAAAACCCTTAATTTTAAAAATGCTTTGATTTTTATTTTTCTTTCAGAATTTTTTCTGGTATTTAATGTTTGTTAAATTACTCTTTTACCCGCAAATGTAATGTAGGCATTGGGTTCAGCAATAATGATATCTCCAACATACCAAAACTAGTTGTCACCCCACCAGTAGTAGGAGATGTAAGGATTAATATATAAAATAACTTTTTATTTCATTGATAATCATGTTGAGCTGTATTTACTTGTAAGAACTGAATTCTTTGCAAATGAGTAGTTGCAACTCTGGAAAAAAAGAATTCAGTAAAATTTATCTTATATTGAACCATTCATATATGTGTGAATGTTACCTACATATATATTTTATATGGATTTATTTGGTTCCTTTGATTCTTGCTCGAGCCGGATGATGAAAAATTATCATGTCCAGTTCCTTCTAGGGGATGGATCCATAAGAATTCACCTATGAATAACAAAAAAACCAGACTTGAATAATCTTGTATTAAGAGCTAAATTGGCTAAAGGGATGGGTCATTATTATTACGGATAGCGCGCAAGACCCAATAATCTTTTATAGCACATGTTAAGTTAAGTGGTGGTTTTTAGCCAAAAAAAGAAAAAGAAAAAAAAGTTAAGTGGTTGCTACAAGAAATTTTTAAAAACACGAGGATTTACTTGGGACAATAACTTAATTAGTTAACGATATACTATACATCAGTCATAATAATATCATGATGAAGAAACCAACACATTTTAATCTTGAATGCAAATTAATTAAGAATGTCAGAACTCAGAAGTCCATTTTTCGTTGCCATATTTAGATAGCTGTCCGGAGACAACTTGACTTGATCCTTGGGATGATCTTATCAATGAGTAGTTGTAACAGCAAAAGATTAGTCTATTTGTTCTCTTCATATCACCTGTATATGGAAATATATGAATGTAATTGTCTAGGAAAAAGAAAACAAACTCAAATGGACATGTTGCTAAGTTTTAATTATGCAGCCCAGAGGTTTCAGTCATCAGCACCTGATACCAGCCCAGAATGCTTTCTTATGACCTCACGAAAACAAGTGGGACTGCTGTTATGCATGGATAATTATTAGCACAACCCAGCAGATCAACATGATTTGTGGAAATCAGTGGAGTGATAAGGAGACCCAAAACTATTGGAGAAATAAGGATTGTCATTCCCACAAATCATGCCATGTTAGTAGAGTGACGTTGGAGGATGAAGGAGCCTCAATGGCAACAAATTCAACCCAAGATGATAGTGCAACATGATAAGGAAACTTCACCAAAGATGGTAATAGAGCATATCAAGGATTTAAATCAAATCAGTTAGACGAGAAGCAGAGCATATTATTGAGAATATTGCCTACGGATTTAATGCAGTTTGTTACTATGTTTCCAAAGTTAAAGTCCTTTGTATTAGCTATATATACACTGCTGGGTGTTCACGTTTGACATATGAAAAATATATGAAATCAGTTCTTATCAAAACATCTCCATTGTTTTTCTATTTTTCTTCTTGGTATCAGAGCAAATTTTTTTTTAAATCTGGAACAAGCACGACATCGTGAAGAGGCAAGGTATTGTTTTTTTGCTTAATGCTAGAATCTCCAATACCCAAGATTGGTAGGGAAGATCCATCACCAATAAGAACTGAATCTGTACCAAGGTAGTTGCGAATATTTGTTAACATCACCTAAAATTTCTTGTTGCCTAGGGAGAGGGTTTCCAAAATGCCGCTTTTATTTCAATTTTATTTGATCACATATTTTACATGTATAGTTTTGCAACTATACATGCTTAAATAGGTAGTGGTTCATGTCTTTTTACTATTTTAATTTTATTTTAGATGGAGTTAGTATTGATAAATTCTACTAAAGCAGAGGCTATTGTTCTCAAAGAAGCATCCCTTTTTGTTGATTCCCTGAAACTCACAATCGTTTGCATTGAGACTGTTGATTGTTGAGAGGTGGAATGAGTTGTTGAGAGGCCATTGAGGCAGCTCAATCCACTTCTATTACCAACTAGACAATTAGCAGTGATCAAGAAAATTGCAGAACAAGAACCGAATGTAATTGGAACTAAAAAGGTATTAATTAGTTTCATTTGTATATGATCCTTTTGCCATTTACAACAGCATAAAAATATTTACAATTGTTCCAAAACTCTTTTCAAGAGTTGGGAAAAAGTGATTCATCACAAAAAGAAAAAGAATAATAAAAATAAAGGAACTCTATAGTCAAAATTTTGTTGAGTAGTGCTCGGCTCCATTAAACTTTGAGGGTAGAAGTGAGGTTGATGAACACATCTTCTTCACAAGGAATGGTGAGAGCGCCTGTTGGATGCTCAAACCCAAACTCTTCTGCAGCCCGATGCAATAATTCTTGAAAAGTAGGATGATTTAGAAATGAAATTGGAACCACGTATCTCTTTTTCTCAATCTCTCCAACATAAACTGCAACATGGCCTTTAGGAACACCATACTGATTTCTTGTAAGAAGGTGCTTGGCACTAGTAAGCACTGATGGCAAACGAATTCCCATTACTGATCTTTAGTTTGAACTTTTGAAGTAATATTGGTAAGTCTTGAATGATATAGCTAGACTTGGAATAGGCAATGCATTGCAATGGTCTGTATGACTTGTATTTATAGCCTAATGCTCAAGTTCGTTGGCAGGGATGACGAGAGAATGGCCAAGTTGGACGGCTAATCGGGCCTACATTACCAGGGTTCACATGGCTTGGCTCATCTACGCCTAAAACACACACACACACACACACTTATATATTATCCATGCATCAGCCTATGGTTGTTGATCAGACCCACTTGTTTTCATGAGGTCATCGTCTTAAAAAGCATCCTGGGCCGGTATCAGGTGCTGATGCCTGGAAAAACCGGGGTTTCATTTTTCATGTTACTTGTGGTTGCGTCAACTTGATTTCTAGGTCTTTCCTAATGTTGGGTATAAATGCAATTTCGCTCTTATGCCAGGGTGTGAAGGAAATTATAAACATGAATTATGGACTTGATTCACTCTTATAGTCAATCGAAGGGTACATGCCAGAGAAAACACTACAGAAAAGTGGATCTTTGGCGGCAGATTTTTCGCTACGTAATGATATTTTATGCATGTTTTAACCTTCCTTTTCTGTTTTTTGTAGAATAAATACTAGGGATTTTCCAACATCCTTATGGAACGACGTTTTTATTACCGCCACCAAAGCCCAAAAACTTTGAAAAATGATCAAAACGTGCATAAAAAGGTTTGAATTCGCGACCTATTAAACAAATTTGAAATACTTTACCACGCCAACTTGGTTCAATTATTTTTATACCTTCGATGAACTAATATGCCCTTTTTTTTTCTCTAGAACGTTCTTATACACTTGGACTTATCAAACCCTTTTTATGAACTCTTCGACAAAATGCTAAGCTTTACCCTAAATCTAAATTTCTTACTCTTTTTTTTTTGGTAAAAAATTTCTCACTCTTCATCACATCAAAACACCTCTCATTTGCAGCTAGGGTTTTAGCGCATCTTTCTATTCTCTCAACAGTTAGATCTAAGCTCTTTACTTTTTATTTGATTTTTGATTAATAATTGTATTTCAGGTCATTTTGTTTATCTTTCTAATGTGTGAAAGTGATGTTTAATCAAAAAAAAAATATATATATATATATATATATACATACAGGGGCGAAGCTATACTCGAGCGAGTGGGGGCTGTAGCCCACTATCTCAGAATAACGTTAAAAATTTTATGTATTTTTGAGGAAAAAAATTAAAATATCTATGTATTTTTAGTTAAAAAATTTAATTAGCCCCACTGAAAGAAAAAATGAAGTCATATAGTTGAAAATTTATTTATTTTAGGCCTCACTGAGAAAAATTATTTATTTTAGCCCTCACTGAGAAAAATTCCGGGCTCTGCCCCTGTATACACACACACAAACACGCATTTGCAGCCGGGGTTTTAGCGCATTTCTCTCTTCTCTCAATGGTTAGATCTGAGCTCTATACTTTTTATTTGATTTTGTGATTAATATTTGTATTTCGCTCATTTTTTTTATCTTTCTATTTTGTGAATGTGATGTTTAAGAAAGTTTTTGTGACCGTATATACACACATTTGCAGCTAGGGTTTTAGCGCATCTGTATTTTCTCTCAACAGTTAGATCTGAGCTCTTTACTTTTTATTTGATTTTGACTGTATATATACATAGATACATACATACATATATATACACAAAAGAATTAGATATATTTTGTGGCTAATTTAAAATTTTATCTCAAAGTCATTTATTTTAGAAAATACCATGGCTAGAACCCCAGTGCAGTTAGTTTTCATTGCATGCAAATCCTATTTCGAAATTGAGCATATGATTATTTTGAGTAGGATTTTTTTTTTATGACTGGAAGCAAATCTTCCATAGAACTTGTATTTTGATAATTTTAATTTAATTATCTAAATTTTTTTGTATATAACGTAATTTCGTATGAGATTAAGCTGGAAAAGTAAACAATGTGATGATTGTTGCTCCTGAGGTTGAGATATATGAAGTATGTAGATTGTTAGTTGTATGTAAACACTATAGTTGTTAACGTCATAAAAAATCATATGCAAATCTTCCAGGTTTATAACTCTTGTAGGACATCTCATATGCAAAATTTAGAAGTACAAGGGTTGAAAAGAAAGATCGAACAAATGGAGGAAGATAACGAGGAAAAGGATAGAAAAGTGAAGAGATTGGAAGAAGATATAGAAATGTTTAAGTGGCTTCTATTTTCACAGGTAAATCATTTCATATAAGTTGTTGCTTCTTTATTTATCATTGTTGCATAATTTGCCTCAATAATAAAATACTCAAAAATCTTCCTTCTCACAGGGTGGTAAAGGAACGGGCGCGAATTCGCGAGCTAATCCAAGTGATATGAATTCAATTAGTTGGTTAGTGTTAGATGCATATCCTACAACTTTGATTTTTATAAGAATTTTCAGCTATGCTGCATCTATTATAACACATGAATTGGAATAGTTGCCTTTTGGGCTTCATGACTGACATGCATCTCCATGTAAAATGCAGAAATCGGATGACAGATGTGAAAGCTTTAATTACACAAGTCTCTAGGGATCTGGAAATTCATGTGAACTGTAATTTGAATGAGATCTTGAAATTCATGTGAACTGAAATTTGAATGAATGACAATTTAGATGATTGGTCCCTGTAATTTTGGATGATTGACATGTTTCAGGAAGGAAATTTGGATGACTGAGAAAATATATCGTGAATGTTTGATATGTTGCTTTGGAATCATGCTTGATATGATTAGGGACATGCTGTGTTTGAAGTGATTTTTGTGTTCTTTTTAATGTAAATGATTTTATGTCACAATGGTTCTTGAAACTTTTTAAAACTGTGTGAATGATTTTATGCTTTTACAGTAAACAGCCATAATAGCAGTTGCAAATGCTTTGAAATGATTTTATCTTTTTTGTATTCAAGTTTTACGGCGGTTTTGAAACTTCTATTTTTTGTTTAGATTAGCGGTTTGCAAAACTGCCATTATATGTTTAGCACGGCGGTTTTGAAAACTGCCGTTTATTTGTGGCGTTTTTCTTTTTGCCGTCAAAAACTTTTAGTGGTTGTGGTTTCCATGGCAGATCTGGTGGCAGTATCTAATCTGCCACTGTAGCTTTAGCGGCGGTTTAAAACAGCCGCCAAAGCCATAAAAACTGCCACCAAAAATAATTTTTTTGTAGTGAAATAATAATGAAAAACATATAAGTATGAACTCTGAGATATAAAATATATTCAGACTCGTTAAAGTGAAAGGAAACAACACAAACCAAGTGAATTAATTGTCGTAATTTCTCATAACAAGAGCCCAATTTTTACTTCTCCAAAAAATATATATATATATCAACTCTAACAACATAATAGAAGTGTAGATTCAAACGACTTAGTATCCCACAAACATAAGTTCCATTACTTTCAAAACAATCTGGTTGCCTTTGATGGCCGGGCAGCTAAATGCAGTGGTGTAGTACCACTTCCATCCCTTATATTCACAAATCTTGCAAATCCCCTACTCCAACTCAAGCAATAGGATCAGCCATTTAAATGCCCGTTATAAGCAGCATAATGGAAACAGGTTTAAACAGAATCTATCATCAGCCATTTATTAATATGCAATCAAGAATACCAAAAACAAATAATGATGACAAGAAACTCAAAAGCGAAACGAATACAAACGACCAAGATTATACATTAGCTCCCGCATCAATAAGCCTTTCCACACAGGCAATCTTCTGTAGCCTTTGGCAACGGATTGGCTACGGACACATACAAGTCCGTAGCCATTCCGTGGCCATGGGGCCATTGGCTATGGAAATTTAATAGAATTTATCTTTAACTTGTTAATAAATAAGAAAAACGTGTTAATATTTTCATATTTTTTTTGTTTGTGAAGTTCAAACCAAATGTGAGAGTTTTTAAACTACTACATTGATCTTTAATTAACATTAACGCAATGTTTAATGAAAACATGTTAAGTTTGATTCAAACGGTTATTCAATTCCTATGAGATTTTTCTATAAAAGTCCGCATGCATGGTAATGAAGTATGGACAAAGTTTATTTTTATTTGAAAACCTTGCAAGTTACTTGACATTTTTTCTCCTTTGTAAGTCGAATACACTTCTATAATTAACATTAAAAACGATATACTCTATTTTTATTTAAAGGTCCGTTGCCATTCTATTGCCATTGGCGACAGATTGGCCATGGACACATAGAAGTCTGTGGTCATTCTGTGGCCATTGGTTACAGAATGTCTATGAAATTTCATTATTTATTTATTTTATAATATTATTACTTTATTACCTATTAATAGAAAATAAAAATATGAATAAAATATGTATTCCGTCATTAATCCATGGCTAAATTGTGACGGCATGGCCATAGACTTTGTTATTTTATTATTTCTTATTTAATTAAAAAAAATTGTTGCCATTCCGTGGAAAATTAGTCACGGCGAGGCTATGGAAATTTATATTTTAATTTTTTTTAATAATAAATATAGTTTGTCACGTATCTATAGCTATTAGGCTACCGAATGGTTACCGAATATTATTTTTCATTTATTTTTATAATTAAAATTATTTTTTGTTGCCAAGGTTTTTCGCTATTTCATCGCGCCTAATTTGATCATGGAAAGGCTATGAACTTCATTTTCTATTGTCTTTCTAACCCTAATTGACTACAGAAAAAAGTCTCTGTCGCACAAATCTATCGCCTGAAAGTTATTTTCTTGTAGTGAGCTAGTTTGAATGAATAGCTAATCTATACCATATTCAAAATCATTATCATTTGCGTCATCGACTCTAGTATAAACCAATTTCTGATATGTATATATAATCTGTTAAATTTGAGGCCAATTTTCTTTCAGGCATACTAGTGCTTGTACATAAGCATTCATGTCTAGGCCTTGTTGATGTAAAACGCAGTAAAATAACTGTTAAATAGAATTTCTTTATAAAAAACGGCATTTACCTCTTTTATCTTTATTTGTTATTTTGTTTCAATTTATTTGTAAGTTACCTTTCTCTTTTACTTTTTTTTTTGTTTCTTTTTTTGTGCAACAACTTTAGAAGATGTTAAGTCTTTTATAATAAATTTGCATGACGTGGTTTATTTATAGTATCTGCCGACCTTCCGTTTGGTTGTCTTAGTTTCCTCCTGTCATGCAAAAGTTATTAGATTAATGTGATTATGCCTCGACTTTTTTTTTTTTAATGAAAACAAAATCTTAAAATATAATATCAGTAACTTTTATTTGATCTATTACAATGGTGAACACCTATCAAAAGGAAATAGTAAATAGCCATATCCACGCAAGACGAATCTAGGTATCTTCAGCCTATAATTTTGAGTGTGGCTTTGATGTCTGGCTTATCTTGGCGAGGAGGTGGTGGGACCTGAGATTTTTCAAACCCCATCCATGCAACAATACCAACTGCAAGAATGATATAAATCCGGGGTTGTATAGTTTTTATATGAGTAAATCTCATTTTCTTCCATGAGTTCTTGCATAAAACTCAAACTCTCTCATGAACTTTTCATATCACCTAAATTTCCCCATGCCAAACAAAGTCCTATGGCTAAGGGCAGTTTAGTCTTTTCGTGTATTTTGAAAAAATGGAAATGCAAAAACTAAAACCACCCCTCCCCTTTCCCAACACATACCCCACACCCTACTCTCGCTCATTGATTGCATAGACCCCTTTAGACGCAAAGCTCTGGACAAACAAGAGGAGACCTGTGTAGCAGATACGCTGAGAAGTTTTTGAGGCATTCACCGGGCTTCCTTGAGCTGATGGTTCAACTAAGTGGTTGCAATCTCGGCGTCGGGGGATCAAGGCTTGGTAGAAGAGGAAGTTTTTGAAGCATTCTATGCATGTGGGCTTGAGATTTGCGGAGCTCAACCAAGGTGTAACCACACAAGATTAACATGCCTATTGAAGCATATATAGGCATTAACCTTTTTGGCACACCTCAGGGGTGTTCAATGAGATCATTGTCTTAATTTATGAATTATTTTCAACTTTGTCATATGCTCCTATTAAGTGGCACCAAATTTTGTTTGAAGTTTCGATGGGAACAAGAAATTTAGTATTTTGGACGAAGATATCAGATAAAAAGTTTGCTCCATGTAAACATTGATAAAAAAAAATATGAGGATGATGATAAAAGAAAACTAAATAAAACAAACCCAAATAAAGTATTGACCACCACACTCATATACCATACACACCATACACTCGATCACCACACACACACACACGTACACTACACATAGACACACACAACGAATCAGTCACCACACACACAAGAATCACACCACACAAGCATAAAAACGCATACACAAAACACACGCAAACAAACCAGAGATATGGGGGTTGGGGATTTGGGTTTAGTTCACTAGGGGTTTGAGGTTTGGGGTTTAGGGTTTGCTGTGGGTGGGTTGGAGAAAGGGGTTGGATTTTTTATTTGTTTTTTGGTTTGGTTGTGTATGTGAATGTGTGAAAGTATGTATGATTAGTTTTTTTCCAGAGTAAATGCCATTTATCCCATGAGTTTTAGCTTAAAGCCCAGACACCCCCATAAAGTTATACTTTTGCCCAAATTCCCCCATGATATTAAAGTCTCCCAAACAAAGCTTTAAACTTAAAGGGTAGTTGAGACTTTTTATTTTGTAAAACAAATAATATTTAAAACATTAAAAAAGAAAAAGAGAAGAAAACTTCTAACCCACCCCACCCATCTGCACATTGATCCTAAACCCTTTCCCTCACCCCTAACCCAGTAGCCCAAACCTCATACCAATACCCTACACCCTTTACCTAAACCCACCCTATATTATGAAGCTTTTTTTTTTTAAATTGACAATTTGTAACAAAAGAAGCCCAAGAATGTAACAACTCAAATCCAAAGGGAGAGTCATCCCAAAATACTAGTCTGTTAGGTGGGAGAACCCCTTGTACTTAAGAAACACCCTTTGTGAGAATGAGATTTCTTATGTGAGATCATTATATTCCACCCTCCTTAAATTAAGAGTCGACGCCCACGTCGAGCTAGACTATCGACATTAACCCGACGGTAGCCCTTTCTTCTTGGCGGCTACATGCCACCCCCCTTAAATTAAGAGCCGACGCCCACGTCGAGCTAGACTATCGACACTGACCCGACGGTAGCCCTTTTCTCTTGACTGCTACACTCACCTATCAGTATTCAGTGTGACACTTACCACACCTTAATCCAGTCTATAGTCTCCCCTCCATGAGGTCCACTCTCAATGAAAGCACCAATATAACAAAATAAGCCAAATAATGTAACAATTCAAGCCCAAAGGGAGAGCTCATCCCAAAAGACTAGTCTGTTAGGTGAGAAAACCCTTGTACTTAAGAAACACCCCTTGTGAGGGTGATATTCCTATGTGGGATCATTACACAATTTGATTAGTGTTTTGTTATATGCTTGAGGTAAAATTACTTAATGATCTAAACTTCATATGTATGTGTGTATTAACTGGTATAATTATATAAATGTGATTTAGTATTTGCTTCAAACGGAAAGTATATGGATTTAGTTTTTTTTTTTTTTGAGTAAAATGCACCATACCCCCTTGTGTTTTCATAAAGTTGCATCATAAACCATGTGTTTTAAAAAGTACCACCATAAACTCTGTGTTATTGAAAATGTTGCAAATAACCCCTTACCGTCAATTTTAACGTGAGTGTGATACACTCGCCTATAATGCAAATATGAAACGTATCAAGTTGTAAAACACATAAAGAAGGACAAAAATACCCCTTTTCTCAAAAGTGCATGATACCCCCTTGTGTTATACAAAAGTTGCATAATAAATCCTATATTTTAAAAACTAGCAAATACCCCCTGTGTTAAATAAAATGTTGCATTATACCCCTTGCTGTTCAATTTTCAGCTATAATTAACTGAGAGTGCCTTCAAACAAATTTTATATGACCAAAATACTCTTAATTTATTACCTTTTTTTTTTTTTTTAAACATGTTCTTCATCTTCACCAACAACCAAACCATTTCCATTTAGTCTATCACGAATGGAAATGTGGATCGTATATGCAACAAAATAAAAACGCTTTGCTTTGCAATCCAATTTTTTTCTCTCTTAATTATCGCTTGGATCACCAAAATTAATTTTCATAATTACCACTTCAACTTATTAATCTAACAATCATTTTTCTTGTTCCTTTATTTTTTCCTTCTTAGTGGTCAGGTATTAGTTCGTTGCTTGTGGTGGTAGTGATGGTGGAAGTGGTGGAGCAGCTCGAATCCTTTCACTTATTCTTTAAATATTTTCTTCATTTTATTGAATTTTATTTCCAATTATTATTTAGTTGGTTTGTGTTTACTTGGCCTAGTAAATGTTAATAAGGCATTGCCTTAGCTAGATCCATTAAAGAAAGTTGATAAAGATTTTTTTTTGGGTCGAGAGTTGATGCAGATGGGGAAGGTAGTAATGGTGGAAAAGAGATGGTGAAAGATGGTGACGGATGGTAGTGTGGAGTGAGGTTACTGAAGTGAAGAAAATACATAGATAAATGGATGCTCAAAATTTATCAAATGAGAAGCTGTGCCTAGTGGTTACTCTTTAAGCTTAAAAAATGAAAGGTTGCGGGTTCAATTCCTAGCTCCGCGCTGGTTTCCTAAATAATTTTTGTCTCAAGGACATGTCATTGCCATGTGTCATCAAACCATTGGATGACTAGAGACACGTGTCATCATACAATTGGAGCAAATTATTGCCATACCATTGAGTGAAAAATAAAAAACGTAAAAAATGAAAAAGAAAAAGGAAAACAAGAAAAGAGAAAATAAAAATTAAATAAAGGACAATGGCGTCATTTTACCCTTGTTGTTAATGAATATTAACGGAGTTTTAGATTAGGGAGAGTGTGCAACATTTAGTATAACATAGGGGGGTATTTATCACTTTTTAAAACACAGGGTTTATTGTGCAACTTTCATATAACACATGGGGTATCATGCATTTTACTTTTTTTTTTTAATGCAAGTATGTCATGTTGTATTGCATTTTTGCTTGCTAAGACTTGTAGATTATGTTCGTATTATTATTTTTTGTAGTTTTATGTAGTAATGAAACTGGTTTATCGATGTATATATACAAAGAGCCTTAGCTTCAGAGATCTAGATGTGGTGGATTAGTAAATTGATATCATATTCATTATTGAGGTCTAAAAGATTCCACTCTAATGGTTTATGCTGAGAATTGTTTTTGATTCATGCAGTGTTTATGCCTCTACTTTCCCGATGTAAAATTTGGATGGCATCTTACATTGTTTCAATGAAATATTTTGATTTTATAACCTCAAATAGTTAATCTATAAGCTCTTAGAAGAGATCCATTGAAGTTGATGTTTTTGACAATGTTGCAAATTGTAGTCAGTAAATTTAAATTATAGAAGTTATTTACTTGCATGTTGGGCTTCAATCAACATTGTTGTCAATGCTGTGAATCCCCAGAAGCTGCAAAAAAAATATGCTTTATGTGGACTTGTGTTATGTGTTTGCTGTGCAGAATTTGTATTGCCCTATTGATGGTTTGGATTTGAAAACTATTTGCATTAGATTTCTATTGCAGAACTTTTACTTCTAATTAAATTCTCTGGTTTTGTCCTATATATGGAGAATGTGTGAATGTGTGTGACTGTGTCATTGTGTGCGTGTGTGACTGTAAGAGTATCTATGAAAAAGGCGGGGAGGGAGATAGACGATTGAGAGAGAGAGGTTTTGATTTATTTTGTCAAACTAATGAAGGACTATAATGCCCTCAGTTATTAAGATCTGTTTGGAAGGATTAAATATCATGGGGGAAATTGAGTAAAAGTAAGACTTCATAGGGGAATCTGGGAATTGGATAAAAACTCATGGGGGAAAATGGTATTAACTCGTTTTTTTTCTTTGTTAGAGTGTGACTAAGGGATGGAAGAAAAAAAATGTGTGGTGTAAGTTAGGAAGTGGTTTTCAGTTTTTATCATTATTTTCTTCAAAAAATTGAATAGACTAAAATGCCCTAAACTACAAGACTTTGTTTGGTTGGATATAGTGACATGGGGGAATATAGGTATTATAAAAAGTTTGTGGGGGAGTTTGGGCTTTAGGCAAGATCAGAACTCGTGGGGGAGAATGAGATTTCCCAATTTAAGCGTAATTAATAAGTATTAAGTGCATTAATTTGTTTGTAATTTGTTTAAGACCTTTTTATATATTTCAAGACTAAAAATTATTCATACATAAAAAAATAATTAAATATGAAGATGGTGTGGACATGCAGATCAATGTAAAGAGAACTTTTGAAGCAAAATTGATCTTTGAAAGAAAGAGAGAAATTTACGACCCAAATAAAGGAAGAAAAAACAAAGGATTGAAGGAAAAGCAGGAAAGAAAATTCTAAGCCCTTTTAAAATTTTGACTAAAGGAAGAAAAAAAAAAAAGAATAGCAGCCTTTAAACAGTCTACCCTTTCTCATATATAATACATGCCTACGAACAGAAAAAAGAAAAAAGAGACAGAGAAAGGCTAAAAAATTTCAAGGTTAGTTTGTAAATGCCACAATCCACCTCTATTTATAGGCTTGAGGGGGCTTTAGGAGGTGTATCAAATGGAGATTAATCCGAATGGATGGCTAAGATTGCACCTCTAAAATTATCTAACCACAATATCTACTAGTTATACAAGTAATCTCTACTTTAGAGTAATCTATACAAATAACCTGTCAAGTGACATCAACGATGACATGAGCGACTTGGCCTATAAATACCACATTTCCCTAATTTGTGCCAAACCATTTTAGTTGCTCCCTTGAGGGTGAAAAAGCTTAGAGTGCAGAGAGAGGCAAATTGGGCAAAAATTAAATAGTATGAAAAATTTCCGATGAATAAGAATAAGAAGAACCAAAGTGGTAGACCGAGTAAATGTACAATCATGCTAGTTCTTGCATTCATTTTGCTATGAATGTGAGAAGACATTTCTAGCAACACGAGGCTCAGAAAAAGCAAAGCTCAAAGACTTGTTCTTTGTCACAGATTTCAACACTAGAAGACATTTTTAAAGCTACAACAAATGTGTTATATGATTTAGTGTCTGCTTGTTCTATGATATGGCTGTATCAGGTTTGTCAACTAGGAAATTGTTTGGCTTAGATTAAAAAAGAGCTTATAAGTTCTTGTAGTGCTTATAAACTCTAGAGAATAAGCTCAAAACAACTCTGGTAGTTGCTCAAAGTTTGTCAAAATAGATTAAACTTGAATAGCTTTTAAGCTCACAAGAAACAGAAAATTTATGGGATGAGAAACTTCTTCAACAACCTCTTTTTGAGCTTATAAACTAGACTGTTTTACCGAACACCCACACTGAGCTTATAAGATCAAAGTCAGCATATAAACTGCTTTGACCAACTTATTAGCTTAGCTTATAAGATCAAAATCAGCATATAAACTGCTTTGACCAACTTGTTAGCTTTGCCAAAAAGCCTCTAACTAAATTTTCAGGACCTAAAGGAAATACATGAGATGTAGGGAGACTGTGACTCGAAGTACTGAGGAGAGTTACATGGGTAAATGTTACAAATCTATGTTATCAACTGAGTTTCTCAGTAACTGAAGGATGGTATACTGCCTTTGTGTAATCAAAGATCCATGATAGTTAATTTACTATTATCCTTTTGGCAATGGATGGTTAGCCCCATTTCCAAAGAATTTGGTAATCCACTGAGTTGTGGATATTCTGATGGTGATCCAGTGGGGACAAAAATAGGAGAAAACAGAATGCCAGATGAGTCAGAGGGCTAGAATGATATACTGCCATAATTTTAGCGATTTCTAAATGTAGGAAAAGTACAGGCCATCTAGAGAATCTCTCTCTCTGGTTTAAGCTGTTTTGCTGAGGTGAAAAACTAAAGGGTCTCACTTGTCTTTTAATGTCATTTTTCTTATATGATGGAAGTCTTTTACATTTGCTCTTTCAGATTTTGAATATCAAGATGTAATTGTTTCCTCCCTACTAATTAGAGAACAGGAAGAAAACAGAATTTATCATTACATAGTGAACGAGAGGGCAAAATATTTGTTTACAGAAGTTTAAAGTCTTACAAATTCTTCTGCTAAATGTCCAATTTAATAAAGATATTTGATGATAATAGTAGTGG
This sequence comes from Ehretia macrophylla, assembly GCA_037974665.1. NCBI lineage: Eukaryota > Viridiplantae > Streptophyta > Magnoliopsida > Boraginales > Ehretiaceae > Ehretia > Ehretia macrophylla. Next base: position 44,319,443 of record CM075766.1, read on the forward strand.
TTAAAGAAGGAATATATATTCTGAAGGCTATAATTGTCATGAATCATTTGATTTGATTACACGAAAAGCCTGATGAATGTTCATAAATCATCTGATTTCATCACATGAAGTCTGATCAAAGCTTTCTCAGTTATTCCTTAGTTATTTCTGATGAGAATAATCTTTGTTTCCTTAACGAGTATTGCTGATCAGAATAATACCAACCTTTTGACTTTGACTTACTGAGTTTCAGATTGTTGTCTGTGGCCCTGCATATAGACGTCTTGCTCACTGGCCTAAGAAGTTTTAATGAGACTTTCTTTCCTCTAAATGCCTTTCAAATCTCTATCTTGTATCCTCAAGCTATTGTGTCACATGCTTGTTGATTTTTTAGTCCGACTTTCAGGCATGTGCTTCTTTGCTTTGATATCAAATAGAAGTATTGAAAAGGTTGTGAAGATGGAAAAGTTTTGTCGTGGGTGGTTTTGCTGCTTGTACTGATTATTTGGTCTTCTTTATTAGGTTCCGAAATCGGCCACTATCTCCTTTTCAAAATACTATGAAACCCGTTTGAAAAATCAAAATATTTAACTAGATATGAGCTGCATAATATTTTGACAAGATTGTAGATGAGGTCCTTTTTCTTGTTTAATTACTAGCCAGTTTTATCTCTGATTCTAATTTGGTCCAGGTGCAAGGTTGCCCAACATTACCATTTTACTGCCTATAGAGAATACGCAAATCCAGACTCCTACTGGGGGAAAAACAGTCAACCTTGCTGGGAGGTAAGAGAATCTCTTTGCGAGGAAATAAAACCTAGGTTGGAACATGGAGAAATAACATAAGTAGTTAGAAATTAGTTGTTTCACATGTGTGCAGTTCATATGATCAAATGAAAAAGGATTATGAGATGTGATGTTGAACAAGACGTGCTCTTTGGTAAAATAAGCATGGAGAATGAAAAACCATCGACGCGTTATGCATAAAGAAATTTTCTGTTTAATCACTGACTATTTTTTAACACATGGGCTATTAGAGAATTTGCAACTCTGACTTCAGTGGGGCGTAGGTGATTAACATTAGGATGATTGGCCGGTGGCTTTAATGCCAATCTTTTGGAAATCTTATCATGATGTTCAAGAGTTGCACACCAGCCAATCAGCTTCTTGCATGCATATGACTAAATATTCTCTCAGCTGTCGGGCTTTTCTAATGATAATGAATCAGGCTGATATTTGGGCATTGTGGAGTTCTGATTTGCTTATGTTGTGGGTATTGGGTTCAGAATGTGCTCTATCTAATGTCATGATTGCACCATTTTGGCCAACAGAATGACCCAGGCAGTTGCAGCACTATTGAGGAGACTCGGACTTCCTCACCAGGGGAATGCATCGTATGGGAAAGTGCGAATCCTTGGTGTTGTCTTGAAGAAGTGGTTACAGCCGAAGCTACATTCTTCAGGCAGTGGGAAATCAACAGATTTGAGCTTATCCCAAACACGCTTAGGGAAAGAAATAATCCATCAGCAGCGTAACATTCGAACTGGCAATTTGTCTTTGGACTAGGGATAGTTAACACAGATAACTTCGATTAGAAAATTGTCTCCACTCGCGTTTCTCTAGCCTTATCACCGTGTGATGCAAAGTCCTGCCTTGATTTGGATACTTGGCTGTGGCACTGGAAAATCGGCTCACTGGTTCCTGGAGATTCTGTGAAAGAGTCAAATGAGGTGAACATTGCAGCGGAAAAGTTGAATGATTTATGAGTTCTGGATTTCAGCACATTTTTGTCTCAGTAGTGCAAGCATGGTGGGTGGAAACCCTTGGCAAAAAGCTTTTAAGAGAGAAAGATGTAAATCAGTGTAAGCCACCTTCATTGTTGATTGTGTTTGTATATGCTATGCTTCTCTTAATAAGTTTTACCGCATGTAAGAGTAATCACCACTCCTTTCAAGTCTCCATTAGAGTTATAAGCATCACCTTCCCACTATTTAATAGTCCATCATATGATGCTAATTTATCTGTCATTGTTATTAGCATAATTAAAATGTTATAGTATCGAACCCTATAGTACAATGGAGAATTTAGGCTAATGGGCAAAGGAAACTAAAAGAATGGGAACAGGTCGAATTATGTCTTCTAACTGATTTTTTTTTTTTTTTTTTTTGCGAGTCATATTGTAAATTTGCTTGGCATTAGTATCATTGATGCCAAACGGATGCCCAGATTTCATGTTATGCTTTTGAATGGTAATAATAGTAATTCTGCCTATGTTGGAAGTTTATCCCAAGTATAGCTGGTCGGAATCTCAAATAAAGGAGGAGGATTGTGTTAAATAATTGACGTAAAAAAATAATATTGGATTTTTCTTAAGGATTTGAGATATCAGAATAAGTGGTATTATTAGATTCATATAATTGACCTTAGTAAGATAAATCTTACTTCGGTTTGGTTTGTAATGGAAATAGGACTCAGATTGGAAATGAAGGTATAAAGCTGAGCAATTTTACCTGTTATGAGGAAACAAGAGGTTTTTTTTTTTTGGTGAAAAGAGGAAACAAGAGTTGGAAGATAAACTTTCACAGGAAACACGTGAAAAGAGGAAACCTGAGCTTGGGGTCTTTATCAAGTTGTACAGTCAAAGAATAAAAGGGTGGAGAGGGGGTGCAGCAAGACTAGATAATCAGCATCTCTGAATTTCCCTGGATAGGTGGCCCAGTTAGATTATTGAAAAGATTTCCTCCAAATGACACATGGTTTTGCTCATAAAACTCTTAGCACTTTGTCAGACCCAGCCCTGTAGTTTGCTGGACCAACTTGTTTCTTACCATTGGTATAAAGCACGCCCTTCTGCTGTTTCTTCTTCATCGAGAGACAGAGTGACAAATGTTTGGAGAGAACATGTGAGTTGGCGTTAACTTAAAACCAATTAGTACTAGGACCCAATATTGTTGTATAGTAATGTTGAATGTTTTGATTTATTTATGTGGGACAATTAATATTTCCCAAACTCTTTTCACGTATGATTCATATTTAATTAATTGACATGGACGAATTTAAAAGCTACCTATCAAAGTCTATGCGGTAATTAACCTAAGGCTCCATTCTATATGCGTGTCTGATTGACTCTGTCAATCTTTGATTTTCTTAGGCATTAACAACCTGAAACTCATCCAACCCAATAAAAATTTCCGGACCCTGAGCCCTGTCATCAACCAATTTGATACGTTTGACTCATATCCAAAATACTCATGTTAATAACGAACACAAAAGCTCAATTACTAGATACCTTTTGGGCTAAAAACTATGTTCCGCACCTATATGATATTTATCCATAACTGTTAAATTCAGTGGTAAAAAAAAAAAGAAAAAAAAGTAGACTTTTGATTGAGAGAAAATGCAGAACAACAATTAGATGTAATTGGAACTAAAAAGGTATTGGTTTCATTTTTTGAACATTGTTAGATCCTACTTTAATTTTCACATCCAAATATCACTTTCTACATGGATACTTAGTTGGCATGCTAAAATAACAAATTTTTTGATTTCTCTTTCTTTTTTTAGTATGTAAACTAAGGATACATATAAGAAGTGATATTTGAGTGTAAAAATTAAAGTGATATATAATATTTCTCTTCATTTGTATATAATCCTTTTGCCATTTACAGCGGCGTAAAAATATTTACAATTGTTCCACAACTCTTTTCAAGAGTTGGGAAAAAGTGATTCATTACAAAATATAAAAAAAAAAGGAACTCTATAGTCAAAATTTTGTTGAGTGGTGCTCCATGTTCCTTGGCTTCATTAAACTTTGAGGGTAGAAGTGAGGTTGATGAAGATATCTTCTTCACAAGGAATGGTGAGATCACCTGTTGGATGCTCAAACCCAAGCTCTTCTGCAGCCCGATGCAGCAATTCTTGAAAGGTAGGATGATTTAGGTATGAAATTGGAACCACATATCTCTTTTTCTCAATCTCTCCAACATAAACTGCAACATGGCCTTTAGGAACATTTGGATGATTTCTTGTAAGAAGATGCTTGGCACTAGTAATCACTGATGGCAAACGAATTCCCATTACTGATCTTTATAGTTTGAACTTTTGAAGTAATATTGGTAAGTCTTGAATGATATATATATCTAGACTCGGAAAAAGGCAATGCATTGAAATGGTCTGTATGACTCGTATTTATAGCAATGCCCATTGCTCAAGTTCGTTGGCAGGGATGACGAGAGAATGGCCAAGTTGGACGGCTAATCGGGCCTACATTACCACGGTTCACATGGCCTTGCTCATCTACGCCTGAAACACACACACTTTATATATATATATATATATATCAGGCTGTGGTTGTTCATGAGACCCACTTGTTTTCATGAGGTTGTCGTCTTAAAAGGCATCCTGGGCCGGTATCAGGTGCTGATGCCTGAAAACACGGGGTTTCCATTTTTATTGTTACTTGTGGTTGCAGTAAGTTGTCAACTTGATTTTTAGGTCTTTCCCATTAATGTTAGGTATCAGGGTCGGGGCTAGGAATTATTGTTAGTGGAGGCTAAAATTTATAATTTTTTAATTATACGAGTATTTTTTTCTTTCAGTAGGGTTAATTAATTTTTTTAATTAAAAATACATAGATATTTAATTTTTTTTCAAAAAATACATATAAATTTTAACGTTTTTATGGGCTAGTGGGGGCTAAAATTCATAATTTTTGAACTATACAAGTACTTTTATTTTTCAGTGGAGACTAATTAATTTTTTTTAACTAAAAATACATAGGTACCTAATTCTTTTTCAAAAAATACATAGAAATTTTAATATTTTTATGAGCCAGTGGGGGATAAAATCCATAATATTTGAACTATACGAGTACTTTTATTTTTCAGTGGGGGCTAATTAATTTTTTTTAACTAAAAATACATAGATATCTAATTTTTTTAAAAAAAATACATATAAATTTTAACGATTTTTATGGGTCAGTAGGGGCTGTAGCCCCCACTCGCCTTAGTGTGCCTCCGCCAGTGTTGGGTATATATGCAATTCCGATATTTTTGACAAACTTGTCATACTCGGGTTTCTTTTCAATAAATCACTTTATAAATAGTGTCACGACTCAAATTAAATATATTCAACCTGAATCAATCAGTTGAAATCAATTGAAAAATATATCTTTAGAGAAACAGTAATATGAGATTTGTGGTAAAAATTAAAGTATCAGAGTTACAATAGAAATTTTCATTTTAATTTGCACGTTGTAGCTTCATTCATATCTGAAGTTCCGTTTTTCCAAATTTTCTCTTTGTGAATTATCATCTGCATTGCATTTCTTTTGCTATTAATTTTTTGACTTTGATGTTGCTTTTATCATATGCATAAGTACTTGAAAGTGCATGTACTTTTTCGGGAACGCAGATTTCGAGACGATATAAATCAATAATTGGGAGTAGCAAATGTATGGGCATTTATAACCTGCTGAAGCCAAAAGTCAGTTCAGTGATCTTAATTATGAAATCTTTGATACATGAAACTACGTATTCTTGGCTACATTAGATATTTTAAACCATTATTGACACCAAAAACATCCGCAAGTGGAATATGCTTGAGGAAAAAATTTACATCCAGCAGTCCGGCCTAAAGATGGAAGGACTCGCTCATATAGAATTTATTTGTGTGCAAGTGAATTGAATTCCGGACAACAAAATTTAATCAAAAGTCGATATTCTTGAAAGTTGATTAACAATATATGTAAAAACACAAAATAAAACTAAGACTTCCGAGTACGAAACTTCCTCGAACTATGTGAATAAAGAAGTCATTTTTCCTTTCAGATTTTCTATTTGTGAAGACAATGATCAAATTCAAGATTGTTATTGTCTTGTATACTTGTATCTAATAATCTAAGCATAAACCAATCACACCAAACTGAGAAGACAACGACCTCATCATAAAAGTAAGTGGGGTTCTTGAATCTTGAACCACAGGCTGATGCTTTGATTGCGACTTGTGAGTGTCTGTGGCTCTGTGCCATTTTATGAGCAAAGCCATGTGAGCTTTCTCAAGGTAGGCCCTTGTCAACACCATTTTAGCTAAACTGTCCACTACCTCCACCAAGTCTGCTATAAATACAAGTGATTCAAACCTTGTAAAGCATCACTCAAAGCAACTTATACATTATTCCAGCACCAGAGACCCTCAAACAAAACCAATATTTCACTTCAAAACCTCAAACTCAAAATCAGTCAATATGGGAATTCGTTTGCCATCAGTGCTTACTAGTGCCAAGCATCTTCTTACAAGAAATCATCCAAATGTTCCTAAAGGCCATGTTGCGGTTTATGTTGGAGAGATTGAGAAAAAGAGATATGTGGTTCCAATTTCATATCTAAATCACCCTTCCTTCCAAGAACTGCTGCATCAGGCTGCAGAAGAGTTTGGATTTGATCATCCAACAGGTGGTCTAACCATTCCATGTGAAGAAGATGTCTTCATCAGCCTCACTTCTACCCTGACATTTTAACGGAACCAAGGAACATAGAGCAGCACTCCACAAATTTTGACTATAGAGTTTCTCTTTTTTTTTTTTTTTTCTATTTAATCCTTTTTTTCAACTCTTGAAAAAAGAGTTGTAGAACAATTGTATATATTTTTACTCTGCTGTAATTGGCAAAAAGATCAAATACAAATGAAGCAATATCTTTTAGTTTCAATTACATCCCGTTGTTGTTGTTCTGCACTGACTCTCAATCAAAATTCTGCAACTTTCTTGATCACTGACTTTAACAGTTATAGATTAACATGAGTATCTGGTAATTGAGTTTAATTTTTCTAATTTATTGACATAAGTATATGGACGTGAGTCAAACCTATTAAATTGGTTGATGAAGGGCTCAAAAGCTGGAAATTTAGGTCAGATGAATTTCAGGTTGTTATTGCCCTAGAAGATCAAAAGAATTACCTAATTGGTGGTATGCCCCTTGTTGTGAGTGCGAGGTGGATGATATCTTCTAATATATGTTATACAGTTTATGTCTCTTTTGAATTTAAAAAAAAAAATATATATACCTTGCCATATCAGGAATCCGAAAGATTTCCTCAAATTTGAGCTAGATTAGTGAAAACATGGTTTCTCCTCACTATGTTAACAAGGGAAATTCTTAATTCAGTCTATATTGAAGTCAGTCTCTCATATAGTGTAGTTTTTATAAACAATATAATATGAGAGACTGATAAATTAATCTAGACTGATTCCTATAGAAATGCCTTGTTGACTTAAATTTTATAGAAACGCCATGTTAGATGCCTCACTCTAAACATTGCCATTCTGTCTCCTAATGAAGAAGAAACAACAGAAGTTTTGCTTGTCCACAGCCTCTTGTTTACAATTATTATCCATATGCTAGAACAGTAGCAACCTCAATCAATCATCTAACTACCATCATTTGAGAGGATATGTATGGTCAAGAAATCATGAATGACAAGGTGGTTGTTGACCCTCTATAGCAAGACCATGTGATCCGTAATAAGGTAGGGCCTAATAGAAAAATTGCCTGCATCCTTCTGTAGCTTGCAGGCTGCTAATGACAATCGGGTCTTCTAAGGCATGCCAATGAATTGTAAGAAACAAGTAGGTCCTGCAAACAGCAAACCATAGCGCTGGGGCAAGGAAATATTTTGTATAATGGATATGTTGCTAAATCTCAATCATGCAACCCCCGGTTTTTCAGGCATCCGCACCTGATACCTGCAGCCCAGGCTGCTTTTGTGGGGCGCTGTAGAACCATAAGCTGATGATGCATGGATAATGAGTGTGTGCGTTTCGTCTCAGGCATAGATGAGCAAGGCCATGTGACCAGGACAATGTAGGCCCCTATCAGCTCGCCAAACTGGCCATTCCCTCTTCATTCCGGAATATAAGAAAAACTGTCAAAAACGATAGCCAAGTAATCGCTAACTGAAGACGGTTTGGAAACGACTTACATATGGCGTCTCTAAGTAATCGTCAACTGGAGACGGTTTGGAGATGACTTACATATGTCGTCTCCAAGTAGTAACCAATTGGAGACGGTTTAAAGACAACTTACATATGTCGTTTTCAAGTCGTCGTCAACGACTTACATGTCTCCAAATAGTCATCAACTGAAAACAGTTTGGAGACGGCTTGTCTATGTCGACTCCAAGTATTCGCCTAATTATCACTATAGCAATAAAATCTTCGTCTTAATGTTGTTGCCAATTTAGCGACAAAATGATGACGAACCGTCGCATTTAACAGTTTTTTTTTTTTTTTTTTTTTGTAGGATCCTGCCAACGAACTTGAGCAACAGGCCTAATTCCGTAAATTTAGAACATAGCTCTTAGGCCAAGTCAACAGACCCTTGATCTACTAAGGCGATGAAACCCTTAAATTACTCCAACCCGATAGAAATATCCAGAAAAGCTCAAATACTGGACACGTTTTGGGCTGAAAGCACTAAAATTGATTTCACATCTATATACTATGTTGAAGAAAATAAAATAAATATAATTATTTTTTCTAACAATTTAAACTTTTGAATAAGGTGGTAATTGGTGGCGGGGTTGTACACCGGGGGTGAAGGTGTGCGCTACAGGCACCCAAGGTCCGGGGTTAATAGCTAAGGGTTGGAAAAACTCATATATGTATAAATTATTTATACTGATTATAAAACATATGATAGGTATAACAATTATAAAAATATAAATAATAAAACACATAGGTAATGATTGATATACTGAAATAGGGTTTGGGGAATGACATTCTCAACTGTTTTTTATTCCTATGCTTGGTATAAATGAATGAACTTGGGAATCCTATTCCCGCGTATATGGGAATAGCCATTCTAGAACAAATATATGGGAATGGGTCATCCCATGTGTTTGGGAATGAACTTGATTACTATACCCTCATATTTCAATAATAATAATAATAATAACAATAATAATTAATAAAAATAACAACAATAATAATTAATAAATATAATAATAATAATTATTATAAAAATAAAATATTAATAATAATAATAATAAAGAAATATAATATTAATTATTATTAAAAATTAAAATTAATTATTAGTATAAAAATAAAAATAAAAATAAAAATAATTATTATAAAAATAATTATTATTATTATTATAATAATAATAATAATAATAATAAAAATTATTATTATTATTATAAAAATAAAAATAAAAGCAAAAACTAAAAATAAAATAAAAATAAAAGTAATAATAATATTAATAATAATCAATAAAATTAAAATAAAAAAATAATAATAAAAAAATAATAATTTTGATTGAAATAATAATAATAAATAAAAATAACAAATAAAAATATTGATTAAAATGATGATTATTATTATTATTATTTGTAATAATTATTATAATAATAATAACATTAATAATAAAGATAATAATAATAATCATAATAATAATAAAGTAAAATAATAATGATAAAAATAAAAACAATAATAATAATAATAATAATAATAATAATAATAATAATAATAATAATTGTTCTTGTTGTTGTTATTATTATCTTTATTATTTATTATGTTTATGTTGTTTACGGTTATGTTCATGTTTATTTTTATTTTTAATATTATAATAATAAAAGGGCAATCCTGTCATATTATACAAGATATTTTCATTACTACTCTTCATTATTAGAACATACCAAATATGTCATTTACATTCTCAAATTTATTCCATTCTCAATTTTATTCCATTTCTTGACCTGTTCCATTTCTTTCCAAATTCATTTCAATATACCAATCGCTACCATATGAAATCTTTGTAAATACAAAATGTATCTTTTATAATTGTTCTCAGCGTCATCTCATATTTTGAACTCATTGAATAATCAACTCATTTTTGATCTTCTAAGTTGAAATTTTGGGACGTAAACTAGGATCTGGAAAAAAAATATATAAAATATAAAATTACGAAATTACCCCTGAACTATTGAGGATAAGTTTGGGATGTGCATGTGGACACCCAATGCTAAACGTGGCTCCGCCATATATGGTATTAAAATCCTAACATTTTAAGATTTTTCACGTGTAATATTAAAAAATAAATCCAAGTGTGAAGACGTATTGAAGGTAATAAATAAATATAATAATCCATCCTAACAAATTAAAGTTTTAGATGAAGTTACAATTTAATATCATAAGATGTCAATCTATCACTATTAGATCAAGAAAGTTGCAGAATTTTGACTCAGTCGATGCAGAACAAGAAGATGTAATTGGAACTTAAAGGTGTTAGTTTCACTTGTATTTGATCTTTTTGCCATTGACGGCGGCATAAAAATATTTACAACAGTTCCACAACACTTTTCCAAGAGTTGGGAAAAAGGGATTAATTACAAAAGAGAAAAGAACTCTCTATTCAAAATTTTGTGGAGCGCTGCTCCATGTTAATTCCTTGGTTCCATTAAAATTTCAGGGTAGAAGTGAGGTTGATGAAGACATCTTCTTCACATGGAATGGTTAGACCACCTGTAGGATGCTCAAACCCAAACTCTTCTGCGGCCTGATGCAGCAATTCTTGAAAGGAATGATGATTTAGAAATGAAATTGGAACCACATATCTCTTTTTCTCAATCTCTCCAACATAAACTGCAGCATGGCCTTTAGGAACACCACACTGATTTCTTGTAAGAAGATGCTTGGCACTGGTAAGCACCGATGGCAAACGAATTCCCATATTGACTGATTTTGAGTTTGAGCTTTTCAAGTGAAATCTTGGTTTTGTTTGAGGGTTTCTGGTGCTGGAATAATGTAGAAGTTGCTTTGAGTGATGCTTTACAAGGTGTGAATCACTTGTATTTATAGCAATGTCCACCTCTAACGGGTACGGCTACTGCTCAATGCGGTGATGTTGAGAAGGGCCTACATTGTCAAGGCTCACATGGCTTTGCTCATATTGACTGAAACATACACTCCCTATCAGAGCACCAGCCTGTGGTTCAAGAACCGCATTTGGCTTAATGAGGTCAATGTCTTAAAAGGCATAGTGGGCTAGTATTACTACTCATGCCTCGGAATCTGCTTGTTGGTCAAGAAAATTTAGCAACAGCTCGATGTAATTGGTTACAGGTACACAAGATATGAAACTTTTCCAAAACGTATAACATCCGAGTCACAAGTGCGTAGGTCTTACCTGTGCATGGGGCTAACGCACAAGAGAAGGACCTTGTTTTAGATGGTCTCACACAAGATAGTAACGATCTTGAAGTTAATCGTTGTCTTTTAAATAATATAATGTTAGCAGAAGCAAATATGTCATGCATAGGATATCTACTAATCAACTTGCACTGCGATCCCCAATTGAAAATGCGTTAAATTAATTTTTAATTAAAACCTTTAAATAAACATTTAAAAAAAAAAAAAATTAAGTGGAGGCTGCACGGCTCCCCCACTGTTTTCAGTGCCAGTAATGGCTATGGTATCTCTGTAGCCAAGAATAGGTAGTATCGTAATTCGTATGTCCACTTTTTGTAGTTAAAAGCACTGAACCGACTTTAAGTTTCATCATGTTGTGCCCATACCTGCGTACCCCAATTGGTGTAAAGCATCTCGCGATTTGCGCTCCCAAAGAAGTATATGTACCTCCACGTACATAGCCATATGATTAAGGAGAGGTGTGTGTTTTTATATCTAATGCATATGCGTGTTTAAGAATGACAATGGGGGCGGATTTTACGGGTACTTGTTTTGCCCTTCTTTCAAACGGAGTGGGAATTGGAGTGTTAAATGGAAAATGGGGTGAGAGATAGCGATTGAATTTTAATTCTCAAGATGGAGGGGGGAGGAGTAGGGATGACAATGGGGTCGGGTTTTGTGGGTTCCCGTCCCGTCCCGTCCCCGCCCCGTTTGGGACGGGGATTGGGGTGAAATTAATGGGGAATGGGGCAGGGGTGGGGATTCACTTTTAATCCCCGCATAGGGGCAGGGCAAGACACGGGGATAAGCATTTCCCACCCCATATAACTCGCCCCGCATACATGTTTAGTTATTTTTATATATTTAGTTTTACATATGTACTATAATCTTAAAAGTATAAATATAAAAGTATAGAAAAATGACATTAAATAAAGTATTATAAAAAAAAATAGATTATTCAAAAGGATTTTATAGTTATCCTTTTAATCAAGACGACTACATACTATTAATTGAGATTTGCTATCATTTCACACAAATACCTATATTTATCTATTGATCATAGTGGATTTACGATTTTATTAGTTGTTCCCAGTTCTACTTCAAAATAGTTTCAAATAACATAATTAAGGACGATATTTCAAAGATCTGCAATTACTATTATACGTGGCATGTGATAAACAAACAAAAAAATTATAATAATCAATACGATCCCATAACACAAAAAGTATTCTCTCATACACAATAGGTTTAGTTAGAATTTATTTTAATTGCTTAAGATTCAATTACGATAAATTTATTTTTACTATTTAACTACAAGAATAAGACTCGATATATGATTAATATTTAACTTTTATTTAAAACTTGTATTTATATTTATAATTACTATAATTTTAATTTTAATTTTAAAGTTACGTGGTTCAAATTAAATTTAATATTATAAGGTTTAAGAAATAAATAAATAAAAACCGCGGGTAATCTCCATTCCCTATGGGGATTCGGGGACGGGCGGGGGCGGGGGAGGGGGCGGGGGCGGGGGCGGGGGATAGGGGTATAAAATGCGGGAGCGTAACGGGTGTTAGGGCACCCATTACGGCATCTTCAATGGAGTCTCTAAGGAGTCTCTAAACAGCAATAATTGCTATTTTAGAGACTCCATTGATCAAAATTCATCACCAATGGGGGCCTCTAAAACACTATTTGATAGTTTTTGGTAAAATTATGACATCACTCAAGCTTTGAGTCTCCAAAATAGCACCTAGTCTCCATTTTCTTCAACAAATTTGTTGAAGAAAATGGAGACTATACAAGAAGACAAAAATGAGTCTCCAAAAAAAACAATATCAGATCTGACGATGTCAGATTGTCTGACATCGTCAGAACTGAAAAAAAAAGTACAAAAAAACGAGCACAAACAGCAACAAACAAATTTATTACAATACAATTATTTTTTTCAACAAATAACAAAAAAAAGAAGGTAAACACAGCTCTGAAAAAAAAAATAAAATAAAGTTTGTGTTGGTGGTTTCGCCGGTGGTGGGGTGGCAGCGGAGAAGATGGTGGGGGGGTGGGATGCAGCGGGAAAGAGGAAGGGGAGGGGGAGGGAGGGGGGTGCGCTGTGTGTATATATGTATGTGTCTGTGTGTGTATATAGATTTGTGTGTATGTGTATATCTGTATGTGTTTGTGTGTGTGCAGGGAAAGAAAGGGACGAGGGAGGCTACAGGGAAAAAAGGAAGAGAAGGAAATGTGGGTGGGTGAGGGTTTTTAATTATATTTTTTTAATTAAGTTTTTTAATATTTTTATTTAGAGTTTTGTATTTAAATAATTTAAATAATAATTAATTAAAAAAATTAATATTTGAAAAAAATAACACATAATTAAATTATTATGTAAAATTAAAATTAACACAATATATTGACTCAATTTTATAGAAACTCAATTTTATTTAGGGTTTTTTAAAAGGGATTTTGTAATTAAGCTTTTTTAATTAGATTTTTTAATTAAGGTTTTACATTTAGGGTTTTTTAATTAGACATTATTTCAAATTATGGTTTTGTATTTTATTTTTTTATTTTAGTTTTTTTGGTTTGGTAAACTTTTTTATTGCTGGTTGTTTTTTTTTTTTTGAACCGATATTACTGCTTGTTGAAAAAATAAAATTTTCTACTTTACTTTTAGTTTAGGTGAAAAAATTAATTAATGGGTAAATTTAATTAAGATTTTTTTTACGTATAGTTTTTTTTTTAAATGTTATGTTCGTCGCAATTTATTTATTTATTGGTTGAAATATTCGTTAAAGAAATTGAAATAATCTAAATAACAATTAATTAAAAAAAATAACACAATCAAATTATTATATAAAATTAAAATTAACACAATATCGAAACTCAATTTTATGGAGACTGTCACCGGGGATATTTTTTTTATCTTGGTCTCTAAGGCTGTCCTTAGTAGAGTCTCTAAAATAGAGACTCTGGTATTGTATAATTATTACGTAATGTAGTTCATTTGGTGAAACAAAAATTCATAAAGTAGATATTAAAATCACCAAAAGTGGGCCCGGGTCTCTAAAAAAAAAGAGTCTCTAAAAATGTTAACAAACTTTAACATGTGGCATCAAGAGCACGTTACGAACTAATTCGGTTAGATTCTTGGGAGTTTTTGAGTTGTTGACTTGCAGGAATAGGTATGGACACCTTGAGTGAAGGAGGCTCAATCACTAAACCACCGTTGTTGGATGGTGCGAATTACTCATATTGGAAGGCTCGAATGAGGGCATTCATCAAGTCAATTGATGAGAGGGCATGGAAAGTAATCTTGACTAGCTGGATAACTCCTACCAAAACAGATGCTCAGGGCAATGTTGCAACTAAACCTGAAACATAATGGACCAAGGATGAAGATCTTTTGGCAAGCTGGAACTCTAAGGTACTGAATGCAATATTCAATGCTGTTGACTTGAATCAATTTAAGTTAATCTCGACGTGCGAATCTGCGAAGGAAGCTTGGGAGATATTACAAACAGCGTATGAGGGTACAACATCAGTCAGAAGATCAAAATTGCAGATACTTGCCACTAAATTTGAGGAATTAAAAATGCAGGAGGATGAAACCATTGTGGATTTCAATGCAAAATTGTGTGACATTGCTAATGAATCTTTTGCTTTGGAGGAAAAGTATTCTGATTCTAAACTTGTAAGGAAAACCTTGCGCTCTCTCCCAGACATATTTGGAATCAAGGTGGCTGTCATAGAAGAATAAAAAAATGTTGATGAAATCAAGATTGATGAACTGATGGGGTCACTTCAAACTTTCGAGATGAAGTTTAAGCAAAAGAAGAAAGAAAAAGGCATTGCACTGAAGGCTGAAGCTGAGTGGAAAAAGATGCTAAACTCTTCGGATGATGAGGAATTCGAAATCTCTGAATCCTTA
The DNA here is from genome assembly GCA_037974665.1 of Ehretia macrophylla. NCBI lineage: Eukaryota > Viridiplantae > Streptophyta > Magnoliopsida > Boraginales > Ehretiaceae > Ehretia > Ehretia macrophylla. Next base: position 44,334,537 of record CM075766.1, read on the forward strand.
GCCTTGCTTACCAAGAATTTCAACAGAGTGCTGAAAAAATGGGACAAACGAAGAAAAGGTTTTAGACAGATGAATTTTGACAAAAAACCTTATGTTGTAACAGCCATAGATACACCCAAGAAACAAACCTTCAAACCAACTGACGAGAAGAAAAAGAGTAAAGGCATACAATGCCGAGAATCTGAGGGTTTTGGCCACATTCAAAAGGAATGTGCAAACACCTTGAAAAAGAAGAAAAAGGTCATAAAGGTTACCTAGAGTGATGAGGAATCTGAGGAATCAGAGGAGAGTGAAGAAGAGCATACCAGTAATTTATTTGCATTCAATATTGCTACAGCAACTCAAGAGATCAGTTTGGACGAAGAAATTAGTATAACTGTTGGAACACCGGGAAAAACCGACAATGAAATAAGTGAATCTGATTGCATTGAGTCGGACAGTGATGGTGATTTGGATAACGAAAAAGTCATGAAAATGTACAAAGACATGTACGAGAACTGGGTGATCGTGTGCAAGAAAAACCAGAGACTGGAGTTGAGGATTCTTGAATTGGAAAAACAAAAGTCTGAACTAAAAAACTTGGTTGAAGAAAGACTGATGGAAGTGCAAATGTTGCAACATAACTTGAAACAGATACAGTGAAATATAAAAATGCTGAATTCTGGAACTGAAAAATTGAATTACATGTTATCCATTCAAAAATCGAGCAGGGATCATACTGGACTTGGTTTTGGTGAAGGAGAATCTTTTGGAAAAACTGTTTTTGTCAAAAGTTCAAAAAATTCAGACTTACAGCATAAGGTTTCACTGATCATAATCTGTTGTTATCTAAATTACAGTAGTAGAACAATATTTACAAAGCCCTGATCAAAGTCTATACAACTCTTCTCCAAGATGTAGGAAAAGAGGAAAAAAAAAAAATGAACTCTATATTGTCAAAATTTGTTGAGGCCTGTTTTGTGCTTCTTGTTTCATGAGAACTTCAATTGAGAAGTGAGATTGATGAAGGCATCCTCTTGGCATGGAATTGTCAGACCACCTGTAGGATGATCAAAGCCGAACTCCTCGGCCGCCCTCTGCAACAATTCCTGGAATGAAGAATGATTTAGATATGATATCGGAACCACAAATCGCTTCTTTTCCATCTCCCCGACATAAACTGCAAGATGGCCTTTGGGAACATCAGACTGATTTTTCACAAGAGATTGCAATTTGTAAATCTGCTTGGCTCTAGCAAGCATTGAAGGCAAACAAAGAATTCCCATAACTGGTTCTTGGTTGGAAGTGAATCTTGGTAGTCTTGATTAAGATAGACTTTCAATGAGCAATGCAATATTACAAGGGTCCATCTGTATGACTTTTATTTATAGCGAGGCCTATTGATCAAGTTCGTCGGCAGGGATGAGGAGGGAATGGCCAGTTTGGCTGGCTGGTAGGGGCCTATACTGTCATGGTTCACATGGCTTTGCTCATCCTATGCCTGAAACATGTACATTCATTATCCATGCATCAACATATGGTTTTACAGCCCCACTTGTTTCTGTGAGGTCATTATGAAAATAAATTTAGCAACATATCCATTATAGCTAGAGAAGATTTCTTCCAAATGCCACATGGTTTTGCTCATAAAACTCTTAGCACTAACCAGTGGATTGCAGGACCTACTCGTTTCTTTCAATTCATAGGCATGCCTAAGAATTAGATCCGTTCATTAGCAGCCACAAGCTACAGAAGATTTCCTTTAGGCCCTACCTTATTACGGATCACATGGTCTTTGCTATAGAGGGTCAACGACAATCCCCTTCTCATCCACTCACTTACCTGTGATGGTTGACCCTACATATATAATTGTTGTAAAAGATGAATATGGATGATAATCTAAAGGATAAAGCACACCCTTCTGCTGTTTCTTCTTCATCAACAGACAGTGTGGCCATGTTTGGAGAGAGACATCTTAGCTGGTTTACATCAGTAAATTTAAGACAATGAATAGTAAGCCAAGTCAGCAGACCCTTGATCTACCCGGACTCTGAGAAAGCTCATATATCCAAACGCTAATCAACAAGAGAAAAGCTCAATTACTGGACACCTTTGGGGCTGAAGCACTAAATTGGATTTCACATCTATATACCATGTGTTGAAGCAAATAAAATAAATATAATAATCCCTTTCTATTAACTTAAATTTTTAGATAAGGTAATAATTTAATATGGTATCAAAATCTTAAATAGTCGGGAGTTTTAAGTCTTGTAGTCAACTATCTATAATAATTGAGATTGTACACGTACAAAATCACAAAATGAATTCACATGTATCCCTATTAATAAGGTTTTAGATGAGGTTATAATTTAATTCTATATGATGTTAATTTGTCACTGTTAGATCAAGAAACTTGCAGGATTTTGACTCAGATTCAGTGCAGAACAACAAGAAGATGTAATTGGAACTTAAAGGGGTAAGTTTCATTTGTATTTTATCTTTTTGCCATTTTCGGCAACATAAAAATATTTACAACAGTTCCACAGCTCTTTTCCAAGAATTGGGAAAAAGGGATTAATTACAAAAGAGAAAAGAACTCTCTGGTCAAAGTTTTGTGGAGCGCTGCTCCATGTTAATTCCTTGGTTCCATTAAACTTTGAGGCTAGAAGTGAGGTTGATGAAGAAATGTTCTTCGCATGGAATGGTGAGACCACCTGTAGGATGCTCAAATCCAAACTCTTCTGCAGCTCGATGCAGCAATTCTTGAAAGGTAGGATGATTTAGATATGAAATTGGAACCACATATCTCTTTTTCTCCATCTCTCCAACATAAACTGCAACATGGCCTTTAGGAACATTTGGATGATTTCTTGTAAGAAGATGCCTGGCACTGGTGACCACCGATGGCAAACGAATTCCCATGACTGATTTTTAAGTTTGAGCTTTTGAAGTGAAATATTGGTTTTGTTGGAGGGTCTCTGGTACTGGAATAATGTAGAACTTGCTTTGAGGGATGCTTTACAAGGTGTGAATCACTTGTGTATATATAGCAATGTTTATGGCCAGTTTAGCTGCAGTGATGCTGAGAGGGGCCTACGCTGTCAAGCCTCACATGGCTTTGTTCTTGGCTGAAACAGACACTCACCATCAAAGCATCATGAGCGGTGAGCCTGTGGTTCAAGAACCCCACTTGCTTTTATGAGGTCATTGTCTTAAAAGGCATAGTGTTACTACTCATGCCTCACAGTCTGTCGGTCAAGAACATTTAGTAACACTTCGATGAGATTACTTTTTTTGGTCGAAATTCGATGTGATTACAGGTACACAAGATAATAACAATCTTCAAGTTAATAAATTATCTCTCTAATTATAATGTTAATGATGTCATGTATAGGATATTTACTTATCAAACTCTTAACTTATTTAGTGTATACTTGTGACAAATCGCTACATATTTAGAGTTTTGAATCAAATTTAATTGTTAGGCGAGACGGTGGGACGCATACAAGAACCCACGTCTGAATGGCCAGGGTTAACAAAAAAAAAAAAAAAAGGCTTGCACCACGAACCCTAGATGAATATTCGTCAAGCATATTCCACTTGAGCATGTATTCAGTGCCACTAATGGGATACGGTACCTCTACAGCCAAGAATAGGCAACGTCATATATTCACTTTTTACAGTTTTTTTTTCTCAAGTAAGCATTTTGTATTTCATTAGAAAATGAAAAGTACATAGGTGTATTGAAAGAAAGGATAAGTAAAAATTTATTTTCTTATTCCTCGTCTATAAATATCCAAATTTTGATTTGAATCAACGTTTTTTTTTTACTCTTGCTCTTTCCTTATCCGGGAGAAGGGGATTTTTATTTGTGCAAATGGATCGTAAAATTATTATATTGAAAATGAAAATAAAATAAGCAAGAGAAGCTAGCTTAAAAGAAATGCACTATTAAGTACATAGACTAATTAAACATACAACAAAGCAAAATGCAAAAGTTCTATCTGGTTAAGCTAACCGGTTAACTGTTTCCGCACCAGTTAACTGGGTAGCTTAGGCCATTGGAACATCTCAAACAAGTACAAATCTGAAACAAAAGATACACAAAAAACTACCCACAAAAGAATTTATAATCAAGACCAAGGATAGTAATTTGGTCACGAGAACACCATGTACGCATAGTGAAATTATATCGGAGGGGGACTATGCATTTGGGCCTGGGGCCTTTTGATTGGGCAAACCCGATGAGCCTTATTGTCGAGGGAATAATTGAAAATGGGTCAATCATATTTGGATTGTGAAGAATCATTGTTTGGACTAACGGGAGCTATTTTCAAATTTAAGAAAGTACCGAGCCGACTTTTATCTTCATCATGGTATGCTCATACCTGCCTATCCCAATTTGTGTATATCGTCTCGCGATCTGCGCCTCCCAGAACAGTACATGTACTTTCAAGTACATACGGAGCAACATCAAAGTCAACACAGCTTGATGTCAAACGTATTGCATACTTATCATTCAAACAAATAAAATGGAAAAAGAAATTTCAGATATTAATGAATTTCCAGCTCATACTTTTGGGTTGTTTTGTTTTGGGAATTTTCCGATGAGATAATATGAATCAAGAAAGTAAGATACACCGGTGTAAATGATCGAGTGTCCTTTTATTCTAAATGATACTTTTGGATCAGGCAGTTGTTCTGAGGCGTGGCACTAATTCTTTCCATCGTTCATCCATGTTTTGAAGGGTTTGCCCTTTTTTTTTTTTCCAATCGTTCATCCATGACAAGAGTAAATGGAAAAATAATCGGTCTAAAACTACTTATATCTCAAATTCACGTATTTCAAACGAACCGAAAAGATTAATCTATGTATAGAATTAAAAGTGTGATCTTATAAATATTCCTCGATTAACAGTCACTTTATATTAAGTCATGTCTTTTACTAGAAGACGTGTTGCTTATCAATATGCATTCTATTACCAGTAGACATACCTTTTCGTAGTAATCAGACATACATGAATTTTTAGATGCAGTTCTAGATGCAGTACGCGAAATAGATGGTGAAAATGAATTCACAATCCGTTAACTTGGAAACTAATTAGAAGCCAAAAGGTATCGGTTTCGGTTTCACTGATCATAATCTTTTGCCATCTGAATTACACCAGTAGAACAATATTTACAATGTTCCTACAAGTATACAACTCTTCTCCAAGATGTAGGAAAAGAGAAAAAAATAGTTAAAAAAATGAACTCTATAATGTCAAAATTTGTTGAGGCCTGTTCTCTGCTTCTTGTTTCATGAGAAGTTCAATTGAGAAGTGAGGTTGATGAAGGCATCCTCTTGGCATGGAATTGTCAGACCACCCGTAGGATGATCAAAACCGAATTCCTCGGCCGCCCGCTGCAACAATTCCTGGAATGAAGGATGATTTAGATATGATATCGGGACAACGAATCGCTTCTTTTCCATCTCCCCCACATAAACTGCAAAATGGCCTTTAGGAACATTGGATTGATTTCTCGTAAGAGATTGTAATTTGTAAATCTGCTTGGCTCTAGCAAGCATAGACGGGATACAAATAATTGCCATAACTGGTTCTTGGTTTGAAAGTGAATATTGTTCTGCTAAGTGATATTAGTAAGTCTTGCAATGGGCAATGCATTACAAAGGGCTCTATGACTTGAATTTATAGCAATTAATTAGGCCCATTGCTGAAGTTCGTCGGTAGGTATGATAAGGGAATGGTCACTTTGGCTTGTTGATAGGGGCATACATTATCTTGGTTCACATGGCTTTGCTCATCTATGCCTGCAACACACACACACACACACTTGTTATCAATTGAATAACAACCTATGGTTCTACAGCCCCACTTGTTTTTGTGAGGTCATAAAAAAGCATTCTGGGCTGCTATCAGGTGCTGATGCCTGAAACCTGGGCCTGCATAATTAAAACTTAGCAACATATCCATTTGGGTTGTTTTCCTTTTTCTAGACAAATTCATAGCATATTTCCATATACAGGTGATGTGAAGAGAACAAATAGACCATTCTTTTGCTGTTACACCGACTACTGATTGATAAGATGATTCCAAGGATCAAGTCAAGTCGTCCCCGGACAGCTATCGAAATCATGGCAACCAAAATTGGACTTTTGACATTCTTAATTAATTTGCATTCAAGATTAAAATGTGTAATTGGTTTCTTCATTTATGAGCGTCTGGTATTCTTATGACTGATGAAGTAGTATATCATTCACTAATTAAGTTATTATCCTAAGTCCTCGTGTTTTTAAAAATTTCTTGCAGAACCACTTAACATGTGTTGGTTTATTTTAACGGTCAAAATTTTAAACGTGTGAATATTGTAAATGCCCGTAAAAGTCATTTTGTAACTATGAAAAATCTGAAAGAAAAATAAAATTCAAAGCATCTCTAAACTTAAGGGTTTTTCAAGCTAAAATTTCTTGTTGCCTAGGGAGAGGGTTTCCAAAATGCCGCTTTTATTTCAATTTTATTTGATCACATATTTTACATGTATAGTTTTGCAACTATACATGCTTAAATAGGTAGTGGTTCATGTCTTTTTATTATTTTAATTTTATTTTAGATGGAGTTAGTATTGATAAATTTTACTAAAGCAGAGGCTATTGTTCTCAAAGATGCATCCCTTTTTGTTGATTCCCTGAAACTCACAATCGTTTGCATTGAGACTGTTGATTGTTGAGAGGTGGATTGAACTGTTGAGAGGCCATTGAGGCAGCTCAATCCACTTCTATTACCAACTAGACAATTAGCAGTGATCAAGAAAATTGCAGAACAAGAACCGAATGTAATTGGAACTAAAAAGGTATTAATTAGTTTCATTTGTATATGATCCTTTTGCCATTTACAAGACCATAAAAATATTTACAATTGTTCCAAAACTCTTTTCAAGAGTTGGGAAAAAGTGATTCATCACAAAAAGAAAAAGAATAATAAAAATAAAGGAACTCTATGGTCAAAATTTTGTTGAGTAGTGCTCGGCTCCATTAAACTTTGAGGGTAGAAGTGAGGTTGATGAACACATCTTCTTCACAAGGAATGGTGAGAGCGCCTGTTGGATGCTCAAACCCAAACTCTTCTGCAGCCCGATGCAATAATTCTTGAAAAGTAGGATGATTTAGAAATGAAATTGGAACCACGTATCTCTTTTTCTCAATCTCTCCAACATAAACTGCAACATGGCCTTTAGGAACACCATACTGATTTCTTGTAAGAAGGTGCTTGGCACTAGTAAGCACTGATGGCAAACGAATTCCCATTACTGATCTTTAGTTTGAACTTTTGAAGTAATATTGGTAAGTCTTGAATGATATAGCTAGACTTGGAATAGGCAATGCATTGCAATGGTCTGTATGACTTGTATTTATAGCCTAATGCTCAAGTTCGTTGGCAGGGATGACGAGAGAATGGCCAAGTTGGACGGCTAATCGGGCCTACATTACCAGGGTTCACATGGCTTGGCTCATCTACGCCTGAAACACACACACACACACACTTATATATTATCCATGCATCTGCCTATGGTTGTTGATCAGACCCACTTGTTTTCATGAGGTCATCGTCTTAAAAAGCATCCTGGGCCGGTATCAGGTGCTGATGCCTGGAAAAACGGGGGTTTCATTTTTCTTGTTACTTGTGGTTGTGTCAACTTGATTTCTAGGTCTTTCCTAATGTTGGGTATAAATGCAATTTCGCTCTTATGCCGGGGTGTGAAGGAAATTATAAACATGAATTATGGACTTGATTCACTCTTATAGTCAATCGAAGGGGTACATGCCAGAGAAAAGATGTCATTCTTTTATCTAATGTTCGAAAGCATTTATGGTTTGAAATTCATTCAATTTATAAATAAATTTTGTGAAGATTTGTATTTATAAATGATTTTTTTTTTATTTAGAACTGTAACATAGTATAAGTCAATTTTTTTTATTTATATATATATTTATTGTGGATATTCCTTTTCTATCTCTCTATATGTCTTGAAACTTTGCTTTTGAAACTTTGGGTAAGAATATGTATTCTATCAATGACATTAGTCAATTTGAAAATTAAACTTAATTAATTAGTATTGATAAACATATATACAAATAAATAATTTGTGATTTCATATGGTTAAGTATGTTAAGATTACCTGAAAATAATGATGGATGAATAAATAACTTATGATTTGAGTTTCTAATTTGAAGACAAAAAATAAGTTTGGATGAAAAATATGAAAAAGAATCTTTGTCGTGAAGAAGATAGTAAGAAGAATAAGAACTAACAACATAGGGAATAAGAGTGAAAGAATAAGAATAGTAAAAAAAGAAAGAAACTTATAGGGCAGTTTAGCCTTTAAAAGATGAACAAATAACTTGGTAGTTTAGAATTGCAAATTCCACCTCTTTAGCAAATCCATGATTTGCAAATCTTAGATTTCTAATTTTTTTTAAAAAGGTGCTTCCTAACACAAAAAAGTTGGATTTGCAAATAATTTATGTAAAATTTTAAAGAATTCATTTGTTCTAAATAGTATGTTAATTGTATAACTATATTCTCTTGTAAAATGGTTTCTTAGTATTTATTAGGTGAGAAAAGAGAAAGAGGAACTGGTATCAAGAACTTGAGATTATATATTACGGCAAAAGAGAATGACGCATAATTTAACGGAGGGTAAATAGCACCCCAACCCCTTATAGTTAGCCGAAAGTGCTCAACACCCCTTATACTTTTAAAAGTGCACTGGACCCCTTTATGGTTTGAAAAACGTAGCACCACAGCCTAGTTCGTAAAAAAAACTATTACTTCTAACAGAGAGTGTGTTGCACGTGCGTTAAATGCAATTGTTCATATTTTTTGGCTTACATTATTACTTTTTAGACAAAAATATCCTTATATATATATATATATATATTTGTGTTTTTTTTACTTTTCATTTCTTTTTAAAGATTAAAGAAAATAAAAAAAATACTTTAAAAAAAAACAATCATCTTTCCCCCCACCCCACACACACCACACCCCACCTGACCCCCCAACCCACCTCAACCCCTACCCCCACCCCCACCCCCACTCCCACCCCTAGTGGAACCCACGTACCTTACTCGCAGCCCCTACCGCATCGCACCCCCACCCTTTCAAACCCAGTCGCGTCGCACCCTCACCCCCCAACCCAGCTACGTCGAACCCCACTCCCCCACCCTATCATTGTCGCACCCCCCACCCCACCTCCTGACCCCATCAAATGTATTTGTATATATATGTATGTGTATATGTATTATATATACATATTTGTTCATTTTTTTTGGTTTGGTGTGTGTGTATATATATATATATATAATGTTTCTTTTTATTTTTCTTGTGTGGTGTGTACATATATATTTATATATTATTATTTTTATTTTTCTGGTGTGGTGTGTGTAGATATATTATTATTATGTTTGTCCATTATATATATATAAACAAAAGAAAAAAGGAGAAAATATAGAAAATAAAAAGAATAGAGGGTATTAACGTCTTTTAGCTATTTCCGTTAAGAAACTTGACGGAAAAAGGACAGAGAGGGCACGAATGCTACTTTTTCAAACCACAGGGGATCCCGTGCACTTTTAAAAGTATAGGAGAGTGTTGCACTCTTTTGGCTAACCATAGGGGGCTGTGGTGCTATTTACCTTTTAATGGATTCTACTCATTTATTTCATAAATAGAGTAAATCCGACCAATATGGATAAAAGTTTGGGAAGAAAAAGAGAAATTGGAGACTGGTATATAGATGGTTGAGAATATTCATTTACTAAATGAATGGTTGGAGACTTGAAATAGATGGTTGAGAAAAATCATTTACTAAATGAATGATTAAGATCTTATGGCACATGTATTAGGAGATAACACTCGTATTGGGAGAAGATCTCAAGTCAATAGAAAAATCTGTGTTTTAATAGTTATAAACGAATGAGTGATTCAATGAATTTTTTTTAGGTCAAAACTTCGATGATTGTTTGCAAAGGTTGTTTTTGTTGTGAAAGTTAGGTTCATTCATGGTTTGTGTTAACTAGGAAGAGGCATTGGTAGTATATACGGAACACGCCAGTAAAAGAAATGGGGAGGGGGGAAAATGAAGGGGGAAGGGGGTGTTTATCTATTTATATTTGATAAGTAGGGTTTTTTTTTTTTAATTTTTAGGGCTTGGGTTAGTTGTTAATTAAAATTTAACCCTTATCTAATTAAAATTAATTGTAAATCAACCTACATATTTTTTAATTATGATTTTCAGGGGTCATTTTATATTTTACGGTCAAAATTAATTAAAAAATACATTAATGTTTAATTAATTTGAGTTTGTGTTTATTGAATTATGTAATTACTAAATTTTTTGTCTACGATTTTTTTTGTTCTCATTTTTCTAACTATCGTTTTTTTCCTTTTTTTGTTATAATTAATTTAAGTTTGTGTTTATTTATAATTACTTTAAAAATTGAATTAAGTAAAGAAAAAAAAAATCAATAAAAACAAGACCGGAATATAAACCGGATGTAATTAAATGTCATCCTATTATCTTTGCTAGAATTTATTTATTTTTTGATTGAAATGTTTGTTAAAAAAATTACGATAATATAAATTAATACCAATTAATTAAAACATATTCCACTTGCGCATGTTTTCAGTGTCAATAATGGTTTAAGGTATCTATATAGCCAAGAATACGTAGCTTCATGTATCAAAGATTTCATAGTTAAGATCACTGAACCAACTTTTGGCTTCAGAAGGTTATGCCCATACCTTCGCGGCTTCGCTACCCCAATTGGTTAATATCGTCTCGATATCTGCACTCTAGAAAAAGTACATGCACTTTCAAGTACATATGCATATGATAAAAGCAACATCAAAGTCAAAATTAATAGCAAAAATGCAATGCAGATCATTCAGACAAATAAAATTTGGAAAACGAAGCTTCAGATTTGAATGAAGCTACAACAAACAAATGAAAATGAAAATTGCTATTGTAACTCTTATACTTTAATTTTTACCACAAATCTTATATTACTGTTGCTCTAAAGAGAACTTTTGCAATTGATTGCTTCAGGTTGAATTTATTTAATCTGAGACGTAGCACTGATTAGGTCAAGTTGAATACATTTAATTTAAGACGTGACACTCATTTTTTCTATTTAGTGGTATTATTTATAAAGTGACTTATTGAAAAGAAATCTAGAGTATGACAATTAGTTTGTCAAAAATATCAAAATTCACTTTCATGGTTAAGTGGCTCTTCTGAACAATCACATCCCTTTGCTTAATTGCCGCTTTACCCTAAGGTCATTCTCAATGGAGTCTCTATTTTCGGGTCTCTGTCTACTATTTTAAATACCCATTTAGATACCAAGATAAATTTGAGGGTCTCTATAAAATTGAGTCTCTATATTGTGTTAATTTTAATTTTACATAGTAATTTGATTATGTGTTATTTTTTCTCGTGTGTTAACATCTAGCAGTTTGACCTAGCGATGGAAGTTCAATTTCACATGTACATGTGCATAAGATTTGTTTATTTATGGCTGTTGAGCATCAGACAATCGAATATAAATTTTGTATCGTATCAGGAATACATCTACAATAAATTTAAAAGTCAATGTTCTTGAAATTGATTAACAATGTAGAAATACAAAATAAGACTGTTTAAACTTCAGTAAGGACGAAACTTCCGTGTGAGTCAAGAAGACATTTTTTCTTTTAAATTTTCTTAACATTTCCTTTATTCACACTACTATTTGTGAAGACAACGATCAAATTCAAGATTGCTCTTGTCTTGTATACTTGTATCTAAGCACAAACCAATCACACCAAACTGAGAAGACAATGACCTCATAAAAAGCAAGTGAGGTTCCTGAATCTTGAACCACAGGCTGATGCTTTGATTGCGACTTGTGAGTGTCTATGCCATTTTATGAGCAAAGCCATGTGAGCTTTCTCAAGGTAGGCCCTCTCAACACTATCTTAGCTAAACTTTCCATTACCTACACCAAGTCTACTATAAATACAAGTGCTTCACACCTTGTAAAGCATCACTCAAAGCAACTTCTACATTATCCAGCACCAGAGACCCTCAAACAAAACCAATATTTCACTTCAAAAGCTCAAACTTAAGATCAGTCATGGGAATTCGTTTGCCATCAGTGCTTACTAGTGCCAAGCATCTTCTTGCAAGAAATCACCCAAATGTTCCTAAAGGCCATGTCGCAGTTTATGTTGGAGAGATGGAGAAAAAGAGATATGTGGTTCCAATTTCATTTCTAAATCATCCTACCTTCCAAGAATTGCTGCATCAGGCTGCAGAAGAGTTTGGATTTGGTAATCCAACAGGTGGTCTAACCATTCCATGTGAAGAAGATGTCTTCATCAACCTCACTTCTACCCTGAAATTTTAACGGAAACAAGGAACATAGAGCAGCGCTCCACAAATTTTGACTGTAGAGTTTCTCTATTTTTTTTTCTATTTAATCCTTTTTCCCAACTCTTGAAAAAAGAGTTGTAGAACAATTGTATATATTTTTACTCTGCTGTAATTGGCAAAAAGATCAAATACAAATGAAGCAATATCTTTTAGTTTCAATTACATCCAGTTGTTGTTGTTCTGCACTGACTCTCAATTTGCAACTTTCTTGATCACTGACTTTAACAGTTAGATTAACATGAGTATCTAGTAATTGAGCTTTTTCCTAAATTATTGACATGAGTATATGGACGTGAGTCAAACCTACTAAATTGGTTGATGACAGGGCTCAAAAGCTGGAAATTTAGGTCAGATTAGATGAATTCAGGTTGTTATTTCCCTAGAAGATCAAAAGAATTACCTATGCCCTTCATTGTGGGTGCGAGATCAATTCTTGTAGGTTATCCCTTTAATATATACATTTACAGTTTATGTCTCCTTTGAATTTTTATTTTTAAAAAAAAAATGACCATGCCATATCATGAATCAAAAAGATATCTTCAAACTTGAGCTAGAGACTGGTGAATTAATTCAGTGTCTCACATAGTGTGGGTCCTATTAATAATGTGAGAGACTGGTGAATTAATCTAGACTGACTCTGATAGAAATATATTAGAATATAACACTCTCATATTAAAAAATTAGAAACTTCAAGACCTGTTAACATAACTGAGGTTCTATTTTAAAACCAATTGGTATCAAGTGGAGTAATTTAGGATCTTATAAGGTGACTTTAAAATTTCTGATTTTCCGATAATTGGTTTTAGGATGAACCTCAGTTATATTAACATGGTATTAGAGTTGGGCCCTTGGTCCAATTTTAATCATCCACGTGTGACTCATATCAAATCAGGTCAACTTGTGTTCAATCTTTCACATGTAACTCCTCTCAAATCAGGTCACACGTGAGAGAGAGTGTTAGAATATAAACTTGTCTCATATCGAAAAATCAAAAACTCTAAAATCACCTTATACGATCATGGACTACTCCACTTGACACCAATTAATTTTAAGATAAAACCTCAATTATCTTAACAAAATGCCCCCGTTGGCTTAAATTTTATAAAATCGCCATGTTGGATGCCTCACTCCAAACATTGCCATTCTGTCTCCTGATGAAGAAGAAACAACAGAAGTTCTGCTTGTCCTCAGCCTCTTGTTTACAATTCCCATCCATATGCTAGAACAGTAGCAACCTCAATCAATCATCTAACTACCATCATTTGAGAGGATATGTATGGTCAAGGCATCATGAATGACAAGGTGGTTGTTGACCCTCTATAGCAAGACCATGTGATCCGTAATAAGGTAGGGCCTAATAGAAAAATTGCCTGCATCCTTTTGTAGCTTGCAGGCTGCTAATGACAATCTGGTCTTCTAAGGCATACCAATGAATTGTAAGAAACAAGTAGGTCCTGCAAACTGCAAACCATAGCGCTGGGGCAAGGAAATGTTTTTCTTTCAATGGATATGTTGCTAAATCTCAATTATGCAACCCCCGGTTTTTCAGGCATCAGCACCTGATACCGGCCCAGGCTGCTTTTGTGGGGCGCTGTAGAACCATAAGCTGATGATGTATGGATAATGAGTGTGTGCGTTTCGTCTCAGGCATAGATGAGCAAGGCCATGTGACCAGGACAATGTAGGCCCCTATCAGCTCGGCAAGCTGGCCATTCCCTCGTTATTCCTGCCGACGAACTTGATGAGCAATAGGCCTAATTGCTATAAATACAAGTCATACAAACCCTTGTAATGCATTGCCAATTCCAGATTTCCAAGTCTATCTCAATCAAGACGTACCAATATCACTTAGCAAAACAATATTCACTCTCAAACCAAGGACCAGTTATGGCAATTCGTATCCCGTCCATGCTTGCTAGAGCCAAGCAGATTTACAAATTACAATCTTTTATGAGAAATCAGTCAGATGTTCCTAAAGGCCATCTTGCAGTTTATGTGGGGGAGATGGAAAAGAAGCGATTCGTGGTTCCCATATCATATCTAAACCTTCCTACTTTTCAAGAATTGCTTCATCGGGCTGCAGAAGAGTTTGGGTTTGAGCATCCTACAGGTGGTCTCATCATTCCTTGTGAAGAAGATGCCTTCATCAACCTCACTTCTACCCTCAAAGTTTAATGGAGCCAAGGAACATGGAGCACTACTCAACAAAATTTTGACTACATATAGATCGAGTTCCTTTATTTTCTTTTTCTTTATTGTAATGAATCATTTTTTCCCAACTCTTGGAAAGAGTTCTGGAACAATTGTAAATATTTTTACGCTGCTGTAAATGGCAAAAGGATCATATACAAATGAAACTAATACCTTTTTTGTTCCAATTACATCCAGTTCTTGTTCTGCACCAACTCTGAACCAAAATTCTGCAACTATCTTGATCACTGTTAATTGTCTAGTTGGTAATATATAGAACTGGATTGAGCTGACTCAATGACCTCTCAACAATCATTCTCAATGCAAAAGATTGTGAGGTTCAGGGAATTAACAAAAAGGGATGCTCCTTTGAGAACAATAGCCTCTGGTAATTGAGTAGAATTTATCAATACCAGCTCCATCTAAAATAAAATTAAAATTGTAAAAAGACATGAACCAGTACCTATTTAAACATGTATAGTTGTAGAATATGTGATCAAATAAAAGTGAAACAAAAGCGGCAAAGTAAAATTAACACAAAACAAACAAATTTATATTTATGCATATAAATATTCAAACATGTTTTGGAAATCCTCTCCCTAGCTAGGCACCAAGAAATTCAAGCTAGAAAAAACCAATAATTTTAAAAATGCTTTGATTTTTATTTTTCTTTCAGTATTTTTTCTGGTATTTAATGTTTGTTAAATTACTCTTTTACCCGCAAATGTAATGTAGGCATTGGGTTCAGCAATAATGATATCTCCAACATACCAAAACTAGTTGTCACCCCACCAGTAGTAGGAGATGTAAGGATTGATACATAAAATAACTTTTTATTTCATTGATAATCATATTGAGCTGTATTTACTTGTAAGAACTGAATGCTTTGCAAATGAGTAGTTGCAACTCTGGAAAAAAAGAATTCAATAAAATTAATCTTATATTGAACCATTCATATATGTGTGAATATTACCTACATATATATTTTATATGGATTTATTTGGTTCCTTTGATTCTTGCTCGAGTCGGATAATGAAAAATTATCATGTCCAGTTCCTTCTAGGGGATGTATCCATAAGAATTCACCTATGAATAACAAAAAAACCAGACTTGAATAATCTTGTATTAAGAGCTAAATTGGCTATAGGGATGGGTCATTATTATTACAAATAGTGCGCAAGACCCTATAATCTTTTATAGCACATGTTAAGTTAAGTGGTGGTTTTTAGCCAAAAAAAGAAAAAGAAAAAAAGTTAAGTGGTTGCTGCAAGAAATTTTTAAAAACACGAGGATTTACTTGGGACAATAACTTAATTAGTTAACGATATACTATACATCAGTCATAATAATATCATGATGAAGAAACCAACACATTTTAATCTTGAATGCAAATTAATTAAGAATGTCAGAACTCAGAAGTCCATTTTTCGTTGCCATATTTAGATAGCTGTCCGGAGACAACTTGACTTGATCCTTGGGATGATCTTATCAATGAGTAGTTGTAACAGCAAAAGATTAGTCTATTTGTTCTATTCATATCACCTGTATATGGAAATATATGAATGTAATTGTCTAGGAAAAAGAAAACAACTCAAATGGACATGTTGCTAAGTTTTAATTATGCAGCCCAGAGTTTTCAGTCATCAGCACCTGATACCACCCCAGAATGCTTTCTTATGACCTCACGAAAACAAGTGGGGCTGCTGTTATGCATGGATAATTATTAGCACAACCCAGCAGATCAACATGATTTGTGGAAATCAGTGGAGTGATAAGGAGACCCAAAACTATTGGAGAAATAAGGATTGTCATTCCCACAAATCATGCCATGTTAGTAGAGTGACGTTGGAGGATGAAGGAGCTTCAATGGCAACAAATTCAACCCAAGATGATAGTGCAACATGATAAGGAAACTTCACTAAAGATGGTAATAGAGCATATCAAGGATTTAAATCAAATCAGTCAGACGAGAAGCAGAGCATATTATTGAGAATATTGCCTACGGATTTAATGCAGTTTGTTACTATGTTTCCAAAGTTAAAGTCCTTTGTATTAGCTATATATACACTGCCGGGTGTTCACGTTTGACATATGAAAAATATATGAAATCAGTTCTTATCAAAACATCTCCATTGTTTTTCTATTTTTCTTCTTGGTATCAGAGCAATTTTTTTTTTTTTTTAATCTGGAACAAGCAGGACATCGTGAAGAGGCAAGGTATTGTTTTTTTGCTTAATGCTAGAATCTCCAATACCCAAGATTGGTAGGGAAGATCCATCACCAATAAGAACTGAATCTGTACCAAGGTAGTTGCGAATATTTGTTAACATCACCTAAAATTTCTTGTTGCCTAGGGAGAGGGTTTCCAAAATGCCGCTTTTATTTCAATTTTATTTGATCACATATTTTACATGTATAGTTTTGCAACTATACATGCTTAAATAGGTAGTGGTTCATGTCTTTTTACTATTTTAATTTTATTTTAGATGGAGTTAGTATTGATAAATTCTACTAAAGCAGAGGCTATTGTTCTCAAAGAAGCATCCCTTTTTGTTGATTCCCTGAAACTCACAATCGTTTGCATTGAGACTGTTGATTGTTGAGAGGTGGATTGAGCTGTTGAGAGGCCATTGAGGCAGCTCAATCCACTTCTATTACCAACTAGACAATTAGCAGTGATCAAGAAAATTGCAGAACAAGAACCGAATGTAATTGGAACTAAAAAGGTATTAATTAGTTTCATTTGTATATGATCCTTTTGCCATTTACAACAGCATAAAAATATTTACAATTGTTCCAAAACTCTTTTCAAGAGTTGGGAAAAAGTGATTCATCACAAAAAGAAAAAGAATAATAAAAATAAAGGAACTCTATAGTCAAAATTTTGTTGAGTAGTGCTCGGCTCCATTAAACTTTGAGGGTAGAAGTGAGGTTGATGAACACATCTTCTTCACAAGGAATGGTGAGAGCGCCTGTTGGATGCTCAAACCCAAACTCTTCTGCAGCCCGATGCAATAATTCTTGAAAAGTAGGATGATTTAGAAATGAAATTGGAACCACGTATCTCTTTTTCTCAATCTCTCCAACATAAACTGCAACATGGCCTTTAGGAACACCATACTGATTTCTTGTAAGAAGGTGCTTGGCACTAGTAAGCACTGATGGCAAACGAATTCCCATTACTGATCTTTAGTTTGAACTTTTGAAGTAATATCGGTTAGTCTTGAATGATATAGCTAGACTTGGAATAGGCAATGCATTGCAATGGTCTGTATGACTTGTATTTATAGCCTAATGCTCAAGTTCGTTGGCAGGGATGACGAGAGAATGGCCAAGTTGGACGGCTAATCGGGCATACATTACCAGGGTTCACATGGCTTGGCTCATCTACGCCTGAAACACACACACACACACACTTATATATTATCCATGCATCAGCCTATGGTTGTTGATCAGACCCACTTGTTTTCATGAGGTCATCGTCTTAAAAAGCATCCTGGGCCGGTATCAGGTGCTGATGCCTGGAAAAACGAGGGTTTCATTTTTCTTGTTACTTGTGGTTGCGTCAACTTGGTTTCTAGGTCTTTCCTAATGTTGGGTATAAATGCAATTTCGCTCTTATGCCAGGGTGTGAAGGAAATTATAAACATGAATTATGGACTTGATTCACTCTTATAGTCAATCGAAGGGTACATGCCAGAGAAAACACTACAGAAAAGTGGATCTTTGGCGGCAGATTTTTCGCTACGTAATGATATTTTATCCATGTTTTAGCCTTCCTTTTCTGTTTTTTGTAGAGTAAATACTAGGGATTTTCCAGCATCCTTATGGAACGGCGTTTTTGTTACCGCCACCAAAGCCCAAAAACTTTGAAAATTGATCAAAACGTGCATAAAAAGGTTTGAATTCGCGACCTATTAAACAAATTTGAAATACTTTACCACGCCAACTTGGCTCAATTATTTTTATACCTTCGATGAACTAATATGCCCTTTATTTTTCTCTAGAACGTTTTTATACACTTGGACTTATCAAACCCTTTTTACGAACTCTTCGACAAAATGCTAAGCTTTACCCTAAATCTAAATTTCTCACTCTTTTTTTTTGGTAAAAAATTTCTCACTCTTCATCACATCAAAACGCCTCTCATTTGCAGCTAGGGTTTTAGCGCATCTTTCTATTCTCTCAACAGTTAGATCTAAGCTCTTTACTTTTTATTTGATTTTGTGATTAATAATTGGATTTCAGATCATTTTTTTATCTTTCTAATGTGTGAAAGTGATGTTTAATCAAAATTTATATATATATACATACAGGGGCGAAGCTACACTAGAGCGAGTGGGGGCTGCAGCCCACTAACTCAGAATAACGTTAAAAATTTTATGTATTTTTGAGGAAAAAAATTAAAATATCTATGTATTTTTAGTTAAAAAATTTAATTAGCTCCACTGAAAGAAAAAATGAAGTCATATAGTTGAAAAATTATTTATTTTAGCCCCCACTAAGAAAAATTTGAGAAAAATTCCTGGCTCCGTCCCTGTATATATATATATATACACACACACAAACACGCATTTGCAGCCGGGGTTTTAGCGCATTTTTCTCTTCTCTCAATGGTTAGATCTGAGCTCTTTACTTTTTATTTGATTTTGTGATTAATAATTGTATTTCGATCACTTTTTTTATCTTTCTAATGTGTGAAAGTGATGTTTAATCAAAGTTTTTGTGACTGTATATACACACATTTGCAGCTAGAGTTTTAGCGCATCTGTCTTTTCTCTCAACAGTTAGATCTGAGCTCTTTACTTTTTATTTGATTTTGAATGTATATATATACACACAAAAGAATTTGAAATATTTTGTGGCTAATTTAAAATTTTATCTCAAAGTCATTTATTTTAGAAAATACCATGGCTAGAATCCCAGTGCAGTTAGTTTTCATTGCATGCATATCCTATTTCGAAATTGAGCATATGATTATTTTGAGTAGGATTTTTTTTTTTAATGACTGGAAGCAAATCTTCCATAGAACTTGTATTTTGATAATTTTAATTTAATTATCTAAAATTTGTTGTATATAACGTAATTTCGTATGAGATTAAGCTGGAAAAGTAAACAATGTGATGATTGTTGCTCCTGAGGTTGAGATATATGAAGTATGTAGATTGTTAGTTGTATGTAAACACTATAGTTGTTAACGTCATAAAAAATCATATGCAAATCTTCCAGGTTTATAACTCTTGTAGGACATCTCATATGCAAAATTTAGAAGTACAAGGGTTGAAAAGAAAGATCGAACAAATGGAGGAAGATCACGAGGAAAAGGATAGAAAAGTGAAGAGATTGGAAGAAGATATAGAAATGTTTAAGTGGCTTCTATTTTCACAGGTAAATCATTTCATATAAGTTGTTGCTTCTTTATTTATCATTGTTGCATAATTTGCCTCAATAATAAAATACTAAAAAATCTTCCTTCTCACAGGGTGGTAACGGAACGGGTGCGAATTCGCAAGCTAATCCAAGTGATATGAATTCAATTAGTTGGTTAGTGTTAGATGCATATCCTACAACTTTGATTTTTATAAGAATTTTCAGCTATGCTGCATCTATTATAACACATGAATTGGAATAGTTGCCTTTTGGGCTTCATGACTGACATGCATCTCCATGTAAAATGCAGAAATCGGATGACAGATGTGAAAGCTTTAATTACACAAGTCTCTAGGGATCTGGAAATTCATGTGAACTGTAATTTGAATGAGATCTTGAAATTCATGTGAACTGAAATTTGAATGAATGACAATTTAGATGATTGGTCCCTGTAATTTTGGATGATTGACATGTTTCAGGAAGGAAATTTGGATGACTGAGAAAATATATTGTGAATGTTTGATATGTTGCTTTGGAATCATGCTTGATATGATTAGGGACATGCTGTGTTTGATGTGATTTTTGTGTTCTTTTTAATGTAAATGATTTTATGTCACAATGGTTCTTGAAACTTTTTAAAACTGTGTGAATGATTTTATGCTTTTAGAGTAAACAGCCATAATAGCAGTTGCAAATGCTTTGAAATGATTTTATCCTTTTTGTATTCAAGTTTTACGGCGGTTTTGAAACTTCTATTTTTTTGTTTAGATTAGCGGTTTGCAAAACTGCCATTATATGTTTAGCACGGCGGTTTTGAAAACTGCCGTTTATTTGTGGCGTTTTTCTTTTTGCCGTCAAAAACTTTTAGTGGTTGTGGTTTCCATGGCAGATCTGGTGGCAGTATCTAATCTGCCACTGTAGCTTTAGCGGCGGTTTAAAACAGCCGCCAAAGCCATAAAAACTGCCACCAAAAATAATTTTTTTGTAGTGAAATAATAATGAAAAACATATAAGTATGAACTCTGAGATATAAAATATATTCAGACTCGTTAAAGCGAAAGGAAACAACAAATACCAAGTGAATTAATTGTCGTAATTTCTCATAATAAGAGCCCAATTTTTACTTCTCCGAAACAAAAATATATCAATTCTAACAACATAATAGAAGTGTAGATTCAAACGACTTCGTATCCCACAAACATAAGTTCCATTACTTTCAAAACAATCTGGTTGCCTTTGATGGCTGGGCAGCTAAATGCAGTGGTGTAGTACCACTTCCATCCCTTATATTCACAAATCTTGCAAATCCCCTACTCCAACTCAAGCAATAGGATCAGCCATTTAAATGCCCGTTATAAGCAGCATAATGGAAACAGGTTTAAACAGAATCTATCATCAGCCATTTATTAATATGCAATCAAGAATACCAAAAACAAATAATGATGACAAGAAACTCAAAAGCGAAACGAATACAAACGACCAAGATTATACATTAGCTCCCGCATCAATAAGCCTTTCCACACAGGCAATCTTCTGTAGCCTTTGGCAACGGATTGGCTACGGACACATACAAGTCCGTAGCCATTCCGTGGCCATGGGGCCATTGGCTATGGAAATTTAATAGAATTTATCTTTAACTTGTTAATAAATAAGAAAAACGTGTTAATATTTTCATATTTTTTTTGTTTGTGAAGTTCAAACCAAATGTGAGAGTTTTTAAACTACTACATTGATCTTTAATTAACATTAACGCAATGTTTAATGAAAACATGTTAAGTTTGATTCAAACGGTTATTCAATTCCTATGAGATTTTTCTATAAAACTCCGCATGCATGGTAATGAAGTATGGACAAAGTTTATTTTTATTTGAAAACCTTGCAAGTCACTTGACATTTTTTCTCCTTTGTAAGTCGAATACACTTCTATAATTAACATTAAAAACGATATACTCTATTTTTATTTAAAGGTCCGTCGCCATTCTATTGCCATTGGCGACAGATTGGCTATGGACACATAGAAGTCTGTGGTCATTCTGTGGCCATTGGTTACAGATTGTCTATGAAATTTCATTATTTATTTATTTTATAATATTATTACTTTATTACCTATTAATAGAAAAATAAAAATATGAATAAAATATGTATTCCGTCGTTAATCCATGGCTAAATTGTGACGCATGGCCATAGACTTTGTTATTTTATTTTTTCTTATTTAATTAAAAAAAATTGTCGCCATTCCGTAGAAAATTAGTCACGGCGAGGCTACGAAAATTTATATTTTAATTTTTTAATAATAAATATAGTCTGTCACTTATCTGTAGCTATTAGGCTACCGAATGGTTACCAAATATTATTTTTCATTTATTTTTATAATTAAAATTATTTTTTGTTGCCAAGGTTTTTCGCTATTTCATCGCGCCTAATTTGAACATGGAAAGTCTATGAACTTCATTTTCTATTGTCTTTCTAACCCTAATTGACTACAGAAAAAAGTCTCTGTCGCACAAATCTATCGCCTGAAAGTTATTTTCTTGTAGTGAGCTAGTTTGAATGAATAGCTAATCTATACCATATTCAAAATCATTATCATTTGCGTCATCGACTCTAGTATAAACCAATTTCTGATATGTATATATAATCTGTTAAATTTGAGGCCAATTTTCTTTCAGGCATACTAGTGCTTGTACATAAGCATTCATGTCTAGGGCTTGTTGATGTAAAACGCAGTAAAATAACTGTTAAATAGAATTGCTTTATAAAAAACGGCATTTACCTCTTTTATCTTTATTTGTTATTTTGTTTCAATTTATTTGTAAGTTACCTTTCTCTTTTACTTTTTTTTTGTTTCTTTTTTTGTGCAACAACTTTAGAAGATATTAAGTCTTTTATAATAAATTTGCATGACGTGGTTTATTTATAGTATCTGCCGACCTTCCGTTTGGTTGTCTTAGTTTCCTCCTGTCATGCAAAAGTTATTAGATTAATGTGATTATGCCTCGACTTTTTTTTTTTTTTTAATGAAAACAAAATCTTAAAATATAATATCAGTAACTTTTATTTGATCTATTACAATGGTGAACACCTATCAAAAGGAAATAGTAAATAGCCATATCCACGCAAGACGAATCTAGGTATCTTCAGCCTATAATTTTGAGTGTGGCTTTGATGTCTGGCTTATCTTGGCGAGGAGGTGGTGGGACCTGAGATTTTTCAAACCCCATCCATGCAACAATACCAACTGCAAGAATGATATAAATCCAGGGTTGTATAGTTTTTATATGAGTAAATCTCATTTTCTTCCATGAGTTCTTGCATAAAACTCAAACTCTCTCATGAACTTTTCATATCACCTAAATTTCTCCATGCCAAACAAAGTCCTATGGCTAAGGGCAGTTTAGTCTTTTCGTGTAATTTGAAAAAAATGGAAATGCAAAAACTAAAACCACCCCTCCCCTTGCCCAACACACACCCCACACCCCACTCTCACTCACTGATTGCATAGACCCTTTTAGACGCAAAACTCTGGACAAACAAGAGGAGACCTGTGTAGCAGATGTGCTGAGAAGTTTTTGAGGCATTCACCGGGCTTCCTTGAGCTAATGGTTCAACTAAGTGGTTGCAATCTTGGCGTCGGGGGATCAAGGCTTGGTAGAATAGGAAGTTTTTGAAGCATTCTATGCATGTGGGCTTGAGATTTGCGGAGTTTAACCAAGGTGTAACCACACAAGATTAACATGCATATTGAAGCATATATAGGCATTAACCTTTTTGGCACACCTCAGGGGTGTTCAATGAGATCATTGTCTTAATTTATGAATTATTTTCAACTTTGTCATATGCTCTTATTAAGTGGCACCAAATTTTGTTTGAAGTTTAGATGTGAACAAGAAATTTAGTATTTTGGACGAAGATATCGGATAAAAAGTATGCTCCATGTAAACATTGATTAAAAAAATCTGAGGATGATGATAAAAGAAAACTAAATAAAACAAACCCAAATAAAGTATTGACTACCACACTCATATACCATACACACCACACACATCCCTCTCTCTCTCTCGATCACCACACACACACGTACACCGCACATAGACACATACAATGAATCAGTCACCACACACACAAGAATCACACCACACAAGCATAAAAACGCATACACAAAACACACGCAAACAAACCAGAGATATGGGGGTTGGGGGTTTGGGTTTGGTTTGCTGGGGGTTTGGGGTTTGCTGTGGGTGGGTTGGATAAGGGGGTTGGATTTTTTATTTGTTTTTTGGTTTGGTTGTGTATGTGAATGTGTGAAAGTATGTATGATTAGTTTTTTTTGGGAGTAAATGCCATTTACCCCATGAGTTTTTGCTTAAAGCCTAAACACCCCCATAAAGTTATACTTTTGCCCAAATTCCCCCATGATATTAAAGTCTCCCAAACAAAGCTTTAAACTTAAAGCTTAGTTGGGACTTTTTATTTTGTAAAACAAATAATATTTAAAACATTAAAAAAGAAAAAGAGAAGAAAACTTCTAACCCACCCCACCCATCTGCTCGCTAATCCTAAACCCCTTCCCTTACCCCCAACCCAGTAGCCAAACCTCGTATCAATACCCTATACCTTTTACCTAAACCCACCCCATATTATGAAGCTTTTCTTTTAAATTGACAATTTGTAACAAAATAAGCCCAAGAATATAACAACTTAAGTCCAAAGGGAGAGTCATCCCAAAATACTAGTCTGTTAGGTGGGAGAACCCCTTGTACTTAAGAAACACCCCTTGTGAGAGTGAGATTTCTTATGTGAGATCATTATATTCCACCCTTCTTAAATTAAGAGTCGACGCCCACGTCGAGCTAGACTATCGACATTAACCCGATGGTAGCCCTTTCTTCTTGCCGGCTACATTCCACCCCCTTAAATTAAGAGCCGACGCCTACGTCGAGCTAGACTATCGACACTGACCCAACGGTAGCCCTTTTCTCTTAACGACTATACTCACCTATCAGTATTCAGTGTGACACTTACCACACCTTAATCCAATCTATAGTCTCCCCTCCATGAGGTCCACTCTCAATGAAAGCACCAATATAACAAAATAAGCCAAATAATGTAACAATTCAAGCCCAAAGGGAGAGCTCATCCCAAAAGACTAGTCTGTTAGGTGAGAAAACCCTTGTACTTAAGAAACATCCCTTGTGAGGGTGATATTCCTATGTGGGATCATTACACAATTTGATTAGTGTTTTGTTATATGCTTGAGGTAAAATTACTTAATGATCTAAACTTCATATGTATGTGTGTATTAACCGGTATAATTATATAAATGTGATTTAGTATTTGCTTCAAACGGAAAGTATATGGATTTAGTTTTTTTTTTTTGAGTAAAATGCACCATACCCCTTGTGTTTTCATAAAGTTGCGTCATAAACCATGTGTTTTAAAAAGTAGCACCATAAACTCTGTGTTATTGAAAATGTTGCAAATAACCCCCTACCGTCAATTTTAACGTGAGTGTGATACACTCGCCTATAATGCAAATATGAAACGTATCAAGTTGTAAAACACATAAAGAAGGACAAAAATACCCATTTTCTCAAAAGTGCATGATACCCCCTTGTGTTATACAAAAGTTGCATAATAAATCCTATATTTTAAAAACTAGCAAATACCCCTTGTGTTAAATAAAATGTTGCATTATACCCCTTGCTGTTCATTTTCAGCTATAATTAACTGAGAGTGCCTTCAAACAAATTTTATATGACCAAAATACTCTTAATTTATTACCTTTTTTTTTTTTTTAAACATGTTCTTCATCTTCACCAACAACCAAACCATTTCCATTTAGTCTATCACGAATGGAGCTGTGGATCGTATATGCAACAAAATAAAAACGCTTTGCTTTGCAATCCAATTTTTTTCTCTCTTAACTATCGCTTGGATCACCAAAATTAATTTTCATAATTACCACTTCAACTTATTAATCTAACAATCATTTTTCTTGTTCCTTTATTTTTTCCTTCTTAGTGGTCAGGTATTAGTTCGTTGCTTGTGGTGGTAGTGATGGTGGAAGTAGTGGAGCAGCTCGAATCCTTTCACTTCTTCTTTAAATATTTTCTTCATTTTATTGAATTTTATTTCCAATTATTATTTAGTTGGTTTGTGTTTACTTGGCCTAGTAAATGTTAATAAGGCATTGCCTTAGCTAGATCCATTAAAGAAAGTTGATAAAGATTTTTTTTTTGGGTCGAGAGTTGATGCAGATGGGGAAGGTAGTAATGGTGGAAAAGAGATGGTGAAAGATGGTGACGGCTGGTAGTGTGGAGTGAGGTTACTGAAGTGAAGAAAATACATAGATAAATGGATGCTCAAAATTTATCAAATGAGAAGCTGTGCCTAGTGGTTACTCTTTAAGCTTAAAAAATGAAAGGTTGCGGGTTCAATTCCTAGCTGCGCAACTGGTTTATTAAATAATTTTTGTCTCAAGCACATGTCATTGCCACGTGTCATAAAACCATTGGATGACTAGAGCCACGTGTCATCATATAATTGGAGCAAATTATTGCCACACTATTGAGTGAAAAATAAAAACGTAAAAAATGAAAAAGAAAAAGGAAAACAAGAAAAGAGAAAATAAAAATTAAATAAAGGACAATGGAATCATTTTACCCTTATTGTTAATGAATATTAACGGAGTTTTAGATTAGGGAGAGTGTGCAATATTTAGCATAACATAGAGGGGTATTTATCACTTTTTAAAACACAGGGTTTATTGTGCAACTTTTATATAACACATGGGGTATCATGCATTTTACTTTTTTTTTTTTTATGCAAGTATGTCATGTTGTATTGCATATTTGCTTGCTAAGACTTGTAGATTATGCTTCAATTATGGATCATGGATGTATATATACGAAGAGCCTTAGCTTCAGAGATCTAGATGCGATGGATTAGTAAATTGATATCATATTCATTATTGAGGTCTAAAAGATTCCACTCTAATGGTTTATGCTGAGAATTGTTTTTGATTCATGCAGTGTTTATGCCTCTACTTTCCCGATGTAAAATTTGGATGGCATCTTACATTGTTTCAATGAAATCTTTTGATTTTATAACCTCAACTAGTTAATCTATAAGCTCTTAGAAGAGATCCATTGAAGTTGATGTTTTTGACAATGTTGCAAATTGTAGTCAGTAAATTTAAATTATAGAAGTTATTTACTTGCATGTTGGGCTTCAATCAACATTGTTGTCAATGCTGTGAATCCCCAGAAGTTGCAAAAAAAATATGATTTATGTGGACTTGTGTTATGTGTTTGCTGTGCAGAATTTGTATTGCCCTATTGATGGTTTGGATTTGAAAACTATTTGCATTAGATTTCTATTGCAGAACTTTTACTTCTAATTAAATTCTCTGGTTTTGTCCTATATATGGAGAATGTGTGAATGTGTGTGACTGTGTCATTGTGTGCGTGTGTGACTGTAAGAGTATCTATGAAAAAGGCGGGGAGGGAGAGAGACGATTGAGAGAGAGATGTTTTGATTTATTTTGTCAAACTAATGAAGGACTATAATGCCCTCAGTTATTAAGATTTGTTTGGAAGGATTAAATATCATGGGGGAGATTGAGTAAAAGTAAGACTTCATGGGGGAATCTGGGAATTGGATAAAAACTCATGGGGGAAAATGGGATTAACTCATTTTTTTTCTTTGTTAGAGTGTGACTAAGGGATAGAAGAAAAAACGTGTGCGGTGTAAGTCAGGGAGTGGTTTTTAGTTTTTATCATTTTTTTCTTAAAAAAATTGAATAGACTAAAATGCCCTAAACTACAAAACTTTGTTTGGTTGGATTTAGTGACATGGGGGAATATGGGTATTATAAAAAATTTGTGGGGGAGTTTGGGCTTTAGGCAAGAACTCATGGGGGAGAATGAGATTTCCCAATTTAAGGGTAATCAATAAGTATTAAGTGCATTAATTTGTTTAAGACCTTTTTATATATTTCAAGACTAAAAATTATTCATACATAAAAAAATAATTAAATATGAAGATGGTGTGGACATGCAGATCAATGTAAAGAGAACTTTTGAAGCAAAATTGATCTTTGAAAGAAAGAGAGAAATTTACGACCCAAATAAAGGAAGAAAAAACAAAGGATTGAAGGAAAAGCATAAAAGAAAAGTCAAAGCCCTTTTAAAATTTTGACTAAAGGAAGAAAAAATAAGAATAGCAGCCTTTAAACAGTCTACCCTTTCTCATATATAATACATGCCTACGAACAGAAAAAAGAAAAAAGAGACAGAGAAAGGCTCAAAAATTTCAAGGTTAGTTTGTAAATGCCACAATCCACCTCTATTTATAGGCTTGAGGGGGCTTTAGGAGGTGTATCAAATGGAGATTAATCCGAATGGATGGCTAAGATTGCACCTCTAAAATTATCTCACCACAATATCTACTAGTTATACAAGTAATCTCTACTTTAGAGTAATCTATACAAATAACCTGTCAAGTGACATCAACGATGACATGAGCGACTTGGCCTATAAATACCACATTTCCCTAATTTGTGCCAAACCATCTTAGTTGCTCCCTTGAGGGTGAAAAAGCTTAGAATGCAGAGAGAGGCAAATTGGGCAAAAATTAAATAGTATGAAAAATTTCAGATGAATAAGAATAAGAAGAACCAAAGTGGTAGACCGAGTAAATGTACAATCATGCTAGTTCTTGCATTCATTTTGCTATGAATGTGAGAAGACATTTCTAGCAACACGAGGCTCAGAAAAAGCAAAGCTCAAAGACTTGTTCTTTGTCACAGATTTCAACACTAGAAGACATTTTTAAAGCTACAACAAATGTGTTATATGATTTAGTGTCTGCTTGTTCTATGATATGGCTGTAACATTTTGGAAAAAAACCCAATTTTCATCTTGGGAGACATTGGTAATATGGCCATTTAATTTGCAACGATGCATTATGTTTTTTAAATTTAAACTTTTTATATTTGAATTATTGACAGTTAGTGTTTATGCTTTGCAGGTCTTATCAAAAGCTTATGGAGAAACCTCCCAACTATATATATATATATGATACATATATGTACATATTTAAGACCTTATATAATAGGGAGGAGAAGTAAAGAAAATGGCGAAGGAGAGGCAGAGAAAGGGGATGGAGAGGCGGAGATGGCGAGATTAGAATGCAGAGATCAAGCTTGCGGCGGTGGCAGACAGCGAGGGATAAAGGGGAGGGGAGAGAAAGTGACTTGGGAGGGGGAAAAAGGGAGAGAGTGTGTGTGTGTGTGCACTAGGGGAAAGGAAACGTCACCAGGGGAGGGGAGAGGGTGATAATTAGGGGCGGACCTACACTACAAAGAGTGGATGCAAAGGCTTATACTCAAAAAAACTTTATATGGTTCAGTGGTTAAAGAAGCACTTTTGAAATCAAGGGAGGCTTTACTTCCTAGGTTCGAAACTCGCCAAGGTGCTTACACTTAAACTTTTTTGTGCTTATAATCTTGCCAAAATGCTTACACTTACGCTTTCTCATCCTCACTTTCCCAAATCCCAAACCATCTTTTAATCATTTCAACCCAAACCCTCACTGTCTTTCTCTCTCTACACGCACAACATCAAATTTGCTTCATCTCTTTCACTAGCTCTATCAGCTGAAGGTGAGTTGCTTCAATTTATCATGAGCTTGGTATTATGCATAACCTATAATGTGGTTGCTTGCAAGATGCCGTTCTTTTACATAATGTTTGAAAGCATTTATGGTTTGAAATTTATTTAATTTATAAATAAATTTTGTGAGGATTTGTATTCATAGATGAATTCATTTATTTAAAACTGTAAAATAGTATTAAGTCATTTTTTTTATAAATATATTTATTGTGGGTATTCATTTTCTATCCCTATATATGTCTTGAAACTTTGCTTTTGAAACTTTGGGTAAGAATATGTATTCCATCAATGACATTAATCAATTTGAAAATTAAACTTAATTAATTAGTATTGATGAACATATACACAAATAAATAATTTGTGATTTCATATGGTTAACTATGTTAAGATTACCTGAAAATAATGATGGATGAATAAATAACTTATGATTTGAATTTCTAATTTGAAGACAAAAAATAAGTTTGGATGAAAAATATGAAAAATAAATTTGTTGTGAAGAAGTTAGTAAGAAGAATAAGAACTAAAAACATAGGGAATAAGAGTGAAAGAATAAGAACAGTAAAAAAGGAAAGAAACTTAGAGGGCAGTTTAGCCTTTAAAAGATGAACAACTAACTTGGTAGATTGAAATTGCAAATTCCACCTCTTTAGCAACGATTTGACTAAAGTTTGAGTAAATCTAGGATTTGCAAATCTTGGATTTATATATATATTTTTAAAAAAGTGCTTCCAAACACAAAAAAGTTGGATTTGCAAATGAATTCTGTAAAATTTGAAGGAATTCATTTGTTCCAAACAGTATGTTAATTGTATAGCTATATTTTCTTGTAAAACGGTTTCTTAGTATTTATTAGGTGAGAAAAGAGAAAGAGGAACTGGTATCAAGAACTTGAGATTATATATTACGAGAAAAGCGAATGATGCATAATTTAATGGAGGGTAAATAGCACCACAACCCCCTATACTTAGCCGAAAGTGCGCAATACCCCCTATACTTTTAAAAGTATACTGAACCCCCTTATAGTTTTAAAAACGTAGCACCACAACCCCCTTTGTCAAAAAAACTGTTACTTTTAACGGAGAGTGTGTTACACGCGCATTAAATGTAATTGTTCATGTTTTTGGCTTAAATTATTACGTTTTGGACAAAAATACCCTCATATATAATATATATATACATATACATATATATATATATATATTTGTGTTTTTTTTTAATTTTTCTTTTCTTTTTAAAGATTAAAGAATATAAGAAAAAACTTAAAAAGTAAAAAAAAAAAACAGTCATCTTCCCCTCCTCCCACATGTACAACACCCCACCCACCTGACCCCCCCCAACCCACCCCAACCCCCAACCCCATCCTGGCAGAACCCACCCCACCCCTAGTCCCCATCGCGTCGCAACCCCACCCCTCCAAACCCAGCCGCGTCTAACCCACCCCCTACCCTACCGCTGTCGCTTCCCCCCCACCCCACCTCATCCCCTGACCCAATCAAATGTATTTGTATATATATGTATGTGTATATGTATTATATATACATATTTGTTTCTTTTTTTTGGTTTGGTGTGTGTATATATATATATAATGTTTTTTTTTTCTTCTGTGGTGTGTACATATATATTTATATATTATTTTTATTTTATTTTTCTGGTGTGGTGTGTGTAGATATATATATTTATATATTGTTTATATATATTTAAACAAAAGGAAAAGGGAAAAAAGAGAGAAAATAAAAAAATCGAGGGTATTTACGTCTTTTAGTTATTTCCGTTAAGAAACTTGATGGAAAAAAAACAGAGGGGGCATATGTGCTACTTTTTCAAACCACAGGGGATCCCGTGCACTTTTAAAAGTATAGGGGGTGTTGCGCATTTTTGGTTAACCATAGGGGGCTATGGTGCTATTTATTTTTTAATGGATTCTACTCATTTATTTCATAAATGGAGTATATCCGACCAATAGGGATAAAAGTTTGGGAAGAAAAGAGAAATTGGAGATTGGTATATAGATGGTTGAGAATATTCATTTACTAAATGAATGGCTGGAGACTTGAAATAGATGGTTGAGAAAAATCATTTACTAAATGAATGATTAAGATCTTATGGCACATGTATTAGGAGATGACACTCTTATTTGGGGAAAATCTTAAGTCGATAGGAAAATCTGTGGTTTAATAGTTATAAACGAATGAGTGATTCGATGAATTTTTGTTTTTAGGTCAAAACTTCGATGATTGTTTGCAAAGGTTGCTTCGTTGTGAAAGTTAGGTTCATTCATAATTTGTGTTAACTAGGAAGAGGCATTGGTAGTAGATACAAAACATGCCAGTAAAAGAGATGGGGATGGGGTAAAATGAAGGGGGAAAGGGGTGTTTATCTATTTATATTTGATAAGTAGGTTTTTTTAAATTTTTTTTAAGGGCTTGGGTTAGTTGTTAATTAAATTTTAACCCTTATCTAATTAAAATTAATTGTAAATCAACCTACAGATTTTTTAATTATGATTTTCAGGGGTCTTTTTATGTTTTACGGTCAAAATTAATTAAAAAATGCATTACTGTTTAATTAATTTAAGTTTGTGTTTATTGAATTATGTAATTACTAAATTTTATGTCTACGATTTTTTTTTGTTCTCATTTTGCTAACTATCATTTTTTCCTTTTTTTGTTATAATTAATTTAAGTTTGTTTTTATTAATAATTACTTTAAAATTTGAATTAAGTAAAGAAAAAAAGAAAAAATCAATAAAAACAAGACTGGAATATAAACCAGATGTAATTAAACGTGATACTAATTCAATAAATTTTATATTTGTGAGAATTTTTTTATTTTTTTATTGAAATGTTAGTTTAAAAAGTTACGAGAATATAAATACCAATTATATAAAAGAAAATTAACACACGACAAAAAATAACACATAATCAAATTACTATGTAAAATTAAAATTAACACAATATAGAGACTCAATTTTATAGAGACCCTCAAATTTATCTTGGTCTCTAAATGGGTATCTAACATGGTGGATAAAGACTCGAAAATAGAGACTCTATTGAGGATGGTCTTAGTGTAAAGCGGCAGTTAAGCAAATGGATGTGACTGTTCAGAAAAGCCACTTAATCATGAAAGTGAATTTTGATATATATATATTTGTAAATAAACGATTTCATTAAAACGAAATGTGAGGAGTTACAATAATTAGCCTATACTAATAGGCGAAAAATCAAAAACAAAAATATCCTTCAAAAGAGGTGGGGTATTAGAATCCCAGTCGAGTTTTAACTTATCGAACAGAGCTTATTTAGCCACCCAATCGGCAGCGCGATTGGGTGACCTAATCTGCTTAATTTTGATATTTTTGACAAACTAATTGTCATACTCTAGATTTCTTTTCAATAAATCACTTAATACATAATACCACTAAATAGAAAAAATGAGTGTCACGTCTTAAATTAAATGTATTCAACTTGACCTAATCAGTGCTACATCTTAGATTAAATAAATTCAACCTGAAGCAATCAATTGCAAAAGTTCTCTTTAGAGCAACGGTAATATAAGATTTGTGGTAAACATTAAAGTATAAGAGTTACAATAGCAATTTTCATTTTCATTTGTTTGTTGTAGCTTCATTCAAATCTGAAGCTTCGTTTTCCAAATTTTCTTTGTCTGAATGATCTGCATTGCATTTTTGCTATTAATTTTTTGACTTTAATGTTGCTTTTATCTTATGCATATGTACTTGAAAATGTATGTACTTTTTCTGCAGCGCAGATATCGAGACGATATTAACCAATTGGGGTAGCGAAGCTGCGAAGGTATGGACATAACCTTCTGAAGCCAAAAGTCGGTTAAGTGATCTTAACTATGAAATCTTTGATACATGAAGTTACGTATTCTTGGGTATATAGATACCTTAAACCATTATTGACACTGAAAACATGCGCAAGAGGAATATGCTTGAGGAAAAAATTTACATCTAGTAGTTTGACCAAGAGATGGAAGTTGAATTTCACATGTACATACATGTACGTAAGATTTGTTTATTTATGACTGTTGAACATCGGACAATCGAATGTAAGTTTTGTATCGAGTCAAGAATACCTCTACAATAAGTTCAAAAGTCGATGTTTTTTAAATTGATTAACAATATAGAAACACAAAATAAGACTGTTTAAACTTCAGTGAGAACGAAACTTCCTCGAACCTGAACTGTGTGAGTAAAGAAGACATTTTTTCTTTTAAATTTTCTTAACATTTCCTTTATTCACACTAATATTTGTGGAGACAATGATCAAATTCAAGATTGTTCATCTTGTATACTTGTATCTAAGCACAAACCAATCACACCAAACTGAGAAGACAATGACCTCATAAAAAGCAAGTGGGGTTCCTGAATCTTGAACCACAGGCTGATGCTTTGATTGGGACTTGTGAGTGTCTGTGCCATTTTATGAGCAAAGCCATGTGAGCTTTCTCAAGGTAGGCCCTCTCAACACCATCTTAGCTAAACTGTCCATTACCTCCACCAAGTCTACTATAAATACAAGTGATTCACACCTTGTAAAGCATCACTTAAAGCAACTTCTACATTATTCCAGCACCAGAGACCCTCAAACAAAACCAATATTTCACTTCAAAAGCTCAAACTTATGATTAGTCATGGGAATTCGTTTGCCATCAGTGCTTACCAGTGCCAAGCATCTTCTTGCAAGAAATCACCCAAATGTTCCTAAAGGCCATGTCACAGTTTATGTTGGAGAGATGGAGAAAAAGAGATATGTGGTTCCAATTTCATTTCTAAATCATCCTACCTTCCAAGAACTGCTGCATCAAGCTGCAGAAGAGTTTAGATTTGGTCATCCAATAGGTGGTCTGACCATTCCATGTGAAGAAGATGTCTTCATCAACCTCACTTCTACCCTGAAATTTTAACGGAAACAAGGAACATAGAGCAGAGCTCCACAAATTTTGACTGTAGAGTTTCTCTATTTTTTTTCTTCTATTTAATCCTTTTTTCCCAACTCTTTAAAAAAAGAGTTGTAGAACAATTGTATATATTTTTACTCTGCTGTAATTGGAAAAAAGATCAAATACAAATGAAGCAATATCTTTTAGTTTCAATTACATCCAGTTGTTGTTGTTCTGCACTGACTCTCAGTCAAAATTTTGCAACTTTCTTGATCACTGACTTTAACAGTTAGATTAACATGAGTATCTAGTAATTGAGCTTTTTCCTAATTTGTTGACATGAGTGTATGGACGTGAGTCAAACCTACTAAATTGGTTGATGACAGGGCTCAAAAGCTGGAAATTTAGGTCAGATTAGATGAATTTCAGGTTGTTATTTCCCTAGAAGATCAAAAGAATTACCAATGCCCCTCGTTGTGGGTACGGATCAATTCTTGTAGGTTATTCCTTTAATATATATTGTACAGTTTTTGCATCCTTTAAATTTTTATTTTTTTTAAAAAAAATGACCTTGCTATAGCACGAATCAAAAAGATACCCTCAAACTTAAGCTAGAGAAGTGAAGACAAGGTTTCTCCTTGATCATCTGCTCTATGTTAACAAGGAAATTCTTAATTTAGTCTCTCACATAGTATGGGTCCTACTAATAATGTGAGAGACGAGTGAATTAATTTAGACTAACCCCGATAGAAATGTATTAGAATATAACACTTGTCTCATATAAAAAAAATAGAAACTTCAAGACCTATTAATATAACTGAGGTTCTATTTTAAAACCAATTGGTGTCAAGTACCTATTTAAACATGTATAGTTGTAGAATATGTGATCAAATAAAAGTGAAACAAAAGCGGCAAAGTAAAATTAAAACAAAACAAACAAATCTATATTTATGCATATAAATATTCAAACATTTTTTGGAACCCTCTCCCTAGGCACCAAGAAATTCAAGCTAGAAAAACCCTTAATTTTAGAAATGCTTTGATTTTTATTTGTCTTTCAGAATTTTTTCTGGTACTGTTTTATATAATGTTTGTTCAATTACTCTTTTACCCACAAATATAATGTAGGCATTGGGTTCAACAATAATGATATCTCCAACATACCAAAACTAGCTGTCACCCCACCAGTAGTAGGAGATGTAAGGATTGATACATAAAATAACTTTTTATTTCATTGATAATCAAATTGAGTATTTACTTGTAAGAACTAAATTCTTTGCAAATGAGTAGTTGCAACTCTGGAAAAAAAGAATTCAATAAAATTTTTCTTTTTTGAGGATTGATCTATAAAAATTCACCTATAAATTACGAAACAAACAGACTTAGAATAATCTTGTATTAAGAGCTAAATTGATTAAAGGGATGGGTCATTATTATTACGGATAATGTGCATGACCCAATGATCTTTTATAGCACATGTTAAGTTAAAGTGAAGGTTTTTAGCGATTAAAAAAAAAAAAAAGTTAAGTGGTTGCTGCAAGAAATTTTTAAAAACACGAGGATTTGCTTGGGACAATAACTTAATTAGTTAACGATATACTATACATCAGTCATAATAATATCATGATGAAGAAACCAACACATTTTAATCTTGAATGCAAATTAATTAAGAATGTCAGAACTCAGAAGTTCATTTTTCGTTGTCATGTTTAGATAGCTGTCCGGAGACAACTTGACTTGATCGTTGGGATGATCTTATCAATGAGTAGTTGTAACAGCAAAAGATTAGTCTATTTGTTCTCTTCATATCACCTGTATATGGAAATATATGAATGTAATTGTCTAGGAAAAAAAAAACAACCCAAATGGACATGTTGCTAAGTTTTAATTATGCAACCCAGAGGTTTCAGTCATCAGCACCTGATACCAGCCCAGAATTATTTCTTATGACCTCACGAAAACAAGTGGGGCTGCTGTTATGCATGGATAATGAGTTTGTGTGTGTGTGTGTGTGTGTGTTGCAGGCATAGATGAGCAAAGCCATGTGAACCATGATAATGTAGGTCCCTATTGAAGAATTGAATAAACAAATGGAGGAAAGGCTCATCTTTTTCCATTGACAACTCCATGTTTATATAGTACAACAGAAATCAACTTTGATTGTGATCACAATCTGAAAGCGTTATCACAATCTGAAAAATATTATCCAAGATCCTATGTTATGATCACAATCTGAAAGCGTTATCACAATCTGAAAAATATTATCCAAGATCCTATGTTATCTACAATATGAGATTGAGGTGTCATCTATTTGATCGTTATCTACAATTTGATCGATCTGATTGATGTTATCTTTAACATGCCCCCTCAAGCTAGAGGGGAAATGAACATGAACACCCAGCTTGGCGCGAAGAACATTGAAAGTGTCGAAATTACTGAACATTAGTGAAGAAGATAACGAGCAAATGAGAAGAATAAGATGATTTCTTGTGTGTATGTTTGCAATGTTTACAACTGCTTTATATAGGCTGAGTAAGGCTACTTTACATCATTATAATATACCATTGTACCTAACTAGCTGTATTAACACTCACCTAACTAGTTGCACTAACATATACCTAACTATCCACTAACACCCCCCTCAAACTCAAGGAGGTATGAATGATACCAACTTGAGTTTGGAAATCAAGTCTTGAAGGCGAGATGAAGGATGTGCTTTAGTGAAGATATCAGCAAGTTGATCAGCAGAGGAAGTAAAACGAAGTTACGTAGTGCCTTGTGTGACGTGTTGATGAATGAAGTGGCAGTCATATTCAATGTGACGAGTTCGCTCATGAAATACATCATTGTGGGCTATTTGGATTGCACTCTGATTATCACAATGGAGGACAGTACCAGGAGGCTGCGATGCACCTAGATTACTGAATAACCATCGAAGCCAGATTATTTCTTGGGTAGTATCTGCAAGTGCTTGATATTCTGCTTCAGTACTAGAACGAGCAACAACAGTTTGTTTTTTGCTCTGCCATAAAATGAGGGAATCACCAAGTAGAAAGCAATACCCAATAGTAGAACGATGATCTGTGGGATCACCAGCCCAATCTGCATCTGAATAACCACGAAGAACTAGAGAGGAGCTGGCAGAGAAGAGTAAACCATGAAATAGAGTGCCTTAGACATATCGAAGAATACGAAGAACAGCTGCATGGTAAGAAGAACGAGGCTCGAACATAAACTGACTTACCATATGAACATCATAAGAGATATCAGGTCGAGTTACTGTAAGATAGATAAGACTACCAACCAACTGACGGTAGAGGGAAGCATCACTGAGAGGTATTCCATCCATAGGAGTGAGTCATATGTTGGGATCAAGAAGGGTATATGCGGTTTTACTATCAGTGAGTCCAGCACGAGCGAGAAGATCAGAAGAATACGTGGCCTGAGAAAGGTAATAGCCATTTGTATGGGAAAAAACTTCAATGCCCAAAACGTAGCTGAGAGTACCAATCTTTCATTTCAAAATGTTGGCCAAGAAACTGCTTGAGATTAGAAATACAAACCAAATCATTGCCAGTAATAATCATGTCATCTACGTAAAGTAGTAACACACCAATACCAGAGGTAAAGTGATGAATAAAGAGAGCAGAAT
Source organism: Ehretia macrophylla (assembly GCA_037974665.1). Classification (NCBI taxonomy): domain Eukaryota; kingdom Viridiplantae; phylum Streptophyta; class Magnoliopsida; order Boraginales; family Ehretiaceae; genus Ehretia; species Ehretia macrophylla. The sequence goes on from CM075766.1 coordinate 44,372,781, forward strand.
CATGGTTGCTTGAAGTAAAACCAAACTCCCCAATAACAGAGCTGAATTTGGAGAACCATGCACGAGGAGCTTGTTTAAGACCATAAAGTGCACGACGAAGTTTACACACTTTGTGAGAAGGATGATTATACCCTGGAGGAGGCTTCATGAAGACTTTTTCATCAAGATTACCATTTAGAAAAGCATTTTTGACATCCATCTGAAACAACTTCCATTGTCATATTGCAGCTATGGCAATAAGAGTTCGAACAGTGGTGAGACGAGCAACTGGTGCAAATGTTTCTTCATAGTCAATGCCATATTCTTGAGCGAACCCTTTTGCCACGAGACGAGCCTTGTACCGTTCTATAGAGCCATCAGATTTTGTCTTGATCTTGTAAACCCATTTTTATCCCATAGCATTCTTTCCTGGAGGAAGATCGACTAAGTCCCAAGTGTGTTTGTCTTCTAAGGCCTTTAGTTCATTTGCACAAAGTGTGTTGCCAAAGAGGATCACAACTTGCCTCTCGGTATGTTTGAGGCTCATGTAGTGAGAGAATAGTAGAAAAAATAATGATAATCAAAAAGATGAGAGGGAATGGACCTTACTCGTGTAGAATGACGTACAGGTAGGTCAGTGGAGATTGAGGTAGAAGTGGACTTAGAGTGAGATGTAGGACCACTGTCCGGAACCGATGACTCGGGAGAGGCCGTATCAGTTGTTGATGAAGTACTTGGACTTGTATCTGTACCTGTGTCACTGTCATCATTAGGAAATAAAGGAAGAGAACAATTGGTGAAAAGTGGTGCAGATTGAGCATGGGGAATGGAAAAGGAGGAAATAGAATTAAACATCTTATTTTCCCAGAAAATCACATGGCGAGAGATACGAAGTCGTTTAGAGATAGGATCCCAACAACGATAACCCTTATGTTCAATGCTATAACCTAAGAAACAACACAATCGAGCTCGTGGTTCGAGTTTAGTACGTTCATGTGGAGGAAGTAGTACAAAGCATGTACATCCAAAGACTCGAAGATGCTCATAGATAGGTGGAGATCTATAAAGACGTTCGTAGGGAATGAGATTACCAATAGCAGGAGAGGGTAAACGATTAATGGTGTAAACAGTAGTGAGTGCAGCTTCTCCCCAAAATCGTTTAGGACAAGAGGCAGAAATAAGGAATGTGCGAGTGATATCAAGCATATGTCTGTGTTTACGTTCAGCACGCCCATTTTGTTGAGAGGTGTATGGACATGAGCGTTGAGAAATAGTACCGTGTTGATGAAGAAGGTCAAGAACACTAGACTCCTTGTATTCCATGGTATTATCAGCACGGAGGATTTTAATCCGTTGTGAAAATTGGGTAAAAATCATGGTAGTGTATTCAGAGTAGATGCGAGGAAAGTCAGATCGAGCATGCATAAGATATATCCATGTAAATCTAGAATAATCATCTACAAAAATCACAAAGTATTTAGATCTGCCCATTGTAGGAGTAGGAGAAGGTCCCCAAATATCAGAGTGATGAAGGTGTTGATGAGGAGATGACCGGAGCAGCGGTGTGAAGGTGTGATAGAAGATGTAGACTGATGAGTTCAAAGAGTCTTCCAACCTTACGGCCTATCCCAAGAATCTGTCCGGTACTCGAGTCCTGTACACGACAACCAGAATTAGAAAAAGTGACAACGAGACCAAGATCACATAATTGACCAACAGAGATAAGGCTAAAAGTAAGTTTAGGAACAAGATAAGTATTTGGAAGTGATGCGGAAGAAGTAGAGATTGTTCCTATATGACTGACATGCATAGAGTTTCCATCAGCTGTATAAATAGAGGGTTTATGGAAAATAGGCACTATTTTGTTTGTCAAACTTGAAGAGTCAGCGGTCATATGATTTGAACAGGCAGAGTCAAAGTACCAAGTAGACTTACCAGCCGTGGCAGACAATGCAATGGAAGAAGAATGACTAGATTGAGCCAAAACCTGCTTAAGAACTTCTTGAAGATCTATAAGTGACATAGATGAGGTCGATGGGTCAATGGTAGTATCAGTGGCAACAATTGAGGACCTATCTTCAGTAGTGACAGCAACAGAGTGTGAGGTGGACATTGGATGTGGACCCTTAGGAGTAGCACCTTTGGAATTGTTTCCACGAGAATTCCTGTTAAGATTGCAATAACAATCACTTTGGAAATGATTACGTCCAGTTTTCTTGCAAAATGTGCAAGTCCTGGTGGGACAATTGATTAGTGTATGTGGTGTGCTATCGCAGGCAACCAAAAATAAAACCTGTACCCCGAAAAATACATGTAGTAGTGTGAGCAAGGATCGTTCCCACAAAGAGTATCTAGCCTAATTTGTGTTACGTAAACGAGGTTGGGGGGGGGGAATTGATTAGTGTATGTGGTGTGCTATCGCAGGCAACCAAAAATAAAACCTGTACCCCGAAAAATACATGTAGTAGTGTGAGCAAGGATCGTCCCCACAAAGAGTATCTAGCCTAATTTGTGTTACGTAAAAAGGTTGGGGGGTTGGGGGGGGGGGGGTTTGAGTATATTAAGAAAACTTAAGAAAAATTACTGAATTTAAAAATATCGAATTTAATTAAGAAGACGAACCTTGGTCTAAGTCAACATCCACCATCGGAATCTTGTAACTGATCATTGATGCAAGTATATATCAATTCAAACTTTAAATATTCATCGTTGGAATTATTTTCCTATCTCTCCTTAGTCGTAGTTAATTAGAATACACGCGACCTAATTAACCCTAACCACTAAACAACCTCAGACACGCGCTAAAGGTTTAATCTAGTAGCAGGCTTAAGAACTAGAGAGATCGATGAAGCTAAACAACACAAACACACACAGTTGCATTTAATTTAGTTGAACGTTCTTCTTAAAATCTAATAATATCTGAAGCATCAAATTATTAAACCTTAGTTGCTTCGCAAATTAGAGGGATCAAACAATTACTGATTTGATATCTAACTTAGTAGTAGATTATAACGATTAATAAACTAGTTGGCCACCCTAGCAATTAAACGAAAGAATCATATAAATAAAACAGAAGAACATTCAATACTTAAAGCATAAATTGAACAGTAAAAACTAATTAGATCTCATAGTTTTCTTGATTCCGAGGCTTCAATTCCCTTCGACCAAGAATAAAAGTTTTAGCCACGCAGAGCCATAAAGAAATTTTGGAGGAGAAAAGGGGAAAGAAAAAGGGGTGGTCCAAATCTTATGATTTCTCCCCTTATTTATAGTTTGTGAAGCCTACCAAATCCCCTAAGATAATGGAATCCTAATCTAAATAGAATAAGAAAATATTAAAGGTGAAGTAAACTCCTAATATAACTAGGAAAACCAAAAACAACTAGAAAAAATCCTAATACAATTAGGATAGCTAAAATAGTTGAAATTTTCGTGCACCACATCCTCCACTATCAACTAGAAGCTTCTAGATAAAGAACATTACAGAACATTAAACAGCACAGGTGTAGCAACTTCACATCCAATTTCGGCTTTGATGCAGCCTTTATTTCTCAAAACTCAAAACATAAAAGTTGTATATCTTCTTCTTGGCTTTCCTAAACATCTTTAATCGCCTCAATCGGAGTTCATATGAGAGAGTTATGCCCAAAAAATGTAACAATGTCGGAGCTGTCCAGAATTGTGCGATTTAACTTCGTTTTGCACTTAACGCCTCTATTTGCATCCTAAATCAAAATATAAAAATAATGAGTGTATTTAGACATCAAATAGGTGTGAAAGATTAAACATTAATGGAGAGAAATATGACA